>CM054145.1:13589288-13591788 GCA_028751875.1 Rapana venosa
GCTTACTAACGACACTTTTAAATCCAGCCTCAAGACACACCTATTTCAAACCTAAGACTTTCCCCTCCTGTTTCATTTCATATCTGTCCCTACCTTTAACAGCCAAAATTCCCATCACCCTGCTGAAGTGTACAACGTGTGTATGTGTGTGTGTGTGTGTGTGTGTGTTTGCGTGCGTGCGTGCGTGCGTGCGTGCGTGCGTGCGTGCGTGCGTGCGTGTGTGTGTGTGTGTGTGTGTGTGAGTATGCGCGCACGCGCGCGGTGTGTGTGTGTGTACATTTGAATTTGTTAAAAACTGTTAATCATTGGTAGTTGCATGATTGTGTAGGAGTGGGTTGAATGCATGCGCTATGATTCTTTTGTTTGCAAGATATTGCGCTATATAAATTCAATTTAGTAGTAGTAGTAGTAGTAGTAGTAGTAGTAGTAGTAGTAGTAGTAGTAGTAGTAGTAGTAGTAGTAGTATGCTTCGTCGTCGTCGTCGTCGCAGCAGCAGCCAGCAGCAGCAGCAGCAGCAGCAGCAGCAGCAGCAGCAGCAGCAGCAGCAGCAGCAGCAGCACACAGCGAGCACAGCAGCAGCACAGCACGCAGTAAGTAGTAGCAGCAGCAGTAGTAGTAGTAGTAGTAGTAGTAGTAGTAGTAGTAGCAGTAGCAGTAGCAGCAGTAGTAGTAGTGGTCAACATCAGTACTGACTCCACTCCCCTGAAAGTCTTTCGGAGAAGACTGTATCAGTGGCTCCGTAAACTGTAAAACGTCCGCAAGAACATACTCCTCACAAGTTCCACCTTTCAGAATTAGAAGGTAATTCGTGCCAGTAAGAACGCTTGACAAAAACAAAAACAAAAAACTCTATGAAAAACAAGCAGCAAACAACAGAAAAGAATACACGCTAGTATCGTGTTCAGACATCATCCCCTAAGTCGGAATGCAGCTACGTTAATAGTGAGCCAAAAAAATGAAAACAAAAAACACTGGTCGCCTTCGCAAAAAAAAAATCTCATGATTGGTGAACCCAGGGCTCTAGCCGAAAAAACGGAGAAAACAAAAACACACACACAAAAAAGCTCAACTTGTTCTCCAGACACTTTGCCTGAAAAAAAAAATTCAGGTCAGTACCCTTAAGACTTTCTTAACAGAGCGAGAGAGAGGGAGGGAGGGAGGGAGAGGGAGAGGGAGAGGGAGAGGGAGAGAGAGAGAGAGGGAGAAAGAGAGAGAGAGAAACAGAGACAGAGAGATAGACAGACAGAGATAGAGATAGAGAGACACAGAGACAGAGACAGAGAGAGGGAGAGAGAGTGTGTGTGTGTGTGTGGGTGTGGGTGTGTTTGTGCGTGTGGTGTGTGTCTCTGTGTGTATATGTGTCTTGTATGCGTGCGTGCGAGTGTGTGTGTGTGTGTGTGTGTGTGTGTGTGTGTGTGTGTGTGTGTGTGTGTGTGTGTGTGTGTGTTGTGTGTGCGCGCGCGCGTGTGTTTGTGTCTCTTTGTGAGTGTGTTTGTCTCTGTCTATATCTGTCTAGGGTCTGTCCGTCTATCCGTCTGTCTCTCTCTCCCCCTCCATCCATCCTTCACTCCCTCTCTCCTCCCCCTCCCTCTCTCCTCCCCTCCCTCCCCCTCTCTCTCCCTCCCTCCCTTCTCCCTCCCTCTCCCCCATCTCTCTCTCCCCCTCGTGCTGGCAAACAGAAGACGATGATGACGCCAGAGGGGTCACGTCACATCGACCCCCTGCTGCTTCCAGAGTCTGTCTCTGACCTGGGGGTGTCTGGGCCACATCCTCTGCCCTCAACCCTCCTCCATCCCCCCCTCCTCTCTCTCTCTCTCTCTCTCTCTCTCTCTCTCTCTCTCTCTCTCTCTCTCTCTCTCTCTCTCTCTCTCTCCTCTCTCTCTCTCTCTCTCTCTTCTTTTCTTTTCCTGCTATACTTCTTCTTCCAACTCCCCCTACCTCCAACGCTCAGACGGCAACTACTGTTGTCTTGTCACATGAGCGGGGGAAAAAAAATTGCGTTGCGCTGCCGTTAAGCGCCTGACAAAGCAGGCCCAGCGCATATCCGACTTCGGCATGGGAGATAATTGATATTGTATGTCTTTCGGGGGGGTAGGCAGGAGAATTTTCTGCTCTACTAGTGTCTTTTCTGTTCTTTTTCTTTTATTCTTTTATATCGAGGATAACGGAATAAGCACTCATGTGCTTTTTTACATCTAGTCCCCGTGTGTATACGGTTTTGTCAATTCTGTCATCTGTTGCCACCGGCACACAATGGCCTACTGTTACGAAAAAGCGGAACAGGATTTAACGTGTGCGCAAGATGTTCTGCGTGCGTTCGCACACGGGACCTCGATTTATAAGTCCATCCGAAGACCTTGGGGAGATGGAGTCCGCAACTGTTGTAACTCAAGAGGAAAATATCCCCCCTTGAACGGGAATCAAACCCGGGTCGCAGATTGCGAGGCAATATGTTTACCACTGGGCTTCCGTCCCCCCTCGAGAATGAAGGGAGAGGAGA
>CM054145.1:13599288-13601788 GCA_028751875.1 Rapana venosa
ATAGAGCCAAGATTTTGTTCATAAAATATGATGCAGGTGAAAAATACACTGACATCATTGCTTCACATTTCTGTTTCAGTCTGGTGGTTTTTACAGTACAGCTGTCGGTTAAGAATGATTTATTTCATTTCATTATACGTAGGCCTATCACCAACGTTAACTCAAAATCCTTGACGGCTTGATTTACTTGTGGGTTATACTTCGTTGTTGTTGGAAAAAAAACAAATACGCAGGTGATGTCTTCCTATACAAAAAAGCCATCTGTACAGAACAGGGTGAGATTCAGTAAGTGATAAAAGCAAAGTATCAATGCAAATGAAAATACTAGATAGAACAACAGCAACATGCACGGGTACGTATGCACAAACGCATGCGCACACGCACGCCACAGGGACAAACAGAGACACAGAACGCACACACAACACACGCACGCACACACAACAAGCACGCACCCACAACTACGCACATACACACACACCACAAGGTTAAAACTACATCACCAACAACTCAACACGAACTCATGCACACACACAACACACACACACACACACACACACACACACACACACACACTGTACACACACACACACACACACACACACACACACACACACACACACACAACAATCAATCACACACACACACACACACACACACACACACGTGTACACACACACACACCACACTCACACTTACACACACGCTTATTTCCCAGTGAAATCGTTGGAATAATAAAACAATGTATCGATTGACACAACTGCCATCGGTCTTTATCTAGAAATTAACTGCCTTCTGATTCGACATCTTTACAATACTGGACATTGATCGTAAATAAAAATAACAATAATAAAATAAAAAAGAATACCTGAGTCTGGTCGTTTCATTCTTCAGCCGGCGGCTTTGCCCATAAATAAGATATGTGTGGGACTGCCTGTCATGTCTTGTTTTGTCTCCTTTATGCCTTTGCCTGTCTTTCCCCGTCTGTTTTATAATGTCTTGTCGGGCTTTGTTGTGTGCATTGTCTTATTCACTTTTCCTGTCTAGTGTACGTCTGGTCTGTTTTGTCCTTGTGTCCATTATGTCTCGTCTGTCTTCGTTGACCGCATTATTTATCATGTCTGTTCTAATGTCTGCTTTATTATTTATTCTCTTGTTGTCTGCATTATTCGTCATGTCTGTTCGCATGTCTGCTTTATTATTTATTCTCTTGTTGTCTGCATTATTCGTCATGTCTGTTCTCATGTCTGCTTTATTATTCTCTTGTTGTCTGCATTATTTGTCATTATTTGTGTGTGTTGTAATGTCTGCTTTATTATTTCTTGTTGTCTGCATTATATTTTCTTTTGTTTTTTTTTCTCTTTGTCACTCTCTCTATTTCTGGTCCATCGATCTGGAATGACCCCCCTCTCTCTCTTCGCCAAAAGCCTTCTTATGACATTTTAAAATTCAGTCTCAAGACATATTTATTTCAAACATAAGATTTTCCTCTCCTGCTTCATCTCATAGCTTTTCCCTGCCTTCCAACAGCCGAGATTCTATCGCCCTGCCAGGGTGTGTGACCTGTCTGTGTGTGTGTGTGTGTGGGGGGGGGGGGGGGAGGGGTGTGCGCTTGGGGGTGCGCTTTGGACTTGTTGGAACTATTGTTACTGGTTGTATGACTGTGTAAGAATGAGTTGAGTGCAAGCGCTTTGATTTGTCTCTGCAAGATATGGCGCTATATAAATTCCATTTATTATTATTATTATTATTATCACTATATCTTGCCTGCATTAGTTGTCTTGTCTGTTTTATGATCGGCTGTGTTATTCTGTCTTTGTTGTGTGCATTATGTCTTGTCCATTTTTCCTCTCTCTCTCCGTTTATGTCTTGTCTGTTTTAGGTGTCTGCATTTGTCTGGTTTGTTATGGTCTTGCTTTATTGCACTGTCTTTGTTGTGTGCATTATATGTCTTGTCGATTTCTTCTGTCTCTTTTATGTCTTATTTGTTTCTCTTTGCGCGTCTTTCCTGCTTGCTTTATAATGTCTTGTCTGTCTTCTCTGTCTTGTCTGACTTCCCTGTCTGTTTTATAATGTCTTGTCTGTCTTCTCTTGTCTTGTCTGACTTCCCTGTCTGTTTTATAATGTCTTGTCTATCTTCTCTCTTGTCTTGTCTGACTTCCCTGTCTGTTTATATAATGTCTTGTCTGGTTTCTCTGGTCTTGTCTGACTTCCCTGTCTGTTTTATAATGTCTTGTCTATTCTTCTGTTTGTTCTGACTTCTCTGTCTGTTTATAATGTCTTGTCTGACTTCCCTGTCTGTTTTATAATGTCTTGTCTGACTTCCCTGTCTGTTTTATAATGTCTTGTCTGACTTCCCTGTCTGTTTTATAATGTCTTGTCTGACTTCCCTGTCTGTTTTGTAATGTCTTGTCTGACTTCCCTGTCTGTTTTATAATGTCTTGTCTGACTTCCCTGTCTGTTTTGTAATGTCTTGTTTGTCTTCCCTGTCTGTTTTCTAATG
>CM054145.1:13606788-13614288 GCA_028751875.1 Rapana venosa
CCCGAAATAGAGAGTCAAGACATACAGATCATTACTCGTAGGTAGGCAGTTTTCGTTGCTACGAATTCTAGAACGAATGTTTATATTGTCTTCAACAATAATTTTTGTTTTGTCATAGATCAAGATGTATCATTTCATTTTCTCTCATTCCTTATAATGTAAATGACCCCTGATTTTCTTATACTAGACCGTTCGTGAATATTTTTCGCAATCTTAGTAATGCTTGTTGGCCCATATGGGTACACGACCACACACGTAAACACATAAACACACGCGCGTGCGCGCGCATACATACACAGACACACACACACACACACCTTTAAAAGGGGTAATTCTTTTATTTTGTATTCATACCAACATTTACCGTTGTTCTCTCGTGTGTGTGTGTGTGTGTGTGTGTGTGTGTGTGTGTGTGTGTGTGTGTGTGTGTGTGTGTGTGTGTGTGTGTGAGTGAGCGTGTGTGTGTGTGTTTCTCGGTCTGTCTCTGTGTGTGTGTGTGTATGTATGTATGTATGTATGTATGTATGTATATGTGTGTGTGTGTGTGTGTGTGTGCTCTCTCTCTCTCTCTCTCTCTCTCTCTCTCTTCTTCTCACTCTCTCTCTCTGTGGGGTGTGGGGGGGGGGGGGGGGGGGGGGGGAGCGCGTGTGTGACTGGGGAGGTGTGTGCGTCCGTCTGTATCTGTGTCGCTCTCTCTCTCTCTCTCTCTCTCTCTCTCTCTCTCTCTCTCTCTCTCGCTCTCTCTCTCTCTCTCTCTCTCTCTCTCTCTCTCTCTCTCTCTCTCTCTTCCTCTCACAAATACTCACAAGCAGTTCAGACCAAACTTATAATACCCAAGTGCTTTCTCATCCATCAATTGCGGTAACGGTAACTAGCGTATATAACTATAAACGTTCTGGCTCTTCTCCCCCGTAACACAACACGAACCATCAATCCTGAACATTCCCTCTGGAACCGTCACTGCTAACAACCTGTCTCCTTTTTCTTTTCTTTTTCTTGGGGGGGAGGATTTGAGGGGGGGAGGGGGGGGGGGTTCTTGTGTGGGTTTTTTGTGGGTTTCTTGTTGTTGTTTTGTGTGTGGGGTTTTTTTTTTGGTTTTTTTTTGGGGGGGGAGTTTGTTTGTTTCTTGACTAGAGCTCCTGGGTTCACCAATGAGGAGATTTTTGCGTATGCGACATTTATGGGTTGTTGTTGTTGTTGTTGTTGTTGTTTTTAGCCCACCATGAAGGTAGCCGCATTCCGACTTCGGGGTTATGCTCATGCTATGTATGTTCGTTTTTTTTCTGTATCCCACAGAACGCCGAGACATGAATTAACGAGATCTTTAACGTGCATAATTTGAACTTCTCCATGCGTACCCATTAAGAATTAAGATACTGGCAGGTCTGCATTTAAAGTTGACCTGGGAGATCGTAGAAATACCCACCCTTAACTTACCACCCACCGCCGATATTCGAACCCGCGACTTCATGGACCCATGGGCTTGAAGTCAAACGGTCTTAACCACTCGCTTATAGCGTCCATCAAACCCTGTCTCTATTCTAACCATTTCAAGGCATCTTAAGTCTTTCAAACGCCAGTGGATCGGTGGTCTAGAGGAAACGCGCCTGTCTAGAAAGCGAAAAGTCCGGGTCTGAAGTGTGCGGTGGTTCGAATCCCGTTCGGGCCCGAAACTTTCCCCCCATCCATTAGACCATGAGTGGTGGTATGGGCGCTAGTCTTTCGGATGAGACGATAAACCGAGGTCCCGTGTGTTACACAAAATTATTCAGCGCACGTAAAAAGAACCCACGGCAACAAGAGAGTTGTCCGTGGCAAAATTCTTAGAAAAAAGCCACTCTGATAGGGAAACAAATACAGTTGAAAACAGAAAAAGGGTGGCGCTGCTCTTGTGGCGACGTGCTCTCCTCGGGGAGAGCAGCCCGAATTTCACACAGAGAAATATCGTGACTTAAAGTGGTGTAAATAAAATAAATACATAAAAATGGCATTACGTATAACACAATAGTATTTTATTTTGTTTAGTTATACCACTTAAAGTCACGGCAGATTTCTCTGCGTGAAATTCGGGCTGTTCTCCCCGGGGAGAGCGCGTCGCCACAAGATAAGCGCCACGCATTAAATATTTTTTTCTTCTCCTGTCTGCAACTGCATTTGTTTCACTATCAGAGTAGCTTTTTCTACAGAATTTTGCCAGGGACAACTCTCTTGTTACCGTGGGCTCTTTTACGTGCGCTAAATAATTTAAGTGTAACACACGGGACCTCGGTTTATCGTCTCATCCGAAAGACTGGCCCCCAGACCACCACTCATGGTCTTATGGATGGGGGGAAAGTTTCGGGCCAAAACGGGGTTCGAACTACTACCGCACACTTCCGACCCGTACTTTTCGCTTTCTAGACAGGCACGTTACCTCTAGACCACATATCCACCACGATGTGTGTTACAAGGCACTGCTATGGACTGGCTCAGTTTCAAAGTAATTACCTATGTTATGTTTAAAATAATATCAACATGTGTGTGCTGTAGTTACTAAGGTTTATTTGCTTAAAGCACACTTTTTGCTAGTTAGAAAGACACACTGTTTGCATCGTTCATGGAATAGGTACCCCATCTCTTTCTTCTTTCTTTAAAGCATGACTGTTTTCTCTCTCTCTCTCTCTCTCTCTCTCTCTCTCTCTCTCTCTCTCTCTCTCTCTCTCTCTCTCTCTCTCTCTCTGTACGTGTGTCTCTGTGTGTGTGCGTGCGTACAAGCGAGCGAGCGTGTGTTCGTGCGTACGTGCGCGCATGTGTGTGTGTGTGTTTGAGAGAGTGAGTGTGTGTGTGTATGCATGCGTGCGTGTGTGTGTACGTGTGTGTGTGTGTGTGTGTGTGTGTGTGTGTGTGTGTGTGTGTGTGTGTGTGTGTGTGTGTAGATAACGAGTACATCAGGAGTAAAAACAATTATGGATAAAAGAATGACACCAATCAGTACCCTTCACACACTAGAGCATCAGTAAACCCAGACAGATGTAATCACCTGTCTCACATTATATGAACGCACGCAACACACACACACACACACACACACACACACACACACACACACACACACACACACACACACACACACAAGAAAATAGCATTTGTCATCCAAAATACGAACTCACACACACACAAACACACGCACACGCACGCACGCACACACACACACACACACACACACACACACACACACACACACACACACACACGAGCAAAACAACATACATAATATGTCAAACAAAACTATGAACGCACGCAGCAGCAGCAGCACACGCTAGAGCAACAATAAACCCCGAACAGCCCTTGTCACACAAAACACGAATGCCCGCAGTAGCACAATCTAGAACAGCAATAAACCCGGACATCTGTATAGTGATCCAGACATCGCTGGTTCATAAAACAAACATCCTCGCTAACTCTTATAGAAGTTGTTCCTTTTTTCAAGGCCCTGAACAAGCCAGACACATTTACCTACATTTGTTTCTTTGGTTTGTATCGATTTTTTTGGTTGAGTTGTTTGGGTTGTTGTTTTTAGCAATAGAGATGGGATGGGGGGAGGGGGGGGGGGGGGGGAACCTTTCGCTATTGCAAAACACAACACAGAAAACAGAACACTCCTATGCTTCGTTTCACAATAGCTTTTCAATGTATCCGATAACACTGTTCAACCAGAATGTAATTTTTGACAATCTTCGGGAGGGGTGGTGGGGGGGGGGGGGGGGGGGGGGTATAAATGCGCTAAAGACTAGTGACCTAACAATTACTCAAACAAGTAAGATATGGGTAAACAGGGAGAGCATGGGAGTCTGGCTATGGCTGGGTGGTGGGAGTCTGGCTGTGGCTTGGTGGTGGGAGTCTGGCTGTGGTTGGGAGTCTGACTGTGGTTGGGAGTCTGGCTGAGCTTTTATGGTGGGAGTCTGGCTGTGGTTGGAAATCTGGCTATGGTTGGAAGTCTGGCTATGGTTGGGAGTCTGGCTATAGCTGGGAGTCTGGCTAAGGCTTGGTGGCCAAGGGAAAAAATAGCGTCTGATAAAGAAGCCAGACTGGCCCAAACCCAAAACCTTTTTCAGTTACTGGTGTAAACAAAAGACCAAGGCCTGCCATGTTGTTACGCTCTGAATTATTATGTTGGTATCGTTTTCATCCATAACAAGCTCTTAGCCTAACAATCTAGATAAGTGCTCTCCATTAAAGGGGAGCACATTCTGAGGCTGGAGTACGGATGCCTTTAGAGCGAGGTACTTGCAAGCTGCCATCCATACAGACAAACTTGTCATCCACTGTGTGTCACTGGGGGTCTTAGAGTGTGTGATGAAGGAGACCGAGTGTACAGTGATTCCCAACGTTTTATTAAGCTGGGAAACGTTAAACAACAATAACAGCAACAACAGCAAGAACTACTACAACTACCACAAGAACTACAACAACAACAACAACAACTACTACTACTACCATTACTACTGCTGCTGCTGCTGCTACTACAACTACTACTACTTCTACTACAACTACTACTACTACTACTACTACTACCACCACCAACTACTACTACTACTACTTACTACTACTATACTACTACTACTACCACAACTACAACAACAACTACTTATACTACCTACTTCTACAACAACTACTACTACTACTACTACTACTACTTCTTTTCTTCTTCTTCTTCTTCTTCTTCTACTTCTCACTACACAACACCACAACACAACAACAACTACAACAACTACTACAACAATACTACTACTACTACTACTACTACTTCTACTACTACTTCTTCTTCTTCTTCTTCTTCTTCTTCTTCTACAACAACAACTACTACTACTACAACTACTACTACTACTACTACTACTACTACTACTACTACTACTACTACTACTACTACTACTACTACTACTTCCACCACCACCACCACCACCACCACTATTGTGCAACATACATTGAGCACATACAAAATGAACTATCATTCTATACCAACATTCAGCAGCAAAAACAAACTGGAGAGGCGAGCTCCCATAGACGCGAGAACAAAAAAATAGGTGACAACGAAAAAGAAGATAAAATACTTTCCGAGAGAGAGAGAGGGGGGGGGATGAGGGGGGGGGGGAGAGGGAGAGAGAGAGAGAGAGAGAGAGAAGAGAGAGAGAGAGAGAGAGAGAGAGAGAGAGAGAGAGAGAGAGAACAGTTCCACATACAACAACCAAAAAACCCTTCTTCGTGTCATCTCGACAATGAAATATGGCATTTAAAAAAATAATATAACAACAATGTTTTAGTCGCACCACAACGCAGTATAGTAAAACACAAAACAATTCCTTGCAAAATGAAGCTAAAACCAAAAAAACAAAACAAAAAATGGCGGTGATGCCTCATTCTTTCTCCCTGCGACATATAAGTGCACTTCACGCCTATCTTTTTCTCCTTTTTCATTTCTTTTTCACAAGGTATTAAACACCAGACACATTGAGCGCGTCAACAAGCGCTGTTATCACATCAAAGAATATTGATCCATACACACACAGACAAGAGCCATAAAACGAAAATTAAGCTGGTACGGCCAGTAACAAAATCCAATGGCCTCCATGGAAAAAAATACGCCAGAGAGGGAAGGGGAGGGGAGTGAGTAGTAAAACAGAAAGTGCAAAGAAACCGTTTCCAGATACCCAGATATTGCTATCAACCAATATAAACAGTAGAATAATGATGTACTTTCGCTCCAAAATCACATCAGCGAGTTTTGTTTTATTGTTTTATCTTTTTTTATTTATTTCGAGGATTGATGGAATAAGCACTCATGGGGGGGGGGGGGGGGGGGGGGGGGGGGGGGGGTTACATCCAGTACCGTGTGTGTGCGTGCGTGCGTGTGTGTGTGTGGTGTGTACGCGGGTTTGTGTGTGTGTGTGTGTGTGTGTGTGTGCGTGCGTGCGTGCGTGCGTGCGTGCGTGCGTGCGCGTGCGTGCGTGCGTGCGTGTGTGATCTGATTATATTTTTCTTTGATCCACTCTCATCAATAATGTTTAACAGGTCTGATTGGCGTGGCATGGAAATGGGATGTCGGTTAAAAATATAATGAAATGAAGAGAGACAGCGACAGACAGACAAACATGCACACAGATATACAGACCACAGTCAGGCAAAAACAAACAAACGAAGAAACAGACAAAGAAGCCCACAGCGAACTCATAAACATCCAACGCGCATTAGATAAAGGCAGGCACACAATCCAGCGAACACAAACACAATCAAACAAAATGTGAACGTGAAATCTCTCTCAATATCCAACCATTGAAATTCTCATTCCCTTGGTCAAAGTGATAGCGTTTCAAGGAGCAATTTCGCCGCAACGGCAATTTCATTTTAACAAAGGCAAAAGATAATATAAGAAAGAAAGAAAGAAAGAAAGAAAGAGAGAGAGAGAGAGAGAGAGAGAGGAGAAGAGAGAGAGAGATAGAGAGCATGAGAGAGAGAGTAGAGTGAGAGAGAGAGAGATGAGAGAGAGAGAGAGGAGAGGAGAACGAGGAGAGAGAGGAGAGAGAGAGAGAGAGGGAAAGGCCTCTTTTAACTGAGAAAAAAACAAAACAAGAAAACAAACAAGACCGCTACAAGTCTTTCACAGTGGGCTCTTTGACAAAACCCCATCCATCATTTTCTTAGACGAAAACATCAGAACATTCATTAAAATTTCCCTGATCAAAGGATGTATGCAACAAAGCGCGGCGATCAAAGACTAACAGGGAATAAAAGCACAATGAAGCACTTCAAGGAGGCACTAGATCGATATCTTTCTCTTCTCCCTCCCCTCCCACCCACCCACCCACCCCTTTACACAAATAATGCGGATGCAGACACGAACAAACTAGCACTTAGACAGACCGACACACGTACACGCGCCGCACGCAAGCGCGCAAATATACACGCATGCACGCACGTATGCACACGCACACACACATAGACACATACACACACACGCGCGCGCGCGTACCATATTCATGTTCCTGCCAAGAAGCAAATTATTTTTCGATAATACTAATTGTCATACATAGAATCCATTCGTCTTTCAACATCTTTGAGAAAGAACAATGGCTGACTCATTTGAAGACCATAAGGGAACAGCGGGACAATTACAAACTTAAGTTTTGCCCACGACACCGACAGCCTAGCTGGAAAATAGTAAGCTGGTGAACTCTGTAAATCACGTCCATGAACCCTCTTCGGCATGCACATCAGTCAAAGAAAATCCACTTGATGACAAATTGTTCCAATGGCATCAACACTGACATTATTATAGACAAAAAGGAACATTGAGACCGTCCATAGCTTTAAATATCTGGGGGCTATAGTATCGGATGAAGGATCAGACCCCGAAGTGGTCTCCAGGATAGCCCAGACCACAGCTGCAATGACCAAAGTCCTCTGGAACGACAAGAACATCGGCATCAGCTTCAAGATCAGATTGATGCATTCACTGGTCATGTC
>CM054145.1:13621788-13626788 GCA_028751875.1 Rapana venosa
GCCAGCTGCCAGCCATCCAGCTAACCAGTTAACCAGCCAGCCAGCTAGCTAACCAGCCAGCTAGAGAGCCAACTAACCTCCCAGACAGCTAACCAACCAGCCAACAAACAAACTAACCAACCAACCAGACAGCTAGCCAAACAGTCAGCTAACCAACCAGTTAACCAGCCAGCCAACCAGCTAACTAACCAGCAAGCCAGCTAATCAGCCAGCCACCTAACCAGCCAGCTAATCAGCCAGTTAACTAACCAGAAAGCCAGCTAATCAGCCAGTTAACTAGCCAGCAAGCCAGCTAATTAGCCAGTTAACTAACCAGCAAGCCAACTAATCAGCCAGTTAACTAACCAGCCAGTTAATCAGCCAGTTAACTAACCAGCCAGCTAATCAGCCAGTTAACAAACCAGCCAGCTAACTAACCAGCAAGCCAGTTAATCAGCCAGCCACCTAACCAGCCAGCTAATCAGCCAGTTAACTAACCAGCAAGCCAGCTAATCAGCCAGTTAACTAACCAGCAAGCCAGCTAATTAGCCAGTTAACTAACCAGCAAGCCAGCTAATCAGCCAGTTAACTAACCAGCCAGCTAATCAGCCAGTTAACTAATCAGCCAGCTAATCAGCCAGTTAACTAACCAGGCAGCTAATCAGCCAGTTAACTAACCAGCAAGCCAGCTAATCAGCCAGTTAACTAACCAGCAGCGAATCAGCCAGTTAACTAACCAGCCAGCTAACCAACCAGTTAACTAACCAGCCAGCTAATCAACCAGTTAACTAACCAGCAAGTCAGCTAATCAGCCAGTTAACTAACCAGCCAGCGAATCAGCCAGTTAACTAACCAGCAAGCCAGCTAATCAGCCAGTTAACTAACCAGGCAGCTAATCAGCCAGTTAACAAACCAGCCAGCTAATCAGCCAGTTAAATAACCAGCCAGCTAATCAGCCAGTTAAATAACCAGCCAGCTAATCAACCAGCCACCTAACCAGCCAGCTAATCAGCCAGTTAACTAACCAGCCAGCTAATTAGCCAGTTAACTAACCAGCCAGCTAATTAGCCAGTTAACTAACCAGCCAGCTAAACAGCCAGTTAACTAACCAGCCACTCATTAGCCAGTTAACTAACCAGCCAGCCAGCTAGTCAAGTCAAGTCAAGTCAAAAACACTTTAATCATCCCATGAAGGGCAATTACAATACTGACAGGCAGATTGATACTCATCAAATATATCAAAGACACAAAAGCTATATTTCATATTGGTTTTCAAATAAAATGTCACCACACACACACACACCACACACACGCGCGCATGCGCACAAACATCAATTGTGAACACAATTTTAAACCCATTGACTAGAAGACATAAAAACTTATTTTTACGCACGCATATGCGCAGCACGTACACACGCACGTACGTGTGTGTGCGAATACGCCCACGCACACCCACACCATACACCAATATATGAATTCAATGTTTTAAGACAGTTGACTAGAACACAGACTTATTTCACACACCCACGCACCCACACACACACACACACACACACACACACACACACACACACACACACACACACACACACAATTATGTATTGACTACACTCGTAACAATGACAATCAGGCAGATAATTCAGAGAAATGTAAGAACTAGGTAGTCAACATCATTGTGAATTCAGAAGTCGAATGCTTACTGGCACAAAAGAATTTCTTTTTCTGTTGGTTTTGCTGATGGGACACTGAAAACGGCGTTCCGAAGGCAACATTTGAAATTCTGGAAACAAAGCATGAGAAGGATCAGCCAAAATGGCTGTGGCTTTGCGTACAAGCTGCTGATTGCAGAACGACATGAGATCTCTTTGTTCTTTTCCAATTATTTTTGAGCAGATTCTTACAATTCTCTGCAGGCCATTCTTGTTTTTAACACTAAGGTTATTGTACCAACAAATGAAAGCAAAACTTAGAACACTCTCTATGTAAGACTTGTAAAACAGCCAGTTAACTAACCAGCCAGCCAGCTAATCAGCCATGTAACCAGCCAGTTAACTAACCAACCAGTTAACTAACCAGCCAGCCAGCTAATCAGCCATGTAACCAGCCAGTTAACTAACAAGCCAGTTAACTAACCAGCCAGCCAGCTAATCAGCCAGTTAACTAGCCAGCAAGCCAGCTAATCAGCCAGTTAACTAGCCAGCAAGCTAATCAGCCAGTTAACTAGCCCGCAAGCCAGCTAATCAGCCAGTTAACAAACCAGCCAGCTAACCAGCCCGTTAACTAACCAGCAAGCCAGCTAACCAGCCAGTTAACTAACCAGCAAGCCAATTAATCAGCCAGTTAACTAACCAGCCAGCCAGCTAATCAGCCAGGTAACCAGCCAGCCACCCAGCCAGCAAATCAGCCAGGTAACCAGCAAGCCAGCTAATCAGCCAGTTAACTAACCAGCCAGCTAACCAGCCAGTTAACTAACCAGCAAGCCAATTAATCAGCCAGCTAATCAGCCAGGTAACCAGCCAGCCAGCAAGCCAGCTAGCCATTTAACAAAGTTACCTACAACTCAGCCAGCCCGCTAAATATACAGCTCAACAACCACTAAAAGGGAAACAATTATTTCATACAGGTCTTTTCTATTGACCAACACAATCGCACATGAAGGACCTAACCAACCAACCTACCAACCAACCAATAAATGCAAAGATCCAACCTCTTCAACTAACCAAACCAATCGACCAACGAGGTAACCTACGAGCCAACCAACCAACCAAGTGAAGGAGCCAATCAATCAACCAATCAATCAACCAATCAATGGACGAAGCAATCAAGCAACCAACCATTCAGTCAACCATCCAACCGTTCGACAAAGCAACCATCCAACCAACTTACAAACCAACCAGCCGAGATGTATATATGTATATACCAAGCACCCATCCAAACAAAACAAACCTTTATTTACTGCAACCAACCAACCAACCAGCCAACCAACCATCCAATCAACTGAACTCACACCCTCTCCCCTGTCTCTTCTGGCCCCCTCCCCCATCCTACACAAAGAAACCTCTCCCTCCAAAACAACAACAACAACAAAGCGAAACAAGAACCCACTCCCGCCCAAAAATAAACAAACAACCCAAACTTTTTTTAAACCAAGAACAAAATCAAAACAAAACAAAACTCAACACGCACGCACGCACACACACACTGTCAAACAACACACACACCACACACACACACCACACACACACACACACACATACACACACTGTCAAAACACACACACACACACACACACACACACACACACACTCACTGAAACACACACACACACACAACACACACTGTCAAACAACAAACACACACACACACACACTGTCAAACCACCCACACACACACACACACACACACACACACACACACACACACACACACACACCACACACACACACACACACACTGTCAAAACACACACACACACACACTCACCTATTCTCAATTTGCCGGGTAAGGCAGCGCAACCAGGCAGCAGAAGCAGTTGAAAAATCACCACCATCACCACCCCCATCGCCATCACATTTCTACTACACCACACGAAGCTCACTGGTACCTCTCCACTCCTACACATTGACGACGATGACGACGACGACGACGACGACGACCACAACGACGATGATGAAAACGAACACTTCTCCTCTCCTTCCCTCTCTCCTCCTCCTCCTCGTCCTCCTCCTCCTCCTCCTCCTCTTCCTCCTCTGCTATAAGCGCCAGTGTCTGCTATTTTCCTCTCACTGAAGCGATCACTTTCGAAGCAAGGATTTTCGTTGACAGGGTAAAACTCCATGTCGGCACGTAAAGAATTAGTATTGTCCGTGGGAAGAATTGGCGGGGTTGCCGTTTGTCGTGGAGCGTCACAAAGCCCGTGCTGCGATGACGTTGATGACGATGTTGATGATGGTGGTGTGGATTCAGAGGACGGTGTGTTCTGCGTAGTAGTAGCGGTGGTGGTAGTGGTAGTAGTAGGTGAGGACGAGGGCATGGTTAAAATAGTAATCCAGGTCTGTTTGAGAGAGAGACAGAGACAGAAAGACAACACAAATGAATTAGTTTTGCAGTTGATAGCGCGTGTTTGTGTGTGTGTGTGTGTGTGTGTGTGTGTGTTGTGTGTGTTGTGTGTGTGTGTGTGTGTGTGTGTGTTTGTGTAGTGTGTGTGTGTGTGTGTTGTGTGTGTGTGTGTGTGTGGTTTGTGTAGTGTGTGTGTGTGTGTGTTGTGTGTGTAGTGTGTGTGCATAGTGTGTGTGTGTGTGGGGGGGGGGGGGGGGGGGGGGGGGATGTGCTGTACAGTGTGTGTGTGTGTGTTGCATGGAGGGGGAAGAGGGTGTACACAGAGTGTGTGCTTGTATGTTGTGTGTGTGTGTGTGTGTGTGTTGTGTGTGTTTAACACATCACAGTTAGACATAGTATTATACTCAAGCAACAATAACAATAGCACAAATGCCAGAAAATGATAAAACAAACACCAGTATGTGCACACACACACACACACACACACACACACACACATGCAAGCGCCCGCACGCCTGCGCATGCACACACACACACACACCAAGAAATTATTTTAACACTTAAAACAACAAAAACATAACAGAACACACACACACACACAACACAACACAACACACACATATCCTCTTTTCCCTCCTCGACCTCCTCCTCCTCCTCCCCCACCACCACCACCACCACCTTTTAGTATTCCTTCTCTCTATGGACGCCGCACATTTTGCGAGTAACTTGAAAACAAGGCTAGGCAAGTTATATTAATTTTCTTATACAGTCCGCCGTCAGCGCCTGGGCTTTATCACAGTTCTTGATTAAACCATTGACGCTGGGGGCAACAGCAAGGTGAGAGGCTGTATGACCAGTGGCTTTCCCACTCATGGAATTCCACTTTACAGCTTAGTCTTTAGTGATCGACTTTGACTCTCTGACTAGGGGGCTTGACTCGCACAGTCCTTATGTGCTGCAGC
>CM054145.1:13629288-13631788 GCA_028751875.1 Rapana venosa
ATTTCTCTCCGTGAAATTCGGGCTGCTCTCCCCGGGGAGAGCGGGAGAACGCGTCGCCACTTAGCGCTGCGCCACCCTTTCACCCTTTTTTTTTTTTTTTCTGCAGCTGTATTTGTTTCCCTATCAGAGTGGCTTTTTTCTAAGAATTTTGCCAGGGACAACTCTCTTGTTGCCGTGGGTTTTTTTACGTGCGCTAAAATAATTACGTGGTAACACACGGGACCTCGGTTATCGCTCACCGAAAAGAACTAGGCAGCCAGACGAGCACGATATGAGATAGAGGAAGGAGGAATGGGAGAGAGAGGAAAGAAAAAGTTCCGGTCCAAAGGGGTACGAACGCGCAAAGACAAGTAAGACGGACTTTTCGCTTTAGAAGGACGGTGAGTCAGGAGACCACGATCCACGAGTATAAGATATCAAGAATAAGATAAATAGTATGAAAAGATACCATTCAATATTCAAATATTTTTGATACTTCAATTTAGATCGATTTGAAAATTTTCAGAAGGGGATTTTTGATCTGGTCGTAGTGTGAGTGATGCTTTTGTGTTTCTAGCATTCGCGAGAGATATAAATCGTTTAGTTATAGGCGTGCTGGGGTGGTGGGTGTGGTGTGGTGGTGTGATGTAGTGGTGATGGTGTGTGTGTTGTGTGTGTGCGGTAAGTGTGTGTGTGAATTTATTTATGTGTGTATTATTTTGTTAGTATTTGTTTTTTTATATTATATTAATTTTTAAATGAAGTGTGTGTTGTTGTGGTGTGTGTGTGTGGTTTGGGGTGTTTTTTGGGGTTTTTGGGTAGGGGGGTTGTTGGGGGGTTGGTTGGGTTTTCGGGGGGGGGGGGGGGGTTTGTGTTGAGTGGTTTGTATTTTTGTCTTTTCCTTCTCGGCTAGAGCTCCGAGGTTCACCAAAGGTGAGATCTTTGCGTATGAAACGACCGTTCACCCCACCCACCACTTAGGTAGGGTAGCCGCATTCCGACTTCGGGCAGACAAAGGTCGTTTGATTTCGATATGATATTTCTGGTCGAAGGAACAGGCGAATGAATTGGCTAATAATCCGAGATGAAGATTTCCCAATGAGGGGGGGAATGATGGAACAGCACAAACAGTGAAGGGTATCTTCCATAATAGAATACGTTACACCACATCAACAGGTATATTGTTGTTGTTGTGGTTGTTGTTAATGCTGCTGTTTTTGCTGAAGAGGAGGAGGAAGAGGAGAAGGAAGAGGAGGATGAGGAGGAACTGTTAAGCGTTCCTCAACTTAACTGCCTTAAGCACCCTGGGGGGGTCACCCAGAATAATATGAACTCTAAAATTACCTCACTCATCACATCTGAAAGTCACTCTCAGAGTACACACAGAATGAGAAGTTTGCAGGTTATGTCTGTTTTCTTGTATCTACAGGATTTTTTCTCCTTACAATGGAAAGTGGAATTTCTAACGCAAAGAACTTGTCATGGACGAAGACAATCCTCATATAACGTTTCACAACAAATCAGTTATTTCTTCTTCTTCGTCGTCGTCGTCGCCGAACGCTCAGACAGCAACTAATGTTGTCTGTCATATGAGCGAACATGCGTTGCGCTGCCGTTAAGCGCCTGACAAGTCAGGCCCAGCACATCCGACTTCGGCGTGGGAGAGAACTGTTGTCTTTGAAGTCTTTATGGATAAAAAGACAGGAAAATGAAACCAAGAAGACAGAAAATAGAGGAGAAGAAGGAGGTGACAGGAAGACAAAGAACAAGACAGAAACAAGTTAACGAGAGGCATAGAAAAGAGGGAATTCCTAGCACAGAATGTCAGAATGTGGGGATGCTAGCAATTTACACTGACCATCGTACTCTCCCGTATTAAATAAAGGACAAAAAAGTCATCTGAAGTCGAAGCATGGGTGCCTACATGGCAATGTACTTGGGAAAGCACACACACACACACAGACAGAGGCACAGGGGGGGACGGGATAGCCTAGTGGTCAGAACATTGCCCTCGCAATCTGACGACCCCGGGTTCGATTCCCGTTCAAGGGGGATATTTTCCCCTGGAGTTAACATCAGTGCAGACTCCACTCTCTCCAAAGTCCTTCGGAGGAGACTATAAACCGAGGCCCCGTGTGCGAACGCACGCAGAACATCTAGCGCACACGTTAAATCCTGTTCCGCTTTTCGTAAGAGTAGGCCATTGTGTGCCGGTGGGAACAGATGACAGAATTTGCAAAACTGCATACACACAGGGACTGGATGTAAAAAATCATATAAGTGCTTATTCCATTATCCTCGATAGAAAAGAACAAGAGAAGAGAGGTATTGCTGGGTGTGGGGGGAAAGGGGGCAATGGAGAAGGAAGGAATGGCCTCTTGGCAAAACGCCTGTCTTTGTTTCAGAGCTGTAGTTTGTGGGTGTGTATTGGTGTAGTCATTTTCGCTCAGGACTCTCAAACTGTGTTTCTCTCTCTCTCTCTCTCTCTCTTCTCTCTCTCTCTCTCTCTCTCTCTCTCTCT
>CM054145.1:13636788-13646788 GCA_028751875.1 Rapana venosa
ACTGTAGAGCTTCCCGTAAAAAAACACCGCATTTTGAGACCACACAATACGTCCTTCGAATGAGACTATAAACCGAGGCCCCGTGTGCGAACGCACGCAGAACATCTTGCGCACATGTTAAAACCTGTTTCGCTTTTCGTAAGAGTAGGCCATTGTGTGCCGGTGGGAACAGATGACAGAATTTACAAAACTGCATACACACGGGGACTGGATGTAAAAAAGCACATAAATGCTTATTCCATTATCCTCCATATAAAAGAATAAAATAAAATAAATAAATAAAAAATAAAGTTGAGAGCAGTCTTCTAAGCTGCAGTGTTAAGAAAATGTTCTGAATTTTTTTTTCAAGATTATGTTAAGATGAGGGAGGACGTGTTTTGTGAGGTTGTTTGTGGTTTCGGGAAATATTATATAAAACAATGTCAGAGAACTGTAAAAAAGATGAATGTTATAATAACCTGTCGATTGCTGATGTTACTATGCGAGTGTGTGTGTGTGTGTGTGTGTGTGTGTGTGTGTGTGTGTGTGTGTGTGTGTGTGTGTGTGTGTGTGTGTGTGTGTGTGTGTGTGTGTGAGGGATAGAGAAAGAGTGTGTGCGTGTGAGTGTGTATGTGTCTAACCATAACTGTACATATCAACATAACTGAACCATTATTAAGTCCTTGCAAAAACAGAAACAAAAATAGGACTGTTCGTTTTTCTTCCGTTCTTGTTTCTCAAGATACATTTTACAATGATGATAACAAAAACGGCACCAGCAACAACAAAATTAAGAAATAAAGACAGTAGCGTTGGTGAAGAAGATGATGATGATAATGAAGAAAATGAACAACAAAAACAACAAGAATAAGAAACAAGAAGCAGATGTTATTATGAAGAAAATCATAATGATAATGATGAAGTCAAAGAAGAACAAACAAGAAGAAGAATATGTTGATGACGAAAGAGATGATGATGATGATGATGATGATGATGATGATGATGATGATGATGACGACGACGATGACGACGACGACGACGCTGAAGACGACGACAATGAAAATGAAGGAGAAAAACGACAACAAAAACAACGACAATAAGAAGAACAACAACAAACACAACAACAACAGCAATAAGAAGCAAGAAAAAACAACAATAAAAAGACGAAGAAGAAGAAAACACGGAAGCACAGTCTGACGGTAAGATATCTAATTATATCTATCTATTCTTGTAGCTTTGTCACAATCGATCGAAAGTAACAACAAATAAAAAATGCTGCAAGCAGAAAAAGTGCATATATATATGTATGTATAACGACAGTGAAGCACTACTTCTACGACTACGACTACTACGACTACGACTACGACTACGACTACTACTTCTGCTGATGCTGATGCTTCTGCCGCTACAACTGTACAAGTATTACTGCTAGCGCTTGCTATTATTCCTGCTATTGCTATTTAATACAACTCGTACTAGTTACCGCTATTACTAGAACTCTTGCTACTACAACGAAACTCCCGATGTTGCTGCTGCTTTTACTACAACTGATACTGAAAGAGCTGCTGCTGTTGCTGCCACTACTACTAACTACTACTTCTGATGCTACAAGACTGCTGCTGCTGCTGCTGCTAGTAGTAGTAGTAGTAGTAGTAGTAGTAGTAGTAGTAGTAGAAGTAGTAGTAGTAGTAGTAGTAGTAGTAGTAGTAGTAGTAGTAGTAGTAGGTAGTGCTGCTGCTGCTGCTGTTTCATGAGGCGGTAGCAATGTGTGCAATAGTCAACGCGTGTTACTTTACATCTGTCAAAAATGGTCAACATATTTTAATTTACATCTGTTATAAATGGTCAATGTATTTTACTTTACATCTGTCATAAATGGTCAACGTATTTTACTTTACATCTGTCAAAAATAGTCAACTGACGTTAATTCATATCTATCAAAACAATAGTCAACGTACGTTACTTTGCATCTGTCAAAAATAGTCAACTGACGTTAATTCATATCTATCAAAAACAATAGTTCAACGTACGTTACTTTGCATCTGTCAAAAATTGTTCAACTGACGTTAAATTTATATTCTTATCAAAACAATAGTCAACGTACGTTACTTTGCATCTGTCAAAAATAGTCAACTGACGTTAATTCATATCTATCAAAACAATAGTCAACGTACGTTACTTTGCATCTGTCAAAAATAGTCAACTGACGTTAATTCATATCTATCAAAACAATAGTCAACGTACGTTACTTTGCATCTGTCAAAAATAGTCAACTGACGTTAATTCATATCTATCAAAACAATAGTCAACGTAAGTTACTTTGTATCTGTCAAAAATAGTCAACTGACGTTAATTCATATCTATCAAAACAATAGTCAACGTACGTTACTTTGCATCTGTCAAAAATAGTCAACTGACGTTAATTCATATCTATCAAAACAATAGTCAACGTACGTTACTTTACATCTATCAAAAATACTCAACCTACGTTACTTAACAGGTGTTAAAAACAGTCAAACTACGTTACTTTACTCCCATCAAAAACAGTCAGCCTACGTTACTTTACATCTATCAAAAATAGTCAGCCTACGTTACTTTACATCTATCAAAAACAGTCATACGTTATTACTTATAAAAACAGTCAACCTACGTTACTTACATTATAAAACATCAACTCTTATTTACATCTATCAAAAACAGTCAACCTACGTTACTTTACATCTATCAAAAACAGTCAGCCTACGTTACTTTACATCTATCAAAAACAGTCAACCTACATTACTTTACATCTAATAAAAACAGTCAACCTACGTTACTTTACATCTATCAAAACAGTCAACCTACGTTACTTTACATCTATCAAAAACAGTCAACCTACGTTACTTTACATCTATCAAAAACAGTCAACCTACGTTACTTTACATCGGTCAAAATTAGCAAGCAATAATGGATGAGAGAGAGAGAGGGGGGGGGGGGGGGGCCTCTTGACGTAGCGTTATGTGGCTGCCATTAAGCCTCTGTTGCTGCTAATGTTTCTGACACTGTAATTGGTGCTACTAATGCTGTGGAGGTTTCTTTATCAGTACACACTTTTAATACCATGTTGTTTTCGTTGGGTCAGGTTATTCTTCTTGGTGTTGTTGTCGTTGTCGGTGGTGGTGGTGGTGATGGTGGTGGTGGTGGTGGTGGTGGTGACGACGTTAGTGGTGGAGGAGATGGCGGTATTGATTTTGCTGTTGTTGGTTTTGAGGGTTTTGTTGTTGTTTTGAGGCTGTTAGGGTTTTTGTGTCTTGTTCTGTTGCTTTTGTTATGATTTCTTTAGTACTTTTTTTTTGCTTGTTTGTTTTGTTTTTATCATTTGTTTTTGGTGCGTTTTTTTGTGTTTGTTGTTCGGTTTTTTTGGGGGTTGCTTGCTTTGTTTAGATTTTGTTTTGTTTTAAGGCGTTTGTTTCTTTTGCTTGCTTGTTTCTGTTTTATCTTCTTCTTCTTGATGCTTCACTATTATCGTTTTAATGACAGTTGTATCAACACAACATTGTTTTCAGTAACAGCTTGAATTGTGTACATGTATGCGAATTAAAAAGGTTTCAAAATATATCATTTCAGTGGCTTTAGGAATTATGTCCGCCTTTTATAAAACTGACCATTAAACCCTCTTCAATATTTCGTGATTTACCATACCACACACTAAAGGGTGTCCCATAACCTATAAGGTCGTAGGAGAGCGAGGCGTCAGAGACCTCACTTCTCTAGGGCCAGCATATTGAGGGCGGCGCCCATCTCCTCTCCCTCGCTGCTTTACCTTCCCTGACCCTAAAGAGGGCAGGTACCCATTTACAGCTGGGTGAACTGGGGGAACTGTACTGAAGCCAAGGCGCGCAAACGGTCACCCATCCAACTGGTAACCATGCTCGACGCTGCTTAACTTGGCTGGGGGAAAGCGAGTGCTCCGACCACTGAGCTATCCCGTCCCCACACACTACTTTCTTGCAATTCGTAACACTGTTACTACATAAAAGGTAAGGTAAAGGAGTCCCATAACCTATAAGGTCGTAGGGGAGCGAGGCGTCAGAGACCTCACTTCTCTAGGGCCAGCATATTGAGGGCGGCGCCCATCTCCTCTCCCTCGCTGCTTTACCTTCCCTGACCCCAAAGAGGGCAGGTACCCATTTACAGCTGGGTGAACTGGGGAAACTGTACTGAAGCCAAGGCGCGCAAACGGTCACCCATCCAACTGGTAACCACGCTCGACGCTGCTCAACTTGGGTGGGGGAAAGCGAGTGCTCCGACCACTGAGCTATCCCGTCCCCACACACTACTTTCTTGTTACTACATACATCTCCTTAAAAGTTTTTTTTTATCTTCTCAATGAAAAACTCTTGTTACTATATGTCACCATCCATTGTTGTTTGTTCTGTTTAAACAAACACCAACACATTTATAAACACACACACACCCACACGCACCACGCACGCACGCACACACTGACATACACACACACGCACGCACACACTAACATACACATACGCGCACGCTCGCACGCACGCACACGCACACACATAACACACACACACTAAACACACGCGCGCACACCAAACAAAAACGCCACCATTTTCACCCTACCTATTAAAACCTTCGTTGATAAACCAGTATACAAAACACTGAATTATAAAGCAAACAAACAAGCAACGACAAAACAACAACAAGCAACAACAACAAAACATGGTTGTAAATAACCGAAGCAACACTGGAAAAAAAAAACCCACCAAAAACGCTGACTTTAGATTTGTTACGCTCTATACATGTACTGTGTCGCTAACTGGCTTTAATGTCGCTAAATGGAAGCCTTCAACTGCCCGAACCTGGTCCAAACATAACTGGAAAATATTTTTACACTACTAAGCACATAGTTTTCTATCAACACATATATATGAAAACCAGACTCGAAATAATGGCAATGAAGAGATTATCACATACATTAAAACCTCAGTCGAGACAGTGAACTTAAAACGAGTACTCTTTAGCTTTCTTGAGAAAATCTGCTGTTTCTACTCGTACATTCACACAAAAAACCACAATAATTATGAATTGTCAGATTCGGAAACCGTTTGTCTTGAAATCTGCTGTCTGTACCTTGACAGCCCATCTGGTGAAGGGCAGGAGAAGGTCAGTTTCCACAAGCAAGTTTCCAGACTCCGGTAATGGAGGACTTTCTTATTATCTCCGTTGGGCTTGTCCACTTTCCGACAAGCACCACTTTAGGGACAATAACCAGTTTACGATACAGCAGCAGACGTGTACTTGGCAGGGGAAGGCCGGGGAGTCTACTCTATGACTGGTGTTCCCCTCCTCTGGGAATATTCCAACACTACCTCCCCACCCCACTCCTACACACACACACACACACACACACACACACACACACACACACACACACACACACACACACACACACACCTTTTTCTATCCAATTCTTCCCCAACATGTCAGTCACTGGTTCGTACGAGTAAACTGAATTTCCTTGGAGACTTGACAACAGACGACATCTAAGAGTCTTCAATCCTTTTTGAGTTGTTAACATTTCTTTTTCATTTTGTTTGTTTTTGTTTTGGGTTTTTTTGTGGTTTTCCATTTGAGTTCTGTTTACTTTCGTCCGACGTTACATTTTCCTCCTACGAGGTCTCAGAGAGTGTGGGTTTAACAATCCTTAAACGCTATGCCATATACCACTATGTGATGATTTAACTGGCTGTGGTGCATGCTGGGTCAATCTATGGTGGATGCTGGAAATATCTATATTGCATACTGGCTAAAGCCATTGTGTATGCCAAATTTCCGTAACCCATTAAAAGAAAACAAAACCAAAGCAACAACAGCAAAGAAAAGAATTATAAGATCTCATAGGTGCACATCATGTTATGTATACGCGAGAGAGAGAGAGAGAGAGAGAGAGGAGAGAGAGAGAGAGGAGAGAGAGAGAGAGAGAGAGAGAGAGAGAGAGAGAGAGAGAAGGGTCAGGGTCAGAGAGAGAGAGAAACAGAGATAGACAGCGAGAGACAGAGAGAGAGACAGAGACAGGCAGAGACACAGACAGACAGAGCATCCACACTTTCATGCACGCATGCACGTGCGTGCGCACGCGCGCTCACACACACACAAACATACACATACACACACAACCATACACGCACGCGCACACACATTGAAAGCACTAGCAGGTCTGCACATAATTTGACCTGGGATATCAATATCACCATCATCAACAATATCAATAACAACCAACAACAACAATAACCTGGCAAACAACCAACCAGCCAACAACAACAGCGAACCAAAAGAATAAACACAGAAAGCTGCAACAAAAACAAAGCCAAAAACTTAACAAAAAAAACACTTTCTGTTCTGTTCTTTAAGAAAAGAAATGGAAGAAAATTGTTTCTTCAAACGTTGAAGTCTTTTCTGTGCTTTAAGAAAATGAAAAGAAGAAAAATATTTTCAAGAGGTCAATCTTGTCTCTCCTTTAAAATAAAAGGAAGAAATTTGTTTTTAAAGCGTTGATGTCTTTTCTCTGCTTTAAGAAAATAAAAGGGAGAAATTTGTTTTAAAACGTTGATGTCTTTTCTGTGCTTTAACAAAATAAAAGGAAGACATTTGTTTTTAAAAGCGTTGATGTCTTTTCTCTGATTTAAGAACAGAAAATGAAGAAAAAAACAATTCCTTAAACGTTCAGTGACGTACGTAGCATAAAGAAACTGCGTTTGTTGCGTCGCAAAGAAAAATGAACGTAAAACATACCAAGTTTTCTTTTTCTTTGCTTTTTTGTGAATATATATATTACACACACACTTCCTAACCTTAGCCTAATTCAATCAGTAATCAAAATCTTCCTTTTTCCCCCAAAACCGCCCACCCCCCACCCCCACCCCCCACACCTCTTTTTTTATCTTAAACTGACTCGTCTTACTTTTCATGCATTTAATCTTTGAAATGGCCCTGATCATAGCCAGCCTTGGTCTCCAGAGACAGGATTTGTTTCTTACGTTCCTCGGCTAGAGCTCCGAGGTTCAAATAACGGTGAGTTTTTTGAGTATGTGACCGTTCCAACTCCCCCCCCCCCCCCCCCCCCCCCCCCCCCCCCCCCCCCCCCCCCCCCACCCCCCACCCCCCCCCTACACACACACCATTTAGGTAGACATATTCTGACATTCCGGGATTAATGAAAGGAATGTAACAGTAATGCTTAGAACAAAGTAACAACGGACAGCCAAACAATTCTAATACAACGCAACACAAGCAAAACTCGCGAAAATGTGTGTGTGTGTGTGTGTGTGTGTGTGTGTGTGTGTGTGTGTGTGTGTGTGTGTGTGTGTGTGTGTGTGTGTGTGTGTGTGTGAGGGAGCGAGAGACAGAGGCTGAGGCAGAGGCTGAGGCAGAGACATAGACAGACATATATTTATTTATCTATTTTGTTATATCGAGGATAACGGAATAAGCATTTGTGTCCTTTTTTACATCTAGTCTCCGTGTGTATGCAGTTTTGTAAATTCTGTCATCTGTTCCCACCGGCACACAATGGCCTACTCTTACGAAAAGCGGAACAGAATTTAACGTGTGCGCAAGATAGAGAGAGAGAGCTCCAAACTCTGAACGGGTTTAATAATGTGCACTGGCCTTAGTCCACAATACACGGAGTTTAGGTGAAGGTTAGAGAATCAACATACTGGTATGTAAAATATTATGGAACACACACAAAAAAAGAAAACCCCACCAAACCAACAACCGATTCTTGTGAATCTTGACCGCAATGATCATATCTTGGACTCTGAACTCGATAAACAACGATATTAGACTGCATAAATAGTGTTATTGGTATGCATCAAAATCGGTATAAATCGAAATGTAATATTTCAATTCGGGTTGACAGAAACAATATTTGCAAAGACATATCTTATTTAACACACAAACCAATTAAGTCACATTATGATACAATATTTTCTTCCTTCTATTCATGGAATGGAATATGTATCTGAATAGACAATGACTGTGTTCTCCATTTAATTATTTTAAGTAGCTCTTATATTGGTAAATTAATACATTCAGTTAAAAACTTATCCCTTAAATCGGAGTACATTCAGCATTCAAACACAAAATAGGCTTCATTTTCTTATTGTGTTTTACAAAAAGAACAAATTTTCTTTGCTCATTAGCACTATATCTGCAATTATGGTTTATTAAGTGCTAAAACGTTTAACCTCGCTTATGCAATGGCAACTGGAAAACAATATGTCTTTTGAGTTAATGTAGTTTTCTTTCCAAAAACTAGTTTTCAATGACTTTTACTATAGTGTTCATACCTCTCTTTATCTCCTATAGTTCCATACACTCGCGTAAACGAATTGACTAATCTACGCTTGAATACATGCAGAAAGGCCTTTACATCACCAACACCTTGTTGCAACCATACAAGAGACAGACAGACAGACAGACAGAGACAGACAGAAAGAGACAGAGAGAGACAGGCAGACAGACAGAGAGACAGAAACAAAGACGGACAGACACACACACATACACACAAGAGGGAGGGAGGGAGAGACAGACAGACAGACAGGCAGACAAACAGACAGGCAGGCAGGCAGAAGACAGACAGACAGACAGACAGAAGAAGAAGCAAAACAAAAACAACACAAAAAAAGGAAAAACTGTAGGATCTCTTAGGCACACATCATTCTAATCTATGTATGAGAAAGAGAGAGAAAGACAGACAGACAGACACACAGACAGAAAGAGACAGAGACAGACAGACACGCACAGGCACAGAAGAGACAGACGTGGAGACAGAGAAACCTAAACAAATAAACACAATGCCGAGAAAGAAGCAAGCTTACACACTTCAAGTCTGTTCTCCTTGGAGAGCTTCCAGCGACCCCTCCGCGCTTTTAATGAGCGAGAGAGGGAAGTCGTAAACACAGAGAGACAGACAGAGAGACAGACAGAGAGACAGAAAGAGAGAGGAGAGACAGACAGACAGAGACAGAGAGAGACAAAGACAGACAGAGAGAGAGGAGAGAAACAGAGACAGAGAGAGACAGATACAGAGATAGACAGAGTGATAGACAGTGTGACAGAGACAGTACAGAGACAGCCACAGTCAGCCAGACAGACTGACTAAATGACAGGCAGGCAGGCAGGCAGGCAGGCAGGCAGGCAGTAAGACAAAAAAGACAACAGAGACAGGAGCACAGAGAGACACAGACAGACACAGGGAGGGAAGAAGAGACTGGGACAGAGAGACGGAGACATAGACAGTACCGAGACAGTCAGCCAGCCAGCCAGCCAGCCAGACAGTCAGTCAGACAGAGACAGTCAGTCAGACAGAGACAGACAGTCAGTCAGTCAGTCAGACAGAGACAGACAGTCAGTCAGTCAGTCAGACAGAGACAGACACACAGAGACAAGGACAGACAGACAGAGACAGAAACACACCGAAACACTGACAGGTCGAGAGACAATAGACACATACATCATGTGCATGATGTATACATGTATACATTCTCTGTGAGAAAGCGACAGGGCACTATGACCCGACAGAAACAACAAGGCTTCTCCTCTGATCCTCAAATCCTCGCATCCTTCTTTACTTTCAACCCTCTCCCAGCAGCAGTGATTGTTAACTTTTGGCAAAGTAATGATGAAGAAGTTTGTGTTGGTTTGGGTTTTTTTGTTGGCACTTCCAAGTTCACCTTCTGTACAGACCTGCTAGTGCCTTTATGCCCTCTGTATACATACATGCATACATGTATACATACATACATACAGACAGACAGGCAGACAGACATACTGACAGACAGACAGAAAATGAACATGCTGATAGCTTATTCAACCTTCACCTCGAGCAACTCTCGATTTATTTAGGTGGTTGTTGTTGCAACGTATAATAATAATCGCACTACCTATAACCAGCACCACCCTCCCTTTCTGACGAATTGGATCTGTCAGAATTGACAATTACAGAGCGGATTAT
>CM054145.1:13651788-13666788 GCA_028751875.1 Rapana venosa
AATTCCTAGCATATAATGTTCAGAAGGTGGGGTGCTATTAAAAAATATATTTATACTGACAGGCCTCCGGCATCCCCACAAGGGAAAACAAAGTGTAGTAAACTAAAATTGTTGTTCGGAAGGAAGAAAGAAAGAAACCAACAAAACAAAACAAACTAATTCTACCTCAAGAGACAGATACAACTGTTATTAGCTTTCTTCTCTAAGGTTTTGTTGGGTTTTTTTGGGTTTGTTTTGCTTGTTTGTTTTTGTTGTTTTGGTGGGGTTTTTGTTTGTTTTTTGTTTGTTTGTTGTTGGGGTGGGTTTTTTGGGGATGATCCCCTCATATAAGTTGTTGCTGATGTTATAAGGCGTTCCCCAGCTTTAACACGCTGGGAATCAACTCACTCATCCGACCTGGAAATCACTTGACACCACTGGCCCAGGCCAAAAGCTGTGTCAGTTATTGATGTCAGTCAGCTATGTGGCAAGGCCTTCACTAAAATGTTGTTATGTTGTAAAATGTTGTGTTGAGATTGCCTTCAGCCATGACAAGCTCTTAACATAACAACCTGCGCTCTCTTTTAAAGGAGAAAAAAGTCTCTGAAGTCGGAGTATGGCTGACTATTATGGCGAGGTATTTGAAAACAGTCATACACGCAAACTTCTCATCCGGTGTACTTCCTATCTCACAGTGATTCCCAGGTGGGATGTGTGAGTCAGAGTGCATGTTCTGGGTGACCCCCAGGGTGTTAAGCTGGAGAACACGCAACAACAACAACAACAACAGCAACAACTGACACCATAAGTACACACTGGAAGAGAAGTTTGCATAATTATACTGGGTGGCTTTCAAATACCCCTCTCATTACAGCCAGCCAATCTCTAAACTTTAAAGGATTTTTTTCCCGACTTTTAATGGAGAGTATAAGTTGTAACACTAAGAAGAGCTTGTCTTGACTGAAGACAATTTCAGCTAACATTTTAAAGCTGATAATATTGTTTGGGAGAGCGATTTTCTTTTTATTTAAAAGCAACACAAAAGAAAAAGATACTACTGTCATTAGCACAGTGGATCGGTGGGGTCTAGAGGTAACGCACCTGCCTAGAAAGCAAAATGTCCGGGTTCGAGAGTGTGTGGGGGTTCGATCCCACACACACGCGCGCGCGCACACACACACGCGCGCGCACACACACACGCCACACACACACGCACGCACGCACGCACACGCGCGCGCGCGCGCGCGCGCGCGCGAGAGAGGAGAGAGAGAGAGAGAGAGAGAGAGAAGAGATAGGCAGTGTTTTAACACACCAGCTAAGTCTGTTTTTCTGTTTGTTGGTTGGTAGTTTGGTTGGTTGGTTGATTTATTCATTGGTTGGTTTGCTTTGCTTTGTTTGGTTGGGGTGGTTTGTTTTGGTTTGGTTTGGTTGATTGGTTAGCTGATTCGTTTGTTGGTTGGTTGGTTTTCGGTTGGTTGGTTTGCTTTCAGCAAAAAGAAAGCAAATTTATTAAACAGCTTTTTTTTCTCTCTTCTCAGGGAAAATACGCTAAGATACTTCTTTTCTTCATTTTTTCCCTTTTTTTAATATAGTTTTCATTGTCTGCGTGTCTTTGTTTATTTAAGAGAATAGGTATAAATCACAGAACTTTGCCATAAACCTTTTGCTGCGGAGTTTTTGTGTGTGTGCGTGCGTACGTGTGCGTTCGTGTTTTGTGTTTGCTTTTTGTCTTATATTTCTTTTTGCATTGATGTTGTATGTTGTACGTTTGTTTATTGCGTCTGTTCTTAGTTTGTTTTACTTACATAGGGTTTATTATTTTGTTAGGTTTCGTTTTTGGTCTATGTGTTGTTCCATTGTAATAAGTCCGGAGGCCTAACAATAAAACCATTCAGTGTTGGGAGTTCATAGTTTAGAGTTCAGTTTCTCTCTCTCTCTCTCTCTCTCTCTCTCTCTCTCTCTCTCTCTCTCTCTCTCTCTCTCTCTCTCCCACCCTCCCTCTCCCTTTCCCTCCCTCCCTCTCTCTCATACACACACGCACACGCACGCGCATACGCACGCGCGCACGCACGCACGCACACACACGTCCCGCATAATAGAACATCATTATCTCTACTACTGCTGCTGCTGCTGCTGCTGCTGCTGCTACTACTACTACTTCTACTACTACACCACACATACACAAGTAGAAGACACACGCACGCGGACACCTAGACACAAACACAACTACAAATACACACACACTCACTCACACACACACACATACACACACACACTCACCACACACACATCACTCATACACACTCACTCATACACACACACACACTCACACACACACACACACTCACACACACGCGCGCACATACACCACACTACAGACACACACACTACACTAAAACCACACCACACACACACACACACACACACAAACACACACACACACATACACACCACACTACACACACACTACACCACACACACACACACACACACACACACACACACACACCACACACACACACACACCACTACACACACACTACACACACCACACCACACCACCACACCACACCACCCACATCACACCACACACACACTACACACACCCACACACACACACACTACACACCACACACACACCACATCCACCACATGACACCACACACAACATACACACCACACACACACACACACACACCACACATACACACACACACTTGCACAAGAACAGACAAAAACCTGCCACCCACCAGCTCATCTCCTATAGCCTACTTAACCAACACATCAGTAGAGATGGTAGCGAGTATCCCACAACATATGCAGTACTACCCTCATGCCAAGGTTTCTGCTAAGTCCATTACAAGCCTCTCCTCTACTCCACTTCCAGTAGTAGTAGTAGTAGCAATAGGTTTATCATATGTGTTTACTATGAGATGACTCTGATGCACATAATTATTCTGATAAGAAGAAGGAGAAGGAGGAGGAGAAGAAGAGGAGGAGGAAGAGGAGAAGTAGAAGAGGAGGAGGAGGAGGAGGAGGAGGAAAGAAGGAGGAGGAGGAGAAGAAAAAAGTAAAAGAAGAAGGAGAAGAAGAAGGAGGAGGAGGAGCAGGAGGAGGAGAAGAACAAAGTAAAAAGAAGAGAGAAGAAGAAGAATGAGGAGGAGGAGAAGGAGGAGCAGGAGAAGAAGGAAGAGGAGAAGGAGGAGGAGGAGAACAAGTAGATAAATAAGAAAAAGAAGCTGGAGGAGGAGGAGGAGAAGGAGGAGGAGGAGAACAAGAAGAAAAAGAAGAAAGAAGAAGAACAACAACAACAACAACAATAACAACAACAACAACAACAACAACAAGAGAATACATTTTTTAAAAGCAGTTTAATAATGACTCAACAGGATAATTTTTGGGAAAAAATTGGATAGCAGGATGAGATGGAGCTTAGTAGCAGAGGTTGCGAAGAGAGAGGGGGGGGGGGGGAGGGAGAGAAGAGAGAGGGGGGAGGGAAGAGAGAGAGAGAGACGGAGAGAGAGAGGTGGATAGAGACGGATAGAGAGGGATAGAGAGAGAGGGGGGTGAGAGAGAAAGAAAGAGAAACACAGAGAGGCACACAGAGACACAGAGAGAAACACACACAGTGAAAGAGAGACAGAGAGAGACACAGAGAGAGACAGAGACACAAAGAGAGAGAGAAGGGGAGAGAGAAAGGAAGAGAGAAAGGGAAAGAAAGAGAGAGACGGAGAGAGATGGATAGAGAGGAGAGTGTGTGTGAGAGAAAGAGAGAGAAAGAAAGAGAGACACAGAGAGACAGAGAGACATAGAGAGACATACACAGTGAAAGAGAGACAGAGAGAGGCAGAGACAGACAGAGAGAAGGAAGAGAGAAAGGGAGAGAAAGAGAGAGCGAGCGAGAGAGAGAAAGAAAGAAAGAAAGAGAAATACGTTGCACAAAAACAGGCAGATGAAACGCTGATGAGGTACATGTTTACATATTCTTACACTACAAAGAACAGCATCACTGCGAAAATGATTCAGATTGACATAAGGAACAAACACCCACAACAAATTCTCCCCCTCCTCCTCCTCCTCCTCCTTTTTCTTTTCTTCTTCTTCTTCTTCTCCTTCTTCTTCTTTTCTTCTTCTCCTTCCTCTTTCTTTCCTCCTTCTCTTCTTCTTCTTCTTCTTCCTTCTTCCTCTACTTCTCCTTCTCCTCCTTTTTCTTTCCTTCTTTTTCTTTTCTTCTCCTTCTCCTTCTTCTTCTTCTTTTTCTCCTCCTCCTCCTTCTTCTCCTCCTCCTCCTCCTCTCCTCCTCCTCCTCCCTCTCCTCCTCCTCCTCCCCCTCCATATCCTCCTCCTCCTCCTTCTCCTTCTTCTTCTTCTTTATCGAACGCTCAGATAGCAACTTCTGTTTGTCTGTCATACTCATAGGAGCGAAAATGCATTGAATCTGAAGAGAAAGAGATGGCAGAGCAAGCAATGCATTCGTGCCTCTACTATACACCTCAGCATTCGCTTGCTCTCTGAACACTTCATAAACACATTACACGGATTGTACATTACTTCAGGAGACAAAAAAGAAGTGAATACATAACCTTAACACATGATGGAAGCGTCACAAGGGATGGGGAGAGAATGAAGAGGAGGAGGAGATGGAGGAGGAGATGGAGGAGGAGATGGAGGAGGAGGAAGAGGAGAAGAGAAGAGGAAGGAGGAGGAGGGGAAAGAGGAAGAGAGGAGGAGGGGAGAAGAAGGAGGAGGAGGGGAGAAGAAGGAGGAGGAGGGGAGAAGAGGAGGAGGAGAGAGGAGGAGGAAGTAGAAGAGGAAAGGAAGAGAGGAGGAGGGGAGGGAAGAAGGAGGAGGAGGGGGGAGGAAGATGGAGGAGGAGGAAAGTAGAAGAGGAGAGAAGAAGAGAAAGAAGAGAGAAGGAAGAAGAAGGAGGAGGAGGAAAGAAGAAGAGGAGGAGGAGAGAAGAAGAGAAAAAAAAAAAGGAGGAGGAGAGGACAGAATGAGAAGAAGAAGAAGAGGAGAAAAAGAAGAAGGAAGAGGAGGAGGAGGAGAAGGAGGAGGAGCAGCAGCAGCAGAAGGAGGAGGGGAGGAGAAGAGGAGAAGAAGCAGAACAACAATTACAACAAGAAAGAGGCATCACTAGAGAAAGGGGGAGAGAGGGAGCGCAGAGAGGACTAAATTCGCACAACTCACTCACCAAAAAATATACCCTAAAACAGTCGAGAGAGAGAGAGAGAGAGAGGAGAGAGAGAGAGAGAGAGAGAGAGAGAGAGAGGAGAGGAGAGAAGAGAAGAGAGAGAGAGAGAGAGAGAGAGAAGAAGAGAGAGAGAGGGGAAGAGAGAGAGAGAGAGAAAGACAGAGAGAGAGAGAGAGAGGGTGGAGGATGAAGGAAGAGAGGGAGGAGAAGAAGAAGAAGAAGAAGAACAACAACAACAACAACAACAAGAGCAAGAAGAAGGAGGAGGGGAAGAAGAAGAAGATGGAGAACAAAGACGTACACACATACATGTACATACATACATTCTAAGTCATGCTACACATACATGTATACACACAGCAGCTGTACAGACAGCGCTTAACTCTTGATAACATAGCCCAGCCTAGCCTAGCCTAGCGCGTTAAGCTGGGTTTAGCAGTAGGCCTGATGGTGGCATGATGTGGGGGCCTGCAAAAGACCTCGTCAGACAGACACAGGCAGACACAGGCAGGCTTGGTTGGTTGGATGGGTTGCTGCTCACGTCTGATCAATTCCCAGAGCAGATGCTGCTGCTGCTGCTGCTGCTGCTGTGAGGATGGGGGAAGGGGGGGGGGAGGAGTGAGGTGGGGGGATGGAGGGTGGTGATGGGGTGGGGTGGGAGTGGGGTGAAGGAGGGTAAACGACGGAAGAGTCAGATAAAGCCGAAAGAAGCAAGGCTACCCTCTTCCTTTTCTCTTGACTAAACAGAGAGAGAGAGTGTGGGGAGGGCGGGGGGGGGGGGGGGGGGGGGGGGGGGGAGGGATGGGAGGGAGAGAGAGGGCGGCGAGGAGGAGGGAAGAGAGAGAGGGGGGGAGAGAGTAATGACAATTTTTTGAAAATAAAAAGAGAGGGAAAGAGAGATGGAGAGAGGGGGGAGGGGGATAGAGAGAGAGGAGGGAGGAGGAGGGAGAGAGAGGGGGTAAGAGAGGAGAGAGGGTGAGAGGGAGAGAGGGGGAGGGGGAGAGAGAGGGGGGAGAGAGAGGATGGAGAGAGAGAGATAATGACAATATTTTGAAATGACAGAGGTAGAGAGAGGGGGGGAGAGAAAGCCAGAGAGGGAGGGAGAGAGAGAGAGCGAGAGAGAGAGGAGGAGGGAGAGAGAGGGGGTGAGAGAGGTGAGAGGGGGAGATGGAGAGAGGGGGGGTGGAGAGGGGGAGAGAGAGATAATGACAATATTTTGAAAATGACAGAAAGAGGGGGAGAGAGAGGGGGGGGGGGGAGGGAATGGAGAGAGAGCGAGAGAGAGAGAAAGAGAAAGAGAAAGACAGACACAGACAGACAATTACAGAGACACAGAAAGACTATTCTGACAATCACAATGCGAGAGAGACAGAAACAGAAGAGACAGAGATGCAGATAGACTATTCTGACAATGACAATGCCAGAGAGACAGAAACAGAACAGACAGAGATGCAGACAGACAGACAAACAGAGAGGGAAAGAAACAGACAGAAAAGAGAGAAAACCTTCCCCAACCCAGACCCCAACCAGCCTCACACCTCCCCCCCCCCCCCCCCACACCAACCACCCCCCCTCCGCCCCCCCCCCCCCCCCCCCCCCATCCACACAGACATCACACACAGGATAGGAAAAGCCCCAGGACGTGCAAAAAGCGAGGTCTTGCCAAGATCCTTGGCATCCACACCCCCACCCCAACCCTCCCAACCCCCATCCCCAAAACCTCCAGACGGGACGCTCTTCATGCACGATTTGCCTTGTTGCAGTTAATCCCCTCTCCTCTCCGCACACATACACCACGCGCATTGCAACACACACACAAAAGGCACGTGAGCCGAGCCGAGCCTGGCTTGGTTTAGCTTTAGCTTTAGCTTTCCTTTGTCGCTTGTCAGCCGTTTTCACACTATAACGAGTCGACTGGGGTTTTTTGTTGTTGTGTTTTCTGTATTCTTGTTCTGTTCTTTCTTGGTTGTTTTAGTGGTATGTTGGTAGTGTGGTGTATGTGAATGTCGGGTGGGGGGGGGGGGGGGGGAGGGGGGTGGGGGGTATGTGTGTGTGTGGTGTGTGGTGGTGGTGAGTGTGTGGTGTGTGGGGGGGGGGGGGGGGGGGGTGTGTGAGTGTGGGGGGGGGGGGGGGGAGTTGTGTGTGTGTGTGTGTGGGGGGGGGGGGGGTTGTGTGAGTGTTGTGGGGGAGTGGGGGTGGGGAGGTTGTGTGTGTGTGTGTGTGGTGTGTGGTGGTGGTGTGTGTGGTGTGGTGTGGTGTGGGGTGGAGGGGGGGTGGGGAGGGGGGGTGTTGTGGTGGGGGGTGGGGTGAGGTGTGTGTGGTGAGTGTGTGTGGTGTGTGTGTGTGTGGTTGTGTGTGTGTGTGTGTGTAGTGTGTGTGTATGTATGTGTGAGTGTGTTTTGAGTGTGGTGTGTGTGTGTGTTTGTGCGGGGGGGGGGGGGGGGGGCAGCGCGTGTGTGTAGTAGGTGTGTGTTTGTATGTGTGCGTGTAGTGGTGTGTGTGTCTTTGTGTGTGTATGCGTACGAGTAGTGGTGTGTGTATGTGTGTGTGTGTGTGTGTGTGTGTGTGTGTGTGTGTGTGTGTGTGTGTGTGTGTGTGTGTGTGTGTTTGGTGTGTATGAGTGCGTGCAGTGGTGCATGTGCGTGTGTGTATGTGTGCGTGTAGTCGTGTTTGTGTGTGTGTGTTTGTGTGTAGTGTGGGTAGGTAGTGTGTGTGTATGTATGTGCGCGTGTTGTGTATGTGTGTGTGTGTGTGTTTTGTTCTGTTTGTTATGTATGTTCTGCACAATGTTCGAACAAATGGTTTTATTTACGAATGCATCAAGAAGACAATGTAGCATCGAAACAAACGGGGGAAAACCCTCTGATATCTAATTTGTTCTCAATGCCTTTTTTGTTTTGGCAAAATTTGACGCGGTGTCTTGTATTAACTTATTCATATTTACTATAGCGCTGTTCATGCAAAATACATATGTAAGAACAGTAACACACCCGTAAACACAAGCTTCGTTATCTCAAACACTGGATCACACTACTATAAAAAAAATAAAATTAAAAACCGCGTGAAAAAACCGACTAAATCTTTCGTTTGCGAACTTACTTGTAATATTCTGTACGCAATTCGCGTACGACTGTGTCGCACTACTATAATATACAACAACAACAACTGAAAAACCTCATCTTTTCTTTGAAAACTTACTTGTGATATCCTTGTGTGTAATTCGTTTTTCTGCGATTTTGGGTATCCGTGCCACACTTCTCCAAGAAACCCACCAGAACCAGACACAACTGCCGTCACAGAATGAACGGTTCCCAGAGCGTTTCTTCAGGCCGCCTACCTTAGGCCTACCTCCAGGCTTCAGTCACTTTGCCTGGCACTTCCACTTTTTCCTTCCATCCACACACACACGCGCGTGCACACACAACTCCTTGATCTTGCAAAATCCTACGCAGCCGCCATTATTTTCACAATCTTTAACTAGGCTTCTTCCACTACTACTACTACTACTGTACGGCTGCTTTATCTCTAGCTTCTTCTTCCTTCCTTCACTTCCTGTGTCGGCATCTCACGCTGACGGTTTGTTCCTGCTGAGCTTCAAACACGGTTTTTTTCACTTTCACACACCACACGCGCGCGCGCGCATACACACACACGCGTACACACACACACACGGCACGATCCAGGCTTTAGGGCCGATCCCCCTACTCCCCATTGAAGAAACACAGCTCTCCGCTTTGTCACGAGGACCCCACGACCGACTTCAGCCCCAAACGGACAGAATCTCAGAACTGGAGAGACGAGAACGGAGCGGTCAGTCAGCACGCGTGCACATACTCACACACACACACACTAGGCTCTAGCCTAGCCTACACCTCGGCACAAGGAAGCCTGGAAGCTTCTCTCTCCCGCTGCTTTCTACCAGAGCTAGGCCTACTACTAGGCTACTAGGCCTACACTTCTCACAAGAGTTCACTGCCGCATAGAAGACAGAGAGAGAGATAAAGAGAGAGAGAGAGAGAGAGAGACAAGACAAGCTTTAGGCTTTTGCTGCTGCTGCTACTGCTGCTGCTGCTGCCTCCACAGGCACAGTGTGTTTCTGCTAGGCTAGGCTACTGCCACTGTGTGCCATCGTTGTAGGTTGGGTTTTTTTGGGTTTTTTTAGATAGGCCTAGAGGGGAGGGGAGGTGTTTGACTCACTCACTGTACTGCAACACATGCACCAGTGACAGTGACGGTGCTGGAGTTTCAAGCCGTGTTAAAGTGTAACAGGAATAGAGTTTGGTTACAGCGTGGGATGTCGATGATTGTAGTGAGGGGGGTGGGGGGGGATGTAGCTGTGGGGTGGGAGAAGACGTGGGTGGTGGTAAAAAGTGTGTGTGTAGATGAACGTATGTGTATAGAGTGAGAGAGAGTGTGTGTGTGTGTGTGTGAATCCTAACTTTACCACCCGGTCCTACCACTTTTCTGTACTGATGTGAGGCGAAAACTTAATAATACATTGATTGTGTTGGAGAAAGAAATGCATCATCACAAGGCTGTACATACATCCAGCTATTTTTTAGGATCACATAACACACACTCACACACACACACACACACACACACACACACACACACACACACACACACACACACAATTTAATACTCATATGCCCAAAGTATGCATCTTTGCGAAAACGTTATATCCCCCTTTATTATCACAGGTTTCCGTCAGGCTTTAAGGTTCAGATGCTGCGTTCAAATCCTTCTGAGAAACCGATTGTGAACCTGGCAGTTTATGTAATTGAATGTCTAAAGTTCAGAAACATGTAGCTCTTTCCCTGCCTGCAACAAAGTCTGCGAGCTTACTGTATCATATCACTTCGACTGTGCCATGGTTGCTTTTTCATATTACGTGTTCATAATTATGGGTGTTGTGGCCTGCAAAATCTGAATTAATATGATTGATTGATTGAGTCACACACCACACACCACCACCACCACCCACACCACCACCAACCACCAACCACACACACAACCACCCACACAACCACACACACAACCTTCCACATAACTACCCACACAACCACCCACACAGCCATCCACACAACTACCCACACAAACACCCACAAAAACACCCACACACACACACAAACACCCACCCACATCACCCCCCCACACACACACACACACACACACACACACAGGCACCCACATACCCTTTTTTTTCTGCAGAGAAAGAAAAGGTATCTCACTCTTAGTCCGCAAGCTCACTTTTGAAGTCCGCAGCAAATTCACAACCACAACACCTGAATTGCTTCCTCTGAAGAAACTCCTCAGTGCAGTGGACAGTGTTTTGACAGATGCTTATTTTCTTTTGAATTCTCCCTGCCAGGGGCCAGTGACAGGAGACTGCAGTATATCTTAGGCTGTTGATGTTGTTGTTAGTGTTGGACCTACTCCAGCTAAAGCAGCCTTGGGGTCACTCAGAATATACACCCTGTCTCACCAGCCCACCTGTGAATCACTGTGTATATAAACACTGGCAGAGAAGTTTGCGTGCGTGGCTAGTTTCGAAAACCTTGCCATACTTCTTGTTCTTCTCCTTCTTCCTCTTCTTCTACTACTACTACTACTGCATCTTCTTCTTCTTCTTCTTCTTTTTCTTCTTCCTCCTCCTCCTCCTCCTCCTCCTCCTCTTCTTCTTCTTCTTCTTCTTCTTCTTCTCCTCCTCCTCCTCCTCCTCCTCCTCCGCATCTTCTTCCTCCACATCTTCCTCCTCCTCCTCCTCATTCTTTTTCTTCTTCTTCTTCTTCTACTCCTCCTCCTCCTCCTCCTCCTCCTCTTTCTCTTTCTTCTTCTTTTTCTTCGGATACTCAGCAACTATTGTTGTCTATCATAATTATGAGCGAAAATGCGTTACGCTGCTGTTAAGCGCCTGACAAGTCAGGCCCAGCGCATCCGATTTCGGCGTGGGAAAAAATTATGTTTTAAGTCTTTCTGAGATAAGGGGTGGGGGGAGGAGGCAAAGAATGGACCAAGGAGGCAGAAAGCAGGCAAAAAGGAGGCGACAAAAAGAAAAGAGAAGAATAGAGAAAAAAAGGCAAAAACAAAGAGAAGAATAGAGAAAAGAGGGAATTCCTAACATAACATTTCCAAAAAGTACGGATGGCATTTATACCGACAGGCCCCCACGTCATCCCCAAAGGGGCGGGCCTTGCCATACATACAGGCAGGCAGCTGTACTCCGACTGCAGAGGAATTTTCTTCTTTGGAGAATGCAAGATGCGATGGTTAAAAAGCTTGCCAGGGACGAAGATAATCTCGAAATAATATGGCAAAGCATGACACCCCCTTGATGCAGGGTCTCTGCACTTTGCTTCCATCAATAACGCGCCAGTGCTACTGGCAAGCTTAGCCTGGGGGCCATAGCCAGCAAGGAGTGAGTGCTGGTGTGGGGTTGTTTTTCCTCCTAAGTGCGTAACGGTGCGTCAGGTTTCCACCTAGCCAACACTGCAGGGAGTTTTGTTAACACACATATATTATGCTAAGCGTATAAGAAAAGAAAAAAAAAGGCAATTTTATGAGAGAGAGAGAGAGAGAAGAGAGAGAGAGAGAGAGAGAGAGAGGTGAGAGAGAGAGAGAGAGAGAGAGAGAGAGAGAGAGAGAGAGAGAGTGAGAGAGAGAGAGAGAGAGAGAGAGAGAGAGAGAGAGAGAAGGGTTCACTTTTCTGTTAAGAGTTAAAATCTCTCTCTAAATATATAATAATAATAATAATAATAATAATTTTATTTATATATATATATATATATATATATATATATGTGTGTGGTGTGTGTGTGTGTGTGTGTGTGTGTGTGTGTGTGTGTGTGTGTGTGTGTGTGTGTGGTGTGTGTGTGTGTGTGTGTGTGTGTGTGTGTGTGTGTGTGTGAGTGATGGAAAAGAAAAACAAACCAGCAAACATACAAAAATCCGTTCACTTTACAAATCACAAAAATGGTTCTATCTAAAGGTTCACACACACACACTTTCTTGCGCACACATTAAAACCTGTTCTGCTTTTTGCAAGAGTGGGCCATTGTGTGCCGGTGGGAACGGATGACAACATTTACAAAGCTATATACACACACGGACTAGCTGTTTAAAAAAAAAAGCACGTGAATGCTTATTCCATTATCCTCGATATAAAAGAATAAAATAGAGAGAGAAGAATAATTTATCCAGAAAAAAAAAATGGTATAGTCTAGTGGTTAGAGCATTGCGCTAGCAATTTTGACGGCCAGGGTTCAAGCCACCTCAAGAGACACACGTCGAAAGGGATCTTATTTCCTCCCTGGAGTTAAGAACATCAGTGCTGACTCCACTCCTCAGAAATCCCTGTGGAGAAACACACGTAAGAAACTTTGTGCGCACATAAAACCCCGTTCTACCTTTCGGGAGAGTAGGCCATCCGTGCCGGTAAGCACAGATAACAAAAAAACTAAATCTTATCAAAACAAACAAACGAACTAACGCGCACTGGTCTCGTGTTTAGACATCATTCCCGAAGTTGGAATGCGTCTACCTTAACGTTAGCAAAAAACAGTCACATAACTATGCAAAAATATCGCCAATGGTGAACCTTAGAGCTCTAGCCGAGCAACGGGAATAAAAAGTCAGAAAAAAAATCAGGCTTACACTTACTCTCTCTTCATATCACATATTCTTGAAGAGAGGAGGGGGGGGGGGGGATGGGGGGATCATCTGTTTTTATTTACAAAGAAGCTATCTGCTTGATTTTCTTTCTTTCTTTCTTTATGTGTGTGCGTGCGTGGTGTGTGTGTATGTGTGTGTGTGTGTGTGTGTGTGTGTGTGTGCGCGCGTGTGGGCACGCGTGCGTCCGCGCGTGCGTGTGTGTGTGTTGTATGTGTGTGGTTTATTACTTATACAAACCAAACGACCCAAAAAAAATGTACAAAACAAACGAGGTCTCCAAGTAGAAAATTTCGATAAATCAGAGGAGAATGTAACACGTAAGTGTTAATTAAAGCAATGCAAAAGAAAATACTTGAAAACAAGCACAACAAAGAACACGCGCGCGCGCACACACTCACGCACACACACTCACACACACACACACACTCACGCACGCACGCACGCACGCACGCACGCACACAAACAAATCTCCATTTTGTCAAAGTGAATCTGTTTTTTATACATGTTCAATTGCCAACCGGTCAATCATCCTATCAACTGTTTCTTCTCCATCCAATAGCTAACTGTTGTTGTTATTGTTCTTATTGTTGTTGTTGTTATTGATGAGGATGATGATGTTGTTGTTGATGATGATGATGACGACGACGATGACGGTGATGATTTGACGACGATGATTATGGTGATGATAATGATGTTGTTGATGCTGTTGATGATGATGATGGTGATGATGATGACCATCATTATAATGATGTTGATTTTGTTGGGTGTTCCCCAGCTTAACACTCTGGGGCGTCCTCCAGAAAACATGCACTCTGCCCCACTCATCCCACCTGGATATCACCGAGAAACTCTTAAGTACGTACACACTTCATGAGACTTTTGCGTGTATGACATTTAGGCAGCCATTCTGCAACTTCAGGGGATTTTTCCCCCCTCCTTTAGGGAGAGTACTGCTTGTTTATGCCAAGAACTGGCCACGAGTACAGGCATCATCATCATCATCAGTCCCGTGACCTTGGCGGTCGTGGAGGAGACACGAAAGACGATGCCGTGGTAAGCCTCCTCCATCCATCTCGGTCCTCGGCTCTGCGCAGTAGTGCCGAGTCATTCATCCTGGTCCATTTTCTGATGTTGTCCATCCATGACTTGTTCTGTCTTCCCCTCTTTCTGCCACCTTCGAGTGTTCCCTGCAGTACTGTTTTGGGCAGAGTGTTGTGGCGGGTGACGTGGCCGAACCATGTCAGCTTTTTCTTCTTGACGATGGTGAGAAGGGGTTCCTGTGGACCTGCCAGCCGTGTTATTTGGCTCTTGACAAATTCATTGGTCTTTCGTTCTCTCCAGGATATGCCCAGCAGTTTTCTATGGCATTTTGTTTCAAATGACCGGATTCGCTTTACTGTTTCAGCAGTCAATGTCCAGGTTTCACTTCCGTACAGCAGGATAGTCTGAATTAGGGCTTTGTAGAGCTTTAGTTTGATTGGGAAACTGATCTCTTTACTTTTCCATATGGTGGTGAGTTTTGTCATGGAAGATGTTGCCATAGCTAGTCTGACTTTGATTTCTGTCGTCGATTGCCCGTCCTTTGTGAGTGTAGCGCCAAGGTATTTAAAAGCGTCTGCCTCCTCCAGTTGCTGGCCGTTCATGTAAATTTTAGCAGTGGCGTTGCTCGTGCTGTTCACAAGTACTTTACTTTTCTCCGAGCTCACCTCCAAATAAAGATAAATTGTATAACACGACAAATCCCCGAACTCGGAATGCGGCTACCTTCATGGCGGGCGAAAACGGTCGCGTACGCCAAAAACACAACCCAAAAAACCCCACACTCACTGTAGGTGAACCTCCGAGCTCTAGCCGAGGAATGAAAAAAAAATAAAAAGTAACAAAAAAAGGTAACAGGACAATATTTTGCCTTGGGCCTGGACACGTAGTGTACATCAGTAAGTGACAAAATATTTGGCCTGGGCTAATTGTATTGCATTGCATTGCACTGAATTGCATTGTATACCACTTTAAGTCACTAGAGGTAAGGATAAATAGCTGATTGACTGACTTGTGGGCTGTCATTTTCTTGTTCTCAAGCGTTGCATTAAAAGTTCCAATATTTCACATACATCAGCATTCTGTGGGTGACAGAAATATTAAATAGGCCAGCA
>CM054145.1:13671788-13714288 GCA_028751875.1 Rapana venosa
TGGGGTGTGTGTGGGGAATGTATTTTATATATATATATAAAATTTATATTATATATTTTTATATATAATATATATATATATATATATTATGTGTGTGTGTGTGTGTGTACTTTGTGTACGTTTTTTTGTTCTTCAATTTAACGTCAATTCACATTAAGTATATTAGACACGCACGCGCGCCTTTGTGTGTGTGTGTGTGTGTGTTTTGTGTGAGTGTATACGTGTGTGTACGTGTTCTTCAATTTAACGTCAATTCTTTAAAGTAATATTAGACACGCACGCGCGCCTGTGTGTGTGTGTGTGTGTGTGTGTGTGTGTGTGTGTGTGTGGGGTGTGTGTGTACGTGTGTGTACGTGTTGTTGTTCTTCAAGTTAAGTCTATTCATATTAAGTGATATTAGACACGTGTGTGTATGTGCGTGTGCGCGCGTGTGTACATGTGTGTGTACATGTGTGTATGTGCGTGTGCGCGCGTGTGTACATGTGTGTGTGTACATGTTGCTGTTCTTCAATTTAACGTCTATTCACATTAAGTGATATTAGACATGAGTGTGCGCGTGCGCGCGTGTGTGTGTGTACGTGTATGTGTGTGTACGTGTATGTGTGTGTGTGTCTATCTCTCTCTCTCCCTCTCTCTCCCTCTCTCTCCCTCTCTCTCTCTTTCTCGTGAGGGGGGATAAGTCTAGGAGGCCTAGGAGTAAGACGTGCCAGGAGAGGCTCTCCAGAGAAGGTGTATTTTTAAAAGTTGTTCAAATGTGATTCACTTGAAAATTATACACAAGGATTCATTCTTCATCAGTGAACAAAATGTTAAATTTCTGCTTATAAAATTCAGTGCAAATATGAGATATTGACGATTTCAATACAAATATTTGGTCTCCAACAAAGAGCTGTGATGTGGTGAATGGTGGACCTTGTGCTGAAAAACACCTCGGTTGTGTGTGTTGTGCCGTGTACCCCCCTTTCCCCTGTATCCTGCATCATTGCCTGTTAAGCTGGGCCAGTCTCAAGTGTGTTGCATCATTAGCCTATTAGGCTGGGCCCTAGACTACAACACAGCTAAGGTGTTACACATCTTGTAAGCATCAAGTTTTTACAGAGGGCAACATAAGTGACCATGCCAATCTGGTAATCTGGACTTTAGGCAGAAATGTGGCTGCTTTGTATTTATTTTTCATTTCTTTCATGTACAAACGTACAAGAGAAAAAAATGGGAAAAACTGGGCCGCAACTGAGGACGAAGGTAGATGGTGTTACCTTTGGTTGCCTCCTCTCGTTTTTGTTCTGGGGCAGTTTGCTGTTGGCAAGGTGTGGTGATATTGAATCAAACCCTGGACCTGTTCGCCCTGGTACACGACAATCAAAGCTTGGTTCTCGATCTTCGGAGTCACCAAAGGCCCGAGAAAAGGAGGAATCAGCCAATACAGCCAGTGGGGCCCTCACTGACTGACATCATCTCCAGGCTGGACACGATGACCAAAATCTACATGGAGATGAAAGAAGACGTCAGGGGTCTGAGGGAGTTGTTACACCACGCTGAAGGCGAGATACGGACTCAAGAGAAGAATGTGCCACTCTTCGTGAGGAGAACGGGGCCCTCGGGCAGAAGAACGCTGAACTGGAGAGAGAGTGGAGGAAACGGAAAGGAAAGGGACGGACGACTTGGAAAACAGATCCAAGCGCAACAACGTCATCACCCACGGACTCCACAGGCCAGAGAAGGAGACGTCAGAGGAGCTGGAGGCTGTTTGTCAGGGATCTCTTTCACGGACAAGCTGGAGCTGACGCATGACGTCCCCTTTGACAGACTGCACCGCCCTGAACCGTAAGCCCAACTCTCCGGTCATTGGGTGCTGCACCTTCTTCAAGGACAAGCTCAATGTTCTGAAGGCAAGGGGAAAAACTGAAGGGCACTAAGGTCTTCATTGGGGAGGACTTCTCGTGGGGGTGCGGGAAATCAGACGTTTACTGACCCTCACTTTAAAAAAGCAAAAAGTGAACAGAAAAAGGTGGCCATGGTGTTTGATCACCGGGTCATTGAAGGGAAAAAGTTTTCTGTGGATAGGAGGGGAATTTGAGAGAGAGAGAATAGGGAAATGGCCGCCCTTCATGTGGGGAACTTCTTCCCTCTGTTAACAATTGTTTTTCCCCCTTGTGTTAAAGGGAACACCCAGAGACCCGACACCGGTGGTAAAATCTGTGAGCACATATGGCAAGGTGGCATGTAAAGCTGCACGTGCTAGTATTCAAGTTTCACGTGCTAGTGTTTGCGAATCTAATGACAGTGGCAGTGACGGGCCCTGCCAGTGCAAGTGTGCCGAATGTGTGTAATGACGCGGTGAGGGACACCCATCTCAAACACATCCTTTCCCTTCCCTTCCCTCTGTAAAAAAGTCGTTCCAAATTTTGCAATGGAATTAAAGGGTTTTTTACCTTAAGTTACGTAATAAAGTTTTCCTTTCTTATGTTCGCTCTTTTGACTTCATTTGTTTTGTTGAAACTTTTTTGGAAACATTTCATTCCAACTTATTCAATGATTATGCAAGTACTATAAATCTGCTGTTAGGTTTTACTAAACAGGGTCGTCCCTCAGGTGGTATTGTGTGTCTCATAAAGAAAGTGTATGCTTCATACGTTCAGTGCATTGATGTTGACTACTCCAACTTTTTTGGTGTTCCTAATAGATAAGGACATGTTGAACACTGAGAAAGATATTTTGTATATTTGTGTATATGTGCCACCAGAGGGATCTCCTTTTTATTCCTATTTGATGTTGATTGTGGTATTAGTATACTGGTAAGAAGTTTGACTGACTGTTTGCTGAAATATGATGATGTATTCATTGTTTGTCAGGTGACTTCAATAGTAGAACAGCTGATGTTAATCCAACAAATGTGTCAATGAAAATATTATTGATTTAATACATACAACCAACCAGTAAAAAATGAACAGAAAGTCTCATGATAAAGTAACAAATACTTATGGAAAACACCTGTTGAATTTATGTGTAACTTTTGATTTATGTATTCTTAATGGTGTATGAATGGGCACCTTTAGGTTGCTATACATACATCTCAGTTTTCCGGCAGTAGGGGTTAATGATTTTTTCATAATGTCAAGTGATGTATTTGTTGTTTTTTCACTCTCTATGCCAGTTTTACATTTTAAAGACAGATTTGACTCAGATCATATGCCTGTGGAACTTTGTTTAAACCTTTGTAAACAGAACTGATGGGGGACCGAATATCTGTAATGAAAACCTAACAATAACTAAGCTTGTGTGGGATGAAAATAAAAAGGAAACCTTTATTTCATTAATGCAAAGTGAGGAAACTCAGAAAATGTTAGAACTAGCTGTAAGCCTTATTGACCATAATATTGACGAAGCATTAACCGTTTTCAACCATTGTTCTGATACAAAAGCTGGCTGTATGACAAAACAATTTAGAGACAAGACAGACCGACAGATGGATGACTGGTATGATATGAATGCAGAATGGCCAGGAAAAACTTACGTAAACTCTTTAAAGTAGCTGGGCAGTCAAGTGATGCTAGTAGCCGCCATGATTTTTGCGTTGCAAGAAGGAGTATAAACACATGCTAAAGCTCAAGGAAAAAACAACAAAATAATGCATTGTTAGATAAGCTCTTGTCATCAGTTCGAGATCAAAAGCAGTTTCGGACAAATGTGCGCAAATGTTCTTTTAAGAGAAAATTTGTTAGTAAATGTATTACTTTGAGAATGGTATCATCATTTCAAAAATCTACTTGAAAAGGAAACACATGAAGAAAGATCATGTACAGTCTGATAAACTCTGATACCTATTTTAACCGACCCATTTCAAAGAAGAGGTCATGTTAGCATTTAAAAAAACTAAAGAACGAAAAGCAGCTGGTCCAGATGGGATTATTGGAGAATTGTTTAAAAAAAGCGGTGACAATGTTATTAAATTCTTTGTATTTTTTTTCAATGCTTTATTTCAAAAAGGTGTTTTTCCACAAAAATGGACAGAAGGCATTGTTCTTCCTTTGTACAAAAAAAGGTGATAATAATAAACCCTAATAATTATAGAGGCATTACTTTAAGTGACATTAGTAGTAAGATTTATAGTACAATCATAAAACCATCGTTTACAAGAATGGGTTGAGGAAAACAATATCACCGGGAAACATCAAGCTGGTTTTTAAAAGGAATTATTAAACTACAGATCACATGTTCACTTTTTTTGTCTTTTGTTCAAAAACAGTTCTCTTGTAACAGGAAATTATATGTAGCCTTCATAGATTTTGAGAAGGCTTTTGATTCTTTAAATAGGGGTATTCTTTGGCAGATTCTCATAAAAAATGGAATAACCGGGTAAATTTTTAACTTATCAAAAGTATGTACAATAGTGTTAAATTAAAGTTAGATGTGGTTCAAAACTGACAGATTTAATTAGTTGTACTTATGGTGTAAAACAAGGTGACGTTTGTAGTCCAATTCTATTTTCCTTATTCATCAATGAGATTGCTACTGAGGTTTTTTAAAAATGGAAGACATGGGGCTTTATTTAATAACGATTATCTTGAACTTTTCATTTTGCTTTTAGCAGATGATATAGTTTACTAGCTGAAACAGTTATTGGTTTTACAAACCAACTAAATAGTTTACAAAAAGCAGCACATTCTATGGATTTGACGGTAAACTTAGATAAAAGTAAAATAATTGTATTTAGAAAAGGTGGCCATCTCTCAGCAAGGGAAACATGGAAATACAATGGTGTTGAAATGCTGTGGTAAATGCATACAAATATTTAGGGATATTATTTTTCTACAAGACTTAGCTTCACATTAGCATGTAACGACCTTAGTATAAAGCCAAGAATGCTGTCATATGCATCATGAGAAAACTTCGATCCCCGAATAACAGCAGCTTAGAATTGTTTTTAAAACTGTTTGATTCACAGGTTTCACCTATTGCTTTGTATGGGGCAGAACTTTGGGGCCTGGATAATGCAGCTCGTCAGTGTGAACAAGTACATTTGTTTGCATTGAAAAAGTTTCTGGGGGTTGAAAGGAAACCCCAAATGACTTCGTTTATGGTGAAACAAACAGATATTCCTATTTATATCAAACTCTGTTTTACGCTGTATTCGTTATTTTAAAAATTAAATAGTGATGAAGATGTTAGATTACCAAAGAAAGCTTATAAAATGCTATATGAGTTGGATGTAAGAGGCAAAAGAAACTGGGTATCAAATATTCGTTGTAGATTATATGAAAATGGTTTTGGGTATGTATGGGAAAATGGAGGTGTTCAAAATGTTAAAGAGTTTTTATACCAGTTTAAAGAAAGATTGATCTTATGCAGATGGCAAGAATGGGACTTCCACGTTAACAACAGTGAGAGGTTTAGCATCTATAGAACTTTTTGCGGTGTTCATGACAGGAAAACATATCTGAAAATGGATCTAAAACAAACATTTGAAAATTTTTTATTTACCAGGTTTTTGATTCGGCCCTTTAGAAATTAGTACAAAACCAAAATCGCTACAAAAAATATTCTGAATTGGATTTGACTTGTCCATTGTGTAAAACTGGAAATGAGGATGAAATAAAATTTCATGTTGTGTTGCCCTATTCTCAGTAAGCTAAGAGCACGGTATATACCATTGAAATTTTACAATACCCTTGCCAGTTTCGTCTGTGTTTACTTTTGTCATCTATGAACGAAAATATTGTCCGAAATGTATCGATCTACTTATATAAGGCATTCAAATTACGATCAGTGCTGACTTAGTTAAGTTTGTTAATGTGTGTGTATGTTGAGTGATTTCATTAATATTACCTGTGTACTCTACCCCTTCATTAGGGGCAATGGCCTTTACATGAATAAACATTCCGAATCCGAAAAAAATCCGAATCCGAATCCGAATCTCTTTCTCGTGAATGTTTGAGTGAATAATGAATTATTGGTTTGTTTATCGGAGAGTTCCCTGGTATGATTATCATATGCGTGCGGGTGGGTGCGTGCGTGCGCGCGTGCGTGCGTGCGCGTTTGTGTATAAAGAAAGAGAGAGAAAGAGATGGAGAGAAATATGTTTGTATGTATATGTTTGTATGTATATATATATATATGTATGTATATGTATATGTAATATATATATATATGTATATATATTTCTCCTGTCTAACATACTCCTATAGAAACAAGCATAGTGTACAACCCCCCCCCCCCCCCCCCCCCCCCCCCCCCCCCCCCACACACACACACACAGAGTAAAAATGAACCCCCACGAGTGCTTATTCCATTATCCTCGAAAATAAAAGATTAAGATAAAACAAATAAAAAAATACACACACACACATACAAAACCCGACAGACAGTGGCAGAGAGAGAACAGAGAGAGACAGAAGAGAGACAGACAGAGGGAGACAGAGAGAGAATGACAAAAGACAATGACAATTACAAATGTACATTGCCGTTAAGCACGTTTTAGACCATACGCAAAAGAGGTGAGAGGGAGGGGGTAACACAGTGCATTAAAAAGAAAATCGATTATCAACACATATCATAGAACAACATGAACTTCACGACATGGAGAGCAAATTGTGATATTGATTTTTTACATACAAATACTGTATCACATCACTAGAATGATTTCAAGAAAATCCTTGTAGCTTTTACTATTAAACTCACTGCATGAATGCTCACTTACAGCATCGTCGTATGACAGTGTCACTATTTCTCTGTACGGATAAGTCATGTCAATGTCTCGACTGCACGAATAATTTCCAGACACTATAGCACACACGGGTATGTCCATAACACCATCACTAGTACTATGATTAGCAGTGTAAATTAGACTCGTTGGGACGGGATAGCCTAGTGGTTAGAACATTGCGCTCGCAATCTGACGACCCGGGTTCGATTCCCGTTCAAGGGGATATTTTCCCCTGGAGTTAACATCAGTGCAGACTCCACTCTCCCCAAAAGTCCTTCGGATGACACTATAAACTGAGGCCCCGTGTGCGAACACACGTAGAACATCTTGCGCCACGTTAAATCCTGCTCCGCTTTTCGTAAGAGTAGGCCATTGTGAGCCGGTGGGAACGGATGACAAAATTAACAAAACCGCATACACAAGGGGACTGGATGTAAAAAAATCACATCAGTGCTTATTCCATTATCCTCGATATAAAAGAAGAAATAAAATAAAATAAATAAAAATACCCCCAGTGGGAGACTGAATGACACTGCTTGCCTTTTTCCTCCTGACTCATTCTGCGCGCTTCTGCCCTCCTTCTGTCCCTGTTAACTTGCGATGGACACTTTCTTTTAAAGGGTGCATTTTGAAATGGAGTGTCAGGGGTATGGCTGGTTAGTTTCTACTGGTCAGTCTGAGTGCGACAACAGTTTGGACACTTCTGCCGCTCACTTTGAAGGAAGACAGCACCATTTCTTTTAGAGTGGAGTTCAGCATACACTCCAAGATCACTGGGAACCCTTCAACTGGCATTTTGAATACTTAACCTCGTGAAAACCAAGAAAACTCTGCGCACAACTACAAAGAGCGTCTTGCTGGCAGCAAAGCAAGGGCTAGGGAAGTGAGAGAGAGCGGGGAATGAGGGAGAGGGAGGGAGAGGGAGGGAGAGGGAGGGGGTAGAGGGAGAGATGAAACATGTAAACAGGAATAGCAAGAAAGAAAGAAAGAAAGGAAGGAAGGAAGGAAGGAAGGAAGGAAGGAAGGAAGGAAGGAAGGTGGATGGATGGAAAGGATGGATGGATGGATAGATAGATAGATAGATAGATAGATAGATAGATAGATAGACAGACACACAGACACACAGACAGATATATATATATATATATATAAAATATATATATTATTTTATATATATATATATATATAGACAGGGGCAAGACAGATATAGAGATAGATGGATAGATAGATAGATAGTAGATAGATAGACAGACAGACACATAGATAGATAGATAGAGAGACAGACAGACAGACAGACAGGCAGGCAGGCAGGCACGCAGGGGAGGCAGGCACGCAGGCAGGCAGACAGACAAATAGATAAGATAAAGAGAGAACAGAGAGACAGACAGATAGACCGATTGACAGAAGGAAAAAAAACACAAACTACAAAAGAAAAGAAAAAGACCGAAACTAACTAGCAAAGAAATAGAGGACAGAAAATCAAAGAAACAAACCACAAAAAAGGGCCCAAAATAAATAAACGAAGGGGCTAGAATAACCGCATCAAATGAAGGCCAAAGGAAAGCAGGGATGGAAAAACTCAGTTTGACATAATATATCTGTAATCAAATATAACTGCCTTCTTTTTTCCTTTTTTTTTTCTTTTGGTCGCTCTTCTTCTTTTACACAAAGCGCATTCCAACTCTCTATCTGTTTGTCTGTGTATCTGCCTCTCTGTCGGTCACTCTGTCCATTTCTCGTGTCTCTGTAGCGAACTCTCTCTGTCTCTGTCTCCGTCTGTCTGTTTGTCTGGCTGGTGGCTGGCTGTCTGTCTGCCTGTCTGTCTGTCTGTCTGTCTGTCTGTCTGTCTGTCTGTCTGGGCTGTCTCCTCTCTCTCTCTCTCTCTCTCTCTCTCTCTCTCTCTCCATCTCTCTGTTTCTTTGTATGTACCTTTCAATATGTTTCTCTCTCTTTCTCTCACTCTGTTTCTGTTTGTTTTGCCTGCCTGCTTCTCTCTCTCTCTCTCTCTCCTCTCTCTCTCTCTCTCTCTCTCTCTCTCTCTCTCTCTCTCTCTCTCGCAATGTTTCTTTCTAGCTTTCTTCATTTTTCTTCCTGAAAGATTCGTGTTTGCGCGTGCGAGGCGAGTGTGTGTGTGAAACCATGTGCGTGCGTGCACGTGCAGGGTGTGTTTGTGAATTTGTGTGTTTAGTGCGTTTCGTGTGTGTATATGTGGGGTATGCTCGTGTGTGTGTGTTTTGTGTGTGTGTGTGCGCGCGCGCGCGCGCGCGGGCGCGTGTGTGTGTATGTGTGTGTATTTTTCTTTCCCGAATTCAAGCAAAACACAATTATGAACACGAACAGAGCACACGCTGACTTTCCCTGCTGACAATTATTCCTGCAGAAAAGGGGGCAGAATGGAGAAATGCAGAAAGGAAATCAGAAGCCTTTTTTTCTGTTTTTATTTTATTTTTGTCTTTTGTGAACGTTTTAGTTTTGTTTTTTTAATGTTTTGAATGCATTATATAAAACCGCACACGATAGCTTGCATCTCAGAGTGCATTCTGTGTATGTGTGAGAGAGAGAGCGAGCGAGAGTGTGTGCGTGTGTGAGAGAGAGATAGAGAGAGCAAGAGAGAGAGAGAGAGAGAGAGAGAGGAGAGGAGAGAGAGAGAGAGAGAGAGAGAGGAGAGAGAGAGAGAGAGTGCGTGTGTGTGTGTCTGCCTCTGTGTGTGTGTGTGTGTTTGTCACAGAGAGAGTGTGTGTCTGTGTGTGTGCGCTTGTGATTGTGTAGAGTGTGTGCCTAGAGAGAGAGTGTATGTGTGTGTTTGTGTGTGTGTATGTGTGTGTGGAGGGTGTGTGTGTGTGTGCGTGTGCATACATGCGTGCGCGCGCGTGTGCGCGCATATGCACATAAATACTTGCGCGCACGTGCCCTCTTGAACTGTTTTCCTTCTTTTCTTATTTTGCTTCTTTAAAAAAAAACAATTTTCTGCGCTTTGTAATTTCCTGTCATTTAATACGCCTCACTTTTTATTTTGCTTTCCAAATCTCTTTTCATGTTGTTTTTCAGCCATCTTCTCGTTCTCTTGCTCTTGGCTTTATGATCACAGTATAGTTTAAAACTTTTTTTATTTTTGAGGTTATTATTGTAATCTGTGTTTTCACCTAAAAATGATATAATTGCTATGTCAACGACGAGGACGACGTTTTTGATAATAGGAATGATGACGATGATTAATGATCTTGTCGACTACTACGTAAAAGATTTATGAAAAGGATCATCATCGTCGTCGTCGTCGTCGTCATCATCATCATCGTCATCGTTGTCGTCATCATCGTCGTCGTAAATCATTGAAAGACAATGATGATGACAACGACAACGACGATTGTGACGATGACGTTTGTTAGTGTTCTTCCTTTTCTTTTTCTTTAAAAAAAAAATTTCTTGTGCTTTTTAAAAAATTTGATTCTGTTTCTAAGGTATCCTGCTACTTATACTTCTAAGTCGTTCGCGCGCGCGCACGCACACACACACACACACACACACACACACACACTCACCCTCACTCACGCACGCACGCACGCAAGCCCGCACGCATGTGCGCGCGCGGGGAGAGAGAGAGAGAGAGAGAGAGGGGGGGGGGGGGGGAGATAGGGGGAAGATGGAAAGAGAAATTCAGAGAGAGACAGAGAAAGAGTCAGACAGACGGACAGGCAGACAGACAGACAGAGAGAGAGGGAGTGTCAGGGAATGAAAGAGAGATAAAGAAACAGTTACACAAAGAGAGAGGAGGGAGAGGGAGGGAGGGAGGTGAGGGAGGTAAGGGAGAAGGAAAGAGAGAGATTAAAGCTTTTAAAAAATAACGATGTCGAATGCTTACAAAGTCTAGACCTGCTTACAATAAAAGAACAAGCGAAAATATTAAGGAGACCAATGTAGAAAAAAACACAACTAGAAATAAGAGAGAACTGTGAACTCAGTACTATATAATGCAAGATGATGATGATGATGATGATGATGATGATGATGATCATGATGACGACGATGACGACGATGGCGACGATGCTGCTGCTGCTGCTGCTGCTGATGATGATGATGATGACGATATACGGTAAAAAAAAAAAAAATAAATAAAACATACAGAAAACAGAAACCAACGGATAAAGTTTCAAGATTTCTCTTCTTTGGGGGTGGGGGGTAAAAAGCAACATTCTATTCCAGGAATGGAAATAAAAACCAAACATACACGGAAAACATGAAGACTTCTATAATTAAACTCAGGAGAGAGAAAATGACGGCAAAAAGATTGATTCCATATACTCCTATTCTTCTTGTTCCTCTCCTCCTCCTCCTCCTCCTCCTCCTCCTCCTCTTCTTCTTGTTCGTGGTGTTGTTGTTGTTGTTCTTCTTCTGCTTCTTTTCTTTCTTTCTTCACCTCCTTCTTCTTCTGCTCCTCTCCTCCTCTTACTCCTCCTCCTCTTACTCCCTCCTCCTTCTTCTCCTCCTCCATCTAATTCTTCTTCATCTTTCCCTCCTCCTCTCCTCCTCTCTTCCTCCTTCTTCTTCTTCTTTTCTCCTCCTCCTTCTTTTTCTCTCCTCCTCATTTTCTTCTTCTCTTCTCCTTCTTCTACTACTACTACTACGACGACGACGACGACGAAACTACTACTACTACGACTACGACTACTACGACTACTTCTACAACTTCTACTACTTCTCCTTCCCCTCCTCCTCCTCCTCCTCCTATTCTTCACTTCTACTACTTCTTCTTCTTTGTATCCTCCTTCTCCTCCTCCTCCCTCTCTTCTTTCTCTTCTTCTTCTCTTCTTGTCTTCTTCTTCTTCTCCTTCTTCTTCTCTCCTTCTCTTCTTCTTCTTCTCCTCTCACCTCCATTCTTCTTCTCCTTCTGCTTCAGCTTCTGTTTCTGCTTAGAAATGTAGTTTTGAACAATTTTAGTCTCGACAATTTTCTCCGTACCTTACAAGACAAAGTCACAAGCACACGCGCAAACATACTATGCAGATTCATGTTGGTATGCGCGCACGCACGCGGATGCACCCGCTCGAGCTTCCGCGTGGTTTTTTATAGAGAGACAAGAAACTATCCAACAGGAAAGAAATCAAATGAATGAAGAAAGAAAGAAAGAAAGAAAGAAAGACAGACAGACAGACAGACAGACAGACAGACAGACAGGCAGACAAACAGACAAAAAGAAAGAAAGAAAGAAAGAGAGAGAGATGTATTTATTTATTTATTCTTTTATATCGAGGATAATGGAATAAGCACTCATGTGCTTTTTTACATCCAGTGCCCGTGTGTATGCGGTTTTGTAAATTTTGTCATCTGTTCCCACCGGCACACAATGGCCTACTCTTTCGAAAAGCGGAACAGGATTTAACGTGTACGCAAGATGTTCTGCATGCGTTCGCACACGGGGGCCTCGGTTTATAGTCTCATCCGAAGGACGAGAAAGAGAGAGAGAGAGAGAGAGAGAGAGAGAGAGAGGGGGGGGGGGGGAGAAAGAAAGAAAGAAAGAAAGAAAGAAAGAAGAGACACAAAGCGAAAATTACCAGCAAAATATACTAGCGCATGTCGCGCCTACGGCATACCATGTAACTAGAGTAATGACACTTCGTTCATAATGGAAAATAAGAAAAAACCCAAAATAAAATCCAACACAAACAAATTAATACAAAAAAAACAAAAGAGAAAAAATATGTATCTCTACTGATACACAATACTGTCGATTGATTATTCAGCTTGTCTGTCTGTCTGTTCTGTCTGTCTGTCTGTCTTCTCTCTCTCTCTTCTCTCTCTCTCTCTCTCTCTCTCTCTCTCTCTCTCTTTTTATTTCGATGATAATAGAATAAGCACTCACGTGTTTTCTTTACATCTAGTCCCCGTGTGTATGCAGTTTTGTGAATTTTGTCATCCGTTCCCACCGGCACACAATGGCCTACTCTTCCTAAGAGCGGAACAGGTTTTAACGTGTGCGCAAGATGTTCTGCGTGCGTTCGCACACGGGATATCCGTTTAATAGTTTCATCCGAAGGACTTTTTGGGTAGTGGAGTCGGCACGGATGTTAACTGCAGACAAAAAATCCTCTTGAACGAGATTCGAACCCGGGTCAGCAGAGCACGAGCGGATCACTCTTAACAACAAGGCTATCCCGTTCCCCTCTGTCTGTCTGTCTGCCTGTCTGTCTGTCTCTCTTTCTATCTGTCTGTCTGTCTATCTGTCTGTCTGTCTCTCTATCTGTGCCTCTCTCTCTCTCTCTCTCTCATCTCTCTCTCTTCTCTCTCTCTCTCTCTCTCTCTCTCTCTCTCTTTTCTGTGTGTGCGTAAGTGTGTGTGTGTGCGCGCGCGCGCGGGCGCGTGCGTGCGTGCGTGTGTCTGTATGTCTCTCTCTCTGTCTCTCTCTTTCTTTCTCTCTCTCTCCTCTCTCTCTGTCTCTCTCTCTCTCTCTCTCTCTCTCTGTCTCTCTCTCTCTCTCTCTCTCTCTCTCTCTCTCTCTCTCTCTCTCTCTCTCTCTGTCTGTCTGTCTGGCTGGCTGGCTGGCTGGCTCTCCTATCTCGCAGGTCATTTGTTCTCTGTGTCTTCCTCTATCTCTGTCTGTCTGTCTGCTGCCTGCCTGCCTGCCCCTCTCTCTCTCTCTCTTCTCTCTCTCCTCTTCTCTCTCTCTCTCTCTCTCTCTCTCTCTCTCTCTCTCTCTCCCTCCCTCCCTCTATCCTCTCTCTCTTCTCTCCCTCTCCCTCTATCCCTCCATCAGTCATAATACATATATTCCACCGTGGTTTGCCACAACCTTTTGTGCGCGAGTCGCAGGCAGCTGTGAGAATAATAATAAAGAGATAAAAAACAACAAAAAAACCGAAAACAAGGCGATTTCCGCTAACACGAGTGTGGTGCCTGTTTGAAGCTGTACACAGTACAGTATACTGCAGTACAGTACATGACAGTACAGCTGTGTAGCTGTTGTTGTTTTGTTGTGGGTTTTTTTTGTTTTTGTCGAGGCGATGTACCGGTAACTACATTCGACATTGACAACTGTAGCAGCGACAAGAACAAGAACAAGAACAACGTGTACGCGTAAATAATAAGTTTATATGGTTTTTTTCAGTCAATGGGTTTGGTTTGGTTTTCTTGATTTAACATTGTATTCCTATATTAGTGTGTGTGTGTGTGTGTGTGTGTGTGTGTGTGCGCGGGGTGTGTGTGTGTGTGGGGGGGGGGGGGGCGTGTGTGTGAGTGAGGTGTGTGAGTGGCGTGCGTGTGTGTGTGCTTGTGTGTGGGGTGTGTGGGGGTGGGGGGTGTGTGTGTGGGGGGGGGGGGGGGGGTTGGGGGGTGTGTGTGTTTGTGTGTGTGTGTGAGTGTAGTGTGTGTGGGCGCGTGTGTGTGTGCTTGTGTGTGTGTGTGTTCGTGCGTGGTGTGTGTGGGCGTGTGTGTGAGTGAGCGTTTGGAGTGTGTGTATATGTGTGTTGTGAGTGTGTGGTGTGTGTTTGTGTGTTAAGGCACTGTAGCGGTAACTACATCATACATTGAAAACCGTAGTAGCAAAACAACGACTAATAGGTGCAGATGGGGGGGGGGGGGGGGGGGGGGGGAGTTAGGTGAAGGGTATTAACACTTTAAACACAACTGGTTTGTTTTAAATTTAAAAGTACAATAGTTGTATATGTTTGTAATTCTTTCATCAGTTTACGATGTATCTACCCGTGATACAAGTTAGTATTCTCACCAGTCATTCTTTCACCTACGCACGAATGAGTTCTAAAGCATGAAGAGTGGAGGCGGATACAGCAACAACTACAACGGCTACTTCTACTTCTACTGCCATTACTACTACTACTGCTGCTGCTGCTGCTGCTGCAACCGCTTCTGCTACTAATGCTGCTGCTGCTGCTTCTACTACTGCTACTACTACTAGTACTACTACTACTTCAACAACAACAACAACTACTACTGCTGCTGCTGCTGCTGCTGCTCCTCCTCCTCCTCCTCCCCCTCCTCCTCCTCCTCCTACTACTACTACAACTACTTCTTCTACTACTTCTGCCGCTACTACTTCTTCTACTACTACTGCTACTGCTGCTGCTGCTGCTGCTGCTGCTGCTGCTGCTGCTGCTACTACTACTACTACTACTGCTGCTGCTGCTGCTGCTGCTGCTATTACTACTACTACTACTACTATTACTACTACTGCAACTACTACTACTACTACTGCTACTATTACTACTGCTGCCACTACTACTACTACTACTACTACTGCTATTACTACTGCTGCTGCTGCTACTGCTACAACTACTACTACTGCTGCCACTGCTGCTGCTGCTGCTGCTACTGCTACTACTACTACAACTACTGCTGCTCCTGCTGATTGAAGCAGCCGTACTAACAACAACCACAGCATCTTCTACAATAACAGCAACAGCATCAAAAGCATAACACCACACGAGTAAGGTCATTTATGTTTTCCTCTCCAGCAAGTGGTTAAATAATCTGGCCAACTTTGAAGTTCACTCTGAACGTAACTGGTGACGGGATAGCTCAGAGGTCAGAGCACTCGCTTTCCACAAGCTATGGTTAAACAGCATTGAGCGTGGTTACCAAGTGGATGGGTGACCGTTTGCGCGCCTTGGCTTCGGTACAGTCCCCCAGTTCACCCAGCTGTAAACGGGTACCTTCCCTCTGTACACTCAGGAAAGATTAAGCACACACACTCACATCTTCAGGGAAGATCAAGCACGCACGCACACGCACACACGCACACACACACACACACACATCATGCTTAATACAGTACAATACAACACATACAATGTTCAATCTCTTCCCTTACGACCGCGTCAATTTTTCAGCTTGTCTGTCCCCAAATACAACAGCAGTGGTGTATATATATATATATATAAATCATTTCTCCTCCCCTACTCCACTACTTACTACCTATTGTTGATGTAACAACCGTTCTGCATAAGTAAACTTTATGATGCCACTTTCTCGACAAAATCCTCCTAGAGAGCGGCAGCGATACTTCTTCGACGTTCTGTCAAACACATCTCCTTGAGCACGCGTCTCTGCCCCCAAGTGGTTTCGCGCGCCACCCTCTCAATGTCTCTCGTGGCGGCTTGAGCATTATCTGGGATCTTCTTGCCAAGCCTGTTCATCGCAGCTGTGTCTTGACATGCGGAAACAGAAAGACACTCCGGGTGAATAATATTAGATGCGGGGGGGGGGGGGGGGGGGAAGGAGGGGGGGGGGAAAAGAGCAGACACACATTGATATAGCTGTTACGCAGCTTGCTGTTCTCAAAGCTGTGTGAGATGGAGGTATTACCTCCGTGTGCACCAGTGTGAACTCGCGCGTGTCTGTCTTTTTGGGTGGGTCTGATAGCGACGTGGTAAGAATGTCGAGCTTGTGAGTAATAATTATGAGAGTTATTGATTGCGCGGGTTCGATTCTTCACTGAGTATCTATTAAAAGAAAAGAAAAAGAAAAACCTTTCTGCTTGGAAAAAAAAATTTTTTGTGCCGAATCCATTTCTGTACCAGTTCCTTCATATGAGATCATAAACTTAGAACATGTGTGTGCGAACACAGACATTAACATTTTGCGCACACACTAACAAAAAAACCAACAACCCAGCTACCTTTTTGCAGAAAAGTCGGTCAGCGATGGGCAGCGGCAAGGTGGGTGCTCCAAACATACCCAGCATGCAGCATGTGACTTCCAGAAGGATAAGTCCCAGAGAGTTTAACATTATATACTACCTTGTAACTTTGGAGCAGTGCCAATAATATGACTCTTTAAAGACTTTAGGGAAGAGTGTAGACACGTCACTCTTTAGAGGGCTGTCAGAGTTAGAAGACCGTCATAGAAGGCTGTCAGCGATAGAAGGCTGTCATAGAAGGCTGTCATAGCGTTAGAAGGCTGTCATAGCGTTAGAAGTCTTTCAGAGCGTTAGAAGGCTGTCATAGCGTTAGAAGGCTGTCATAGCGTTAGAAGGCTGTCACTGAAGATTTTGCAGCCAGCTTCCTTCACTCCTCGCCGTTTTTCAGCATTTCATAACCGTGTGTTGACCTTTGCGCCTGGCGGCAGCATGGTTTCTGTCTCTGTGTTTGAATGCCAAGTTTTTGTGTTTCTGCTACGTCTTTTCAAGAAAGTTTTGCATCGTTGTGTTTGTGTTGGAACGCAGAATCGTATGTTCAGAACCATTTTATTCATCATCATTGACTTTTCGAAATATTTCAATTAATAATTTTTCATCCTTTTGATACAGATATTTCTTTTTCCAATTTCAGTCGACTTATGATTTGTGTTCACCTGATCGTGCTGGTCCTTGCGACCTTTATACTTGACCTGCCGCAGCCTGAACTTTTTCACGTGATCCACGATTTCAAATCTCCCCACCACACCACCAGTGTTCGTCACCCCACAACTATGACAATAACTGTTGAAGACATAAAGGCATTGTCCTCACGTGGATTCTACCCATACACTACGAACTTAAACAGCGTATTTCAAACTTGGGACTTTACCACCGCAAAACAAGACGAGGAACACGCGCAGGCAGACGTCATCGCCTGTGTCGTGTTTCCCCTACATCGTCCCCCTTACCTCTGACGTCACTGCCACAACGACCATAACCAGCCGCAACACTCCACATCTCTGCCCTCCAGAGTGCTCCATCCTCTGCCTGTGACTCTGCTGTCAGCAATGTGTATCACAGTGTGCATAAGACTACAGACCCTCTGTTAAACCAGTTCTTTCACCGTCTTTCACACCTGACTCGCCATCTCAACTCTGGTTGCTCTTCCACTGCGCACATCTCTACCATCATCCCCGTCCTCTTTCTCTGATAGTCACCCTCACTCACCACTGTCATCTTCAACCTCTCTGCTCCCTCAAACCTTCTTCACGTCTGTTTACTTAATGCCAATCTGTTTGCCTGATGGTTAAAGCCGACCTTATTTCGATTTCATATCTGAACAGAACATCGATATTATCTTTCTCACAGAAACCTGGCTTAACCTACAAGGTCATGAACCAAAAATAAAGAGCTGACTCCACCTGGCTACAAACTGTTTCTTTCCTCGACCTCCGTGGAGATGGCATTGCATCATCTACAAAGACCTACTGCATTCAGACTATTTCTTTCTGCCACTCCCTACCTTTCTCACTGAATCTTTTGAAGTTTGTGAATCAACTCACCTTACCCGGCACATTTTTATTGCTTTCTGTGTCTTTACCGCCCCCTCCTAGCGTAAGAACAACCTGAATCTTCAGTTTTCCATCAAGAATTCAATCTCTCCTCGATCATACAGCTTCTCCCCCAAGAAGCTCATATTCTCGGTGACTTCAACTTCACTACAGACAACATTCCTCTTCTGATGTCAAACGTCTTTCTCTTTCTTTATCAAACCACTCTCTGTCCCAGCTAGTAAACGAAGCAACACATAGATAGGTATATTCTTAGATGGCTCATTACTGATGTTTCACATGATCTGTCACCTCTGTCTCCGTCACTGACCAACTGCTTTCTGATCATTCCGCTATTCTTTTCATCCTTAATAAACGCAAAACATATCAGAAAAAAGAAGTGCATCACCGTCGAAACCTCAAGGCCTATAGACATTAATTACGTTCTCTCAAAAGCTGCTGAACGCCTGTCACAAATCCTGACCTTACTGATCTCAAACCACTATAACACTGTTCTCAGCCAACTGCTTGATGAGCACGCACCTCCACTAACCATTTTCTTCCCGATAGGCCCTTTGCCCCATGGTACACCATGTATCTTGGTGGCAAAGCGCAACGCCGACAACTAGAACGGCAATGGCGAAAACTAAAACTGAAATAAACAAACAGCTTTTTCGAAAACAAACCAACAAAGTCAAAACCTTAATCCAATCAGCAAAGACAAACTATACTCTGCTCAAGTTCTTGATGCCACGTCCATGAATATCTCCTTTTTTCCCTCACTCAACTTCTTCTTGGATCTGCAAAGACAAGTCCTTGCCTACTATCCACAGTCACTCTGAACTTCCTGATATATTTTCCTCGTTCTTCTCTGACAAAGTCCGTAACATTCGCTCCAGACTGGATCAGGCTCCTTTCCAACCTGTTACCTCCTGATCCCCAATTCCCACTGGCACTCCTCTCCTTTCCTTTCAGCCAACAAGCGAGGAAGAAATCCGGACATTTTAAATGAAATGACTAAAATCATGCGATCTCGTCCTGTACCTGCTCTCTTTTCAAACGTGCCTTCCGCAGCTGATACCAACTATCACAAAATAGTTAAATCATCTCTTCTTTCAGGAACGTTCCATAGCTCTTTATAAAACTGCAATTATTACACCTCTACTCAAAAAGCACGACCTCGACCCTAATATTTGAAGAATTACAGGCTGTTCTAACCTTACTTTCATCTCCAAGGTCCTTGAAAAAGTCGTTCTGAAACAACTCAATAGCCATCTTCATTCAAATAGTCTCCTTCCCGCATTTCAGTCTGCCTATCGCGTCAATCACAGCACTGAAACCACCCTAGTCCACACGTTAAACATGCTTCTACACGCTTCTGACTCAGGGAAAATCTCTCTTCTCACTCTTCTCGACTTATCTGCCAGACATTTGACACTATAGATCATCTATCTTCTCGCCCGTCTCCAAAAAACGTTCGGTATTAAAGGAGCAGCCATCACCTGGTTTCGCTCATACCTCACAGACCGATTCCAGACAGTTGCAATAAACAAGATTCAATCAATACCTGCCAAACTGGAATGCGGAGTCCCGCAGGGATCCGTTCTGGGCCCTGTTCTTTTCACTCTCTACACTGCTCCACTGTCACATATAATAAACCGTCACCAGATCAACCATCAACCATCAGACTACTACTCTTCCCAAATTCTCTGTGCTACATCCATAAAATCTCTTTTTTCCCTCACCTCAAATCTCCTTGGATCTGCAAAAACAACTCCTCTGCCTAACACCCACAGCCTGTCTGAACTTCCATCCATATTTTCTGCCTTCTTTTCAGATAAAGTTCGAAACATACGCTCCAGACTTGATCAACTCAATTCCAGCCTGCGCCTCCTGACCCAGTTCACTGGCACTCCTCTCTTTTCCTTCCATCCACAAGTGAAAAAGAAATCATGACAATTCTGAAGGAAATGACTATAAAATCATGCGACCTTGATCCTTACCTGCTCCTGTTTTCTCACAATGCCTTCCACAACTTGTGCCTATTATCACTAAAATAGTAAATCATCTCTTCAGTCAGGAAATTTTCCATCAGCTCTTAAAACAGCAATAGTCAACCTCTACTGAAAAGCACGACTCGATCAACATTCTGAGAATTATAGGCCTGTCTCAAACTTACCTTTATCTCTAAAGTACTAGAAAAAGTTGTTCTCAACAGCTCAACAGTCACCTTCATTCCAATGATCTTCTTCCCACTTTTCAGTCTGCCTATCGCCCCAGCCACAGCACCGAAACCACCCTAGTCCATACTTTAGATACACTTCTACTTGCTTCTGATGCAGGAAAATCTCCCTCCTCACTCTTCTTGACTTATCTGCAGCCTTTGATACCATAGATCACTCAATTCTTCTTTCTCGCCTCCAAAATACGTTTGGTATTAATGGCACAGCCCTCACCTGGTTTACTTCATACCTCACAGACCGGTTCCAGAAAGTTATTGTAAACAAAATTCAATCAAAACCTGTCAAATGGAATGTGGAGTCCGCAGGGATCAGTCCTGGGCCCTGTTCTCTTTACTCTATACACTGCTCCACTCTCACATATAATAAACAGCCACCCTATTGATCATCATTTCTATGCCGATGATACTCAACTTCAGTGCAGCGATACTGTTGAAAAACTTGCCTTCCCTCTTGACAATATGTCCTACTGCCTTCAGACATTCAAAACTGGATGACTCAGAACCAGTTACAACTTAATGCCGATAAAACCGAAGCCAGCTCATAGGGACCAACATAAACTTTCCTCTATCACAAAAACTTCAATAGAATTCGGCAATACGTCAGTTCCTTTGTCCAACTCTGTGAAGTATTTAGGAGTAGTTCTTGACAACACACTCTCTATGAAAAATTCATCACCCAGACCTGCCAGTCTTGCTACTATCAATTACGGCGCGTAAGCGCGATTCGCAAGTATCTGTCCACTGATGCAACTTCCAAGCTTGTCACATCTCTTATTCTTTCACGTTTAGACTACTGTAATTCTCTTTTGGCTGGCCTACCAGCATCATCTATCCACTCTCTTCAACGCATACAAACTCTGCAGCTCGACTGGTCCTAAGAAAGAAAAAATCTGAACACATCACTCCTCTTCTGCGATCTCTTCACTGGTTGCCTGTCTCACAAAAGACTGCAGTATAAAATCAATACCCTCTGTTTCAATGTCTCCACAAATCTGCACCTCTTATCTCTGTAACTGTCTTCACCTGTAACTCCATCCCGTTCCTTCGTTCAGCCGCAGATACTTTGTGCTTTTCGAACACCCAGATTCAAACAAACCACTGTTGGCCGTCGCTCCTTCTCTGTTTTGGTCCATCCACCTGGAATGACCTCCCTCTTTCACTTCGTCAAAAGCCTTCACTTGATTCCTTCAAATCCAGCCTCAAAACACACTTATTTCTACTGAGACTTTCCCCCCACATATCTGTCCTAATTTTCAACAGCATCTTTCACCGTCTAAGTGTAGTTCCGTGTGTGTGTGTGTGTTGTGTGTGTGTATGTGTGTGCGTGCGTAGTGCGCGCGCATGGATTTCTCATTATGTTTAAGGAGAGTTGCATGCCTGTAAATGATTGAGTGCAAGCGCTTCGATTTGTTTGTTTTTTACAAGATTCAGCGCTATATAAATTCCATATATTATTATTATTATTATTATCATTTCTACGCTGATGACTCTCAGATTCAAAGCAGTGATACTCCGGAAAATCTGCCTTCTCTCTTGACAAATATGTCACACTGCCTCCAAGATATTCAAAACTGGATGATACAAAACAAATTACAGCTAAACGCAGATAAAACGGAAGCCATGATTGTAGGAACCAAACACAAACTCTCATCCATGACAACAGCTTTAATAGAGTTTGGCAATATACAGTTCCTTATCCACCACAGTCAAGTATCTTGGCGTTGTTATCGACAAACACGCTTTCTATGCAAAATTCATCACCCAGACCTGTCAGTCATGCTACTATCAATTACGGCGTATTAGTGCAATTCGAAAGTACCTGTCCACTGATGCAACATCCAAACTTGTCACATCTCTCATTCTTTCACGTGGACTACTGCAATTCTCTTTTGGGTGGTCTGCCTAGCATCATCTATCTACTCCCTTCAACGAATTCAAAACTCTGCTGCTCGATTGTTCTCAAAAGAAAAAATCTGAGCATACTACTCTCTCTTGCGATCTCTCCTGGTTGCCTGTGCACAGAGAGTCAAGTACAAGATCTGTACCCTCTGTTACAAATGTTCAAAAAACAGCCCCTTCCAAATTGGAAGTTTTTACTGTACATTTCCCTTCTCTTTTCCCCCGCTTGCTGCAAAAATTACCGTGTTAAAAAAAACTAGATTAAACCATTTCCACCTTTGGGCCCGTCGCTCTTTTTTGTTTTGGTCAGGATTGGAATGACCTCCTTCTCCTTGGAAAAAGCCTATTAAACATTTTAAACCCAGCCTAAGAATACCTATTAAACCCTAAGACCTCCCCCTACGTTTCTTTAATTATTGCCTTCCCTTTCGTGGCAAAATTTTCCATCCCCTGCTGAAGTAAAACCCTGTGGTGTGTTTGTGGTGTTGTTTTTGTGTTGTGTGGGCTTTGGCCCCTGTGCGCGGTGTGTTTGTGTGTTTTTGAACTTTTTAAACTTTAATATTTTTGGGGTTGTTGTGGAGTGGAATGGAGCAAGGCTTTGGTTTGTTGTTTTTTTAAAGATTGCATATTAATTCCCATTTATTTTATTATTTTTTTAGTCGTCCATAAAGGGCCGCCCACTCTTGTGTTGTTTTCTCTGTCTGCCTTTTTGTCCCCCCTCTTGTATTTTCCCCTGTGGCAGCCTCCCCCGCCCCGTGTTGTAAAAAGTGTGTACATTTTACTTTACGGGTTTTTTTTTACAGAGGTAGGGTTTTTATTAACTGAAGCCTTTTCAATTTAGGTTTTCATTTGTTAGTTTGAGATTTTGTATGAGTATTAGAAGTGTTAAAAGCCCCTCATCTCCTTGCTGTTTCCTTCTGAAAAGTTGTGTTTTGTCACGGCAAGCGTAAAAAAATAAGGACTGTCGGGGCCCGATCAGGTCTTGAAGTGAGGGCGATGTTTTTGTGTTCAGAGTTAGTTTGGTGAGCACTGTGGTCTAGGTATCCTGGAAATCATTTCGGTTTTATCCTTCACCCGATTTAGCCCCCGATATGCAAAAGCTAGGAGGGTCTCAGTTTTCTTTTTTCCTATAAAAAAGTAGTGTTGATCCCATTGGCATGTTTCCCCATCAATGGGTTTTTGTGAATTGACCCGCTAATAAGCGAAGAAGCTTCTCTGGTGGGGGGGCCTTTTTTTTTGTTCATTATACCAACCGGGACGTCTAAACTACCCAACACCCCCTTCCCCTCCAGGCAAATTGTTAAAAAAAGGACCCTTTTTGCTGTTGCATTTTCTTTCGCGTTCCCTCGTGTTCATAAATTATCTGTGATCCAGATGAAGATTTTTGAGGGCATTGTTTTTTGGTTTTCGATTTTGTATGTTTTTTTTGCGCTGTGTGTTTGTTTTGGGGACAAATGGGAAAAGACATTTGGGGTTAAAAAATGGGATGAATTAGATTGGGGACAAAAGGTAGCGCTTTCTGGTCGATTAAAAATTTAAAAGAAAAAGCAAATTTCAAAACAGCAATAGCAATCACCCACAACTCCAAAAGAACAAAAAAAAAACCGTTAAAGGGCTCCTTCAGGGGGAAAAACGGTGCTACGCAAAAGGAAACTTGGGGCTCAAATTTGAGCCTCCCCCCCCGAAACAAAAACAAAAAGAAAAACCCAGTCCAACAACACCACACACAAACACACAAACCACGCACGCACACACCCCACAGCACGCACGCACGCACGCCAAGGCGAGCAAAAGTTTTTTCAGGTTTATTTTTTTTGTCTGTTTTTTTTGTATGTATTTTAAAAGACTCCACATAATTACTTGGGGTTTTGGTCGGGGGTTTTTTCGTTTCTCCTTCCTTTAAACTTAAAGCAAAATACTGGCATTAACTGTTATGTTTTTCCCCCTTCCCCATTTATAATAATAAAAATAATTATATGGAATTTTATAGCGTAAAATTTGTAAAGAAAACAAATCAAAAGCGTTTCTTGTCGAAATCACTTTCAGGTGGATGGAAGTAAAAAACGAAGGTACGACACCAGAAACCTACTACACCACTCACACAACACACCAAACCACCCCCCAGGGAGAGGGAAAGAGAAAAGGGGAGGGAGAGGGGAGAGAGAGAGAATTTAGGAGAGAGGAGAGAAAAAAGAAGGAGGAGACACGCACGCACCAGACTGCGCGCGGAGGAATTTAAAAAAAACCTAAAAAAAGTAACAAAAAAACCAAAACAATAGTAAAAAACAACAATAACCAACACAAAATACAAACGAAACCTAAAAACACCCCCCCCCCCCCCCCCCCCCCCCTCCCACCAAGTAAAATTATTCTGGGTAACAAAACGGGGTGGTAACACAAGGTTTTGGATAAAAAAGTGATGATTAAATTCCCTTCATTTTTTTTATATATTGTTTTGTTTTTGGGCCCGGTTTTGCTTTTTTTTGTTTTTTTTTTTTTTGGGGTGGGGTTTTTTTTTTTTCTTTTTTTTGGGGGGGGGGGGGGGGTGCGGGGGGGGGGGATGGGGGGGTGTGAATTCGCTTTTTTTTTTTTTTTGTTTTTGTTTTTTTGTGTTGGTGGGTTTTCCGCTTTTTTTGTATATGTTTGGAGTTTTCGTTTGATTAGTGTGTGGTTTTGTGTTTTTTTTTTTTTGGGTGGGTGCGCGCGCCGTGCGTGGTTTTTTTGGTGTGTGGGGGTTTGGGGGTGGGGGGAGGGAGTGGGTGCGGGGTGTGATAAGTGGTTTTTAAAAAAAAAAAAAAAAATCCCAAAAAACCTTGAAAAACGTATCGCAATAATAGCAGCAGCAGCGCAACAAAGCGCAGCAAAAATAGCAATAGGTAGCAGAAACAGTAGCAATAGCAGCAGCGCACAAAGAAAAAAGTAGTAATAGAAAATATTAGTTAGAGTGCAATAGCAGCGCAGAAACAATAGAAAATAGTAGAACAGAAACAAAATAGCAATAGTAGCGAAAAATAGCAATGAGCAGCAGCAAAAATAGAATAGTAGTAGCGTAAAAATTTGAAATAGTAGCAGCAAGAAACGCAGCAGAGCAAAAATAGAAAATGGCGTGCGCGCAGCAAAAAAAAGCGTAGCAGCGAAAAACTTTGCAAGCATTTAGCAGCACCCAAAAAATCAATGTAGTAGCAGCAACAATAGCAATGAGCAGCAACAAAATAGCATGTGTTAGCCAACAATAGCTAGTAGTAGCAGTGGAAAATAGCAGCCGCAACAATAGAATTGTAGCAGCAAAAAAAAATAGCAATAGTAGTGCAGCAAAAATGGCGTTCAGCAGAACAGTAGAATAGCAGTGCAGCAGCAAAATTAGAAATGCAGTAGCAGCGCAAAAAAGCAATAGTGCGCAGCAAAAAAGCAAAAATGTAGCAGCAACAATAGCAAAGCGCAGCAATAGAATGGCAGCAGAAAAATAGAAATAGAGTAGCAGCAGCAAAACAAAGCAATTTAGCAGCAGCAGCAATGAAATAGCAGTAAAATAGAAACAGCAAGTAGCAGGAGCAAAATGAATAGCAGTAGCAGCAGCAACATGCATTTGTCCAGCAACAATAATGAATACAGTAGCAGAAAAAGATAGAAAAAAGCAGTGCAGCAAAAACAATAGCAGCGTGCAGCAAAAACAATAGAAAAAGCGCAGTAGCAACAAAATAGCAACGTAGCAACAAGAAAAATAGCAAAAGCGCAGTGCACAAAAATGCAGCGTAGCAACAACAATAGATGCACCCGTGCAGCAACAAAAAGAAAAGGCGACTTTACAAATCAAAATTTCACAACCAAGGCTAACTTTGACAATGGGCAACAAAAATCCATAAAAACAGTAAAAACAGTTTCCCAGCATCTATAAAACCAGCAGCATGAAAGAGCAGCGCGAAACAAAAACAGTAAAACAAAAAATTAACCAACTAACGGGAAATGGGAAATATAGACCTACGACCTTCTTTCCCCCTTCCTTCCCACCATCTCACCTAACACCCCCCACCGCCACCACCATCCAATCCCCCAAAATTTCGAAGGAATCCCCGCCCGATCCCAATAAAACAGCTAAAAGAAAAAACAAATAAAATGCTCTATAGCCACCACAGTGATGAGAAAAAACCCCAATGTTTTTTTTAAAAAAAACAAATGGAAATGTGTCCCTTCCTTGTTTCTTTAAAAGAACCTAAAAAATTAGTTGTTCCCTTAAAAAAACCATTTACGCACCAAAAAAGATACATCCAGGAAATTACACCCAAACCCCCTAAATTTTGCTACTCTGTCCCTGCCTCCCTGCCCCCCTCCCCCTCTCTCTTCTCTTCTCTCTCTCTCTCTTTCTGGATGTTGTCGTCTGTCTCTTTTCCTCTGTTTCTGTTTGTCTTTGTTCCCGATGTCTATTGTTCTTTCCTCTCCCGACTTTTCTCTCTCTTTCTCTCTCTCTCTCTCTCTCTTCTCCTCTCTCTTCTTCTCTCTCTCTCCCTCTATCCTTTTCCCCCCCCCCTTCCCCCTCCTTCCCCCCCCCCCTCTCCTTCTCTCTTCTTTCCGAAGTCTTGTGTCAGCTTTTCTGATAATATACTTTTTATCCTTTGGTAAGCCAGTTTGGATTGAAAAAGGAGATGACAAAAATAAAAACCTAGTATTAGATTTTTCCTTATCTTTCTTGCCGTTGCAAGTTGTTTTTTTCTTGTCGCAGAAATTTTGGTGTAATTTTTTTTTGGGTGATGTAATGTTTTTATTTAAACCCCAGGATGGGTGGAAATTTATGCAGAGGACAAAAATCGGGGTTTTGGGCATTTCAGCAGTATTCTCTTGTTTTTTCCCTCACAATGCCACGCCCCAAAGATAAAAATTCAAGAAAGGGAAAATAGTATAAACCTAAGAAAAATTATTATCTATTATCTAATCATGTATTTATATTTCATATATATATATCGACTTAAAATTCCAAAAATACAAAAAAAGTATATGAAAGCAACAAAAAACAGAAGTTTGATTTTTTTTTATTAAAAATGTCTGCATTTTTTCATTTCTCGGAAAAAGGGTTGAGATGATGTGTTAGTAAAGGAAATTAACATGCCCGTTTAAAAAAAAAAAAGAGTTTCTATAGAGATCATAAAAAAAAGGGTTTTTATCCTATAAAAAAAGTATTCTATGCCCCTCGAAAAAAAAAGTTTTCTTTGCCCCTCATAAAAAGAAAAATTCTCCATTAAAACAGATAAAACAATCCCTGAGCCAGGGGTGTGCCCGCCCAAGCCCCAAGTACTTCAAAACTGCCGTACAGGCAAAATTTTCCCCCGTATGTCTTTCGGGGATTCAAAGGTGTGGTGGAGAGCCAGAACACCTTTGGGCGATCCCCAAATACTTCAGTGGGGAATGAACTGAACTGACTGGAATACTACTTTCAGTCACACAGTTTTCTTGCGGTTTAAATTCGGGCTGCCTTCCCGGGGACAGCGGTCCACAAGAGCGCGCCCCCCCATAATTTTTTTTTGGTCATGTTCCTGTTTTTTTAAAATTAAAAAACATTTATTTCCCCTTTGAATGGCTTTTTTTTTCGACAAAAATTTTTACCAGGGACAAAAATCTCTTTGTTGCCAGGGTTTTTTTTCATTGGTGAACGATATTGCACACAAGACCTCGATTTATGTTCATCCAAGACTAGCACCCAAACACCCCTCCGGTTTTTTGGAGAGGGGGGGGGGGAAATTTTGGGCACAAAAAGGGGATCAAATCCCAAATTTTTTGCTTTCTGGCAGGTGCGGGTTCTGTAGACCTCAGTCCACACGGTTTTTTAGGACGCCAAAAACAAAATCAAGAGAGATGATGTTTTCCAGACACAAAAACCTTTAAAAACCCCTTTTAAATGTGTAAGTGCGTGTTTGCACACACAAAAACCCTTTTCCCCCGATTAAGGGTTTGAAGCCCCGGGTGCAGAAAAAAATGTTTTAAACTGTTTCTAAAATTTGGGGGGGGTTTTACCTGGAGAGAAATAGTGGGTGGGGGGGGTTTAAAAAAAGCAACGCCTCCACCCCCCCCCCCAAGCACCACACACACACAACCATTTCATTCTTTTTTGTGTTTTTTTTTTGTTTAGGCAAACACACACGCGCGGCAACGCATGCACGCACACACACCACACACTTCCTTCCTTTTTTGTTTTATTTTATTGGTAGGCTATTTTTTCTATCAAAATTCTTTTTTTTTAAAAATTACTTCTTTGCAAAAACTTAAATTTGTCACATTGTTAGCACTTGTTACCTACCTGCATCATTTTTATTGAACAAAAAATGTGTAATTGTAATATTATTGTACACCACTTTAAGTCACGGCTGATTTCTATGCGTGAAATTCGGGCAGGTATCCCTGGGGAGAGCGCGTCGCCACAAGAGCAGTACCACTCTTTTTTTTTTCTTTCCTTTTCCTGTGTGCATGAATATTTTTGTTTCTTTATTATAGTGGCGTTTTTTCTACATAATTTGGCCAGGGGCAACCCCTCGTTTCCACGGGTTCTTTACGTGCGTAAATGGTGTTTCTCACGGGACCTCGGTTTACGTCTCTTCAGAAAGATGGAAACCGAAAAATGAACGTAAATAAATTTTTATAGATATAATTTTTGCTAAAAAACGTGGATTTAATTTCGTATGGGGTTATTGGTGGGATTTTACTGTCCACCCAACCACCTGGGGATGGGTAATCAGTGGTAAGCACCCCCCTTTCCCCCGCCAAAGTTAAACAGCATCGGGGGTTACCCGTTGGTGGGGCCGTTTGTGTGCCCTTGGGTTCAGTACGTCCCCCAGTTACCCAGTGTAAAAAGGGTACCCGCCCTCTTTGGGGCAGGAAAGATAAAACAGCGAGGAAAAGGAGATGGGCGCCCCCCCTCAAAATGCTGGCCCCCGGAGAAGCTGAGGTTCTGATGCCTTTGCTCCCCCAGACCCTAGGTTTTGGGGACACCTTTACCCTTTTTTTAAACCAAAAAGATATGTTAACTTTTTTTTTGTTATGTCACATGCATTTTGGGGCCTAGAGATTTAAAATTTACCAAACTGCAAAATCGGTGATTTGATTTTATTAGCGTGATTTTTTTCCTTTTTTTTGGGGAGGTGGGGGGGGAAAGGGGGGGGGGGGGGGGGGGGGGGGGGGGGGTTAGCTGGAGTAGTTTTGGGTTGACTAAAAAAAATGAGCACCCCCCCCCCTTCCCCTTTTTCCCTCCCCCCTACTCCCCCCTCCCCTTTCCCAAATGCGAAAAAACCCTTTAGTGCACATAAAAAAATTACGCAAGGGGAAATTGGCCCCCGGAAAAATTCTGCGTTTTGTAAGATGTTATTCTTTTTGGCAGCAAAATTACAATGTTTTTTTTTACAGATACTACTTACCGCAGGGACAAGAAAAAAACGGTGCAATTTTAATACAAAAAATTTAAAAAAAAAACACAAAAAATACAATATAAACAAAACAATACAAACAATACAATAAAAAAAAAATATAAAAAAATTAAACAACCAATACAATATCAAACAAAAATAGAACACAATAAATACAAAAAAAATAAAAACAATACACGCAAAACAATATAAAAAATCCATACGTAAAAACAACAACAACACAAAACAAAACAAACAACACAACACAACCAATCAACCTATTGCCTATCCCGCAAATTTGTAGACCCCCCAGGGCACCACTAACTTTGCAAAAGTTCTCCACAAAACAAACAAAACCCAAAACCCAAACAATAAAACAATCAGTAAAAATAACGCGTCAAAAGCGGCTTTGTAACATTTAATAAGCAACATCGATCCAGTAAAACGTTTTCACCCCTGACAAAAATTCGGGGAAAAACTAACAGAATCCAGCATGGACCCCAAAGGTTCACATACCAACTGGGGGTAGTATCGGGTCGTATTTGCGTAACGATGAATAAATTTGTACTCCTTAATTTTATGCGTTTCAAAATTCCACACTGCATGACACCTTGCTGTCGTGTTTTGGGAGTGGGTGGGGGGTGGGTGGGGGGAGGTGGTGTGGGGGGGTGGTGGTGATGGTGGTTGGGTGGTGGTGTTTTGGTGGTATAGTGGTGGTGACGGTGTTGTTATTGTTGGTTTGGGGGTGGCTAGCATGTTTTTTTTCGTAATCCCAAGCACTGACACCCAAAATTTTAAAAAAAAAAGGTAAGGTGTTCCATAACCCCTAACCTTTGTGATCGTAGGGGGCGGGCTAGAGCCCCAACTTCTTTGGGGCTAGCATATTTGGGGGGGCGCCCATTCCTCTCCTTTCCTCGCTCTTCGACCTTCCGACCTAAAAGAGGGCAGGTACCATTTAAGCTGGGTTTATGGGGAACTGTTGAAACAAAACGCGCAATACGAACCCGCGAACATTTTAAATGCATGAATTTTTTTCCCCCTGCTGTGTAAAATACCCAAGAAAACTGAAGGTCTGCATGAAGTGATTGGGAGATCGTAAAATAAATCCCGTTGATCAATTTTACCCGAAGCCCCACCCCCCAAGATTCGAATCCCCGATTTTGGGGCAAGGGGTTGAACCCCCCGTCTTAACCCCTGGCTATGCGTCCCGTCGGTTTGTTTTGTTTGTCGGGAGAAAAAAAGTACGAGACAATGCATACTTGCAAGTGGACATCCGTTTAGTGGGTTTTTTTTATAGCAATTAATATATCAATTCCATACAATACCAACCATACATACAATAAAATTTTTATACAGTACATATACAATACCATACTATACAGTACAATACTATACTATACAGTACAGTATACAATACCATACTATACAGTACAATACTATACTATACAGTACAGTATACAATACCATACTATACAGTACAATACTATACTATACAGTACAGTATAACAATACCATACTATACAGTACAATACTATACTATACAGTACAGTATAACAATACCATACTATACAGTACAATGCTATACTATACAGTACAGTATACAATACCATAGTATACAGTATATACATCAGTACAGTAAACAACTGCTTCAGTGCATTGACTATCACTAGTGTAACATATTTACGATAATAATGCAGTCATACAGTAATAGCTTAGTACAGACAGGAAGTGTGAAAGGCTATAATTATGTGTGTGTGTAGTAGGTCGCGGGGGAGGTGGAGCTAATAGGATGTGTGAGTGGTGATGTGCGGTGTGTAGTGTGTGTGTGGTGGTTGTGTGTGTGTGTGTATATATGTTGTGTGGTGTGTGTGTGTGCGGGGCGGAGTGAGGGAGGGAGGAGTGATATGTTGTACGTGAGTGTGCTGGTTGTGTATGTTTGTTTTTTCTGTGGATGGGGTAGGAGTTTGTGGGTGGTGTGGTGTGGTGTGTTGTGGTGTGGTGTGATGTGGTGTGGTGTGTAGTGTGTGGTGTGATGTGTGGTGTATGTGTGTGGTGTGGTGTGGTTGTAGTGGTGGTGTGTGTGTAGGTGTGGTGTGAGTGTGGATGGTGTGGTGTGGTGTGGGTAGGTGTGGTGTGGTGGTAGTGTGGTGTGTGATGTGGTGGTTGGTGTGTGTGGTGTGGTGTGGTGTGGTATAGTGTGGTGTGGTGGGTGTGGTGTGGTGTGGTGTGGTGTGGTGTAGTGGTAGTGTAGTGTGTAGTGTGGGTGTGTGGTGTGGTGTGGTATGGTGTGGTGTGGTGTGGTGTAGTGTAGTGTATGTGTGGTGTGGTGTGGTGTGGTGTGGTGTGGCATAGTGTGTGTTGTGTGTGTGTGTGTGTGTGTGTGCGCGCGTGTGCGTACGTGTGTAACAGTAGTTGTAGTATTAATATCAGAAGCCATGAAAGCACCAGCACAAGAAGGTTTGAGTTAGTACACACACACACACACAAACACACACACACGCAAACACACACACTCACACACACACACACGCGCACACACACACACACGCCACCACCACCACCACAACCACCACACTGTTAACATACAAAAATCCCCAACAAACTGAATAGAATCAATCCGACATTTTATAACGCAACACTCCCAATTAAAAAAAACATAAAACTGACAAAGGTTTTCAGGGGCTAGGAAACCACCGAACACTGGATGGCTTAAGCTTACTGACTGACTAATAGACCCCAATTTGAGGATAACTGCTGGCGTGTTATACTTCACCCAGCATTGTCACTGCTAACTCGCAGGAATCACTCTAACCTTCAGCAATCCTGTTCAATCGAAACCCTATGCTCCAAGCCACCCAAGCGCACACGTACATAAACACACACACACACACACACACATAAGCAAGCGCGCGTGCGCAGACTCAAACACATAATACGCACGCACACATAAACACACACGCGTGCACGCACGCACGCGCGGACGCCCGCACACGTTCAATGGACGTACTAGGCCGTAATATGATATGCGTTGCATATTGTGTGGGTGTGTGTATGCGTGCGCTGTGTGTGTGCGTGTGCGGGGGGGAGGGGGGGGGGGCGTGCGTGCGTGCGTGCGTGTGTGTGAGTGAGTGTGTGTTTTCAAGGTACATATATATGATTCACAATAGAAGATATGGAAACGATAACCTACCTCTCTCTCTCTCTCTCTCTCTCTCTCTCTCTCTCTCTCTCTCTCTCTCTCTCTCTCGCCATACATACATACATACATACATACGTAGGTACGCTTAGAAAAAAAAGCCACTCTGATACTATGGAAAGAAATACAGTTGCAGACAGAAAAAAAAGGGTGGCGCTGCTCTTGTGGCGGTGACGTGCTCTCCCCGGGGAGAGAGAGCAGCCCCCGAATTTCATGCAGAGAAATCTGCCGTGACTTAAAGTGGTATAAATAAATGAAATAAATAAATAAATAGACAGAGGCCTTTTCGACAAAGCCCTACATATGACACATTGAAATCCAGCCTCAAGACATATTTGTTTCAAACCTAACTTTTTCCCTCCTCTTTCATCTCAAAACTGCCCCTGCCTTCAACAGCCCAAATCCCATCACCCTGCCAAAGCCTACAATCTGTGTGTGTGTGTGTGTGTGTGTGTGTGTGTAGGTGCGTACATTTGAATTTTGTTTAAGCTTTTGATAGTTATTGGCTGCATGACTCTCTAAGAATATGTTGAATGCAAGCGCTCTGATTTGTCTTTGCAAGATATAGTGCTATACAAATTCCATTTATTATTATATTTTAAAAAAGTGGAAGGAAGGTGGCATGACGGTTAAGACGTTTGCCTGCCAACAAGTAAACCGTGAGGTTCTGAGTTCGATTCCCAGCCTCGCCCTTTCTTCCCAGTCTGACCACCAAAAAAATCGAACTGAATGTCAAAGTCCTTCGGATGAGACTATAAACCGAGGCCCCGTGGTCGAACGCATGCAGAACATCTTGCGCACACGTTAAATCCTGTTCCGCTTTTCGAAAGAGTAGGCCATTGTGTGCCGGTGGGAACAGATGACAAAATTTGCAAAAACCGCATACACACGGGGACTGGATGTTAAAAAGAAAAGCACATGAGTGCTTATTCCATTAAGGAGGAGGTAAAGGAGTCCCATAACCTATAAGGTCGTAGGGGAGCGAGGCGTCAGAGACCTCACTTCTCTAGGGCCAGCATATTGAGGGCGGCGCTCATCTCCTCTCCCTCGCTGCTTTACCTTCCCTGACCCTAAAGAGGGCAGGTACCCATTTACAGCTGGGTGAACTGGGGGAACTGTACTGAAGCCAAGGCGCGCAAACGGTCACCCATCCAACTGGTAACCACGCTCGACATTCCATTATCCTCGGAAAAAAAAGTCATCTGAGCGCTTTGATTTGTTGCTTTACAAGATTCAGCGCTATATAAATTTCATACATTATTATTATTATTATTATTATATACTCATATATATATATGTATATACACATATATATATATTATATTATATATATAATTGTGTGTATGTATGTGCACACACACACAAACATGATATGCAGTGTATTTTTTGCCAGTTTTTTTTTTGGCCAATGTTCCGCTTTTAGGAAGTGTAGGCCAATGTGTGCCTGTGAGAACGGATGACAAGTTACAAAACTGCACATACACACGGGGACTAGATGTAAAAAAAATAAAAAGCAAAAGAATAAATAAATAAAACAAATGCACACACAAACACACACTACACACTCTTACACCACACACTATTTTATTCACGTATTTTATTTAAATAATAGATAATAAATAAACATAGAATAAACACATACACACTACACCCCACACTACACACTACACACTACAACACATTCATTTCTCACTTACCTCAAATTAACACACTGGTCGAACAGCGGAATGTCAGTCAATGATCACGAACACATTTTTTTTCATTCCCCAACAGCTGTTAATTACGGCGACATCTGCGCTATAAAAGCAGGATCGACACTCTAACCACGAAGAAAAAAAACACAACCCAACCAGCCAAAAACAACCCTATCTCACATGACACCAAAACCCCTCGTATTATCGACGTATACTACGCACAACACTTTCAAAATTCACACACACACACCAAAAAAAAAAACAACAACCCCCAAGCACAAACACATAAATATCTCCGAATCTTCCAAGTCTTTGTGTAGGATATGTCTATATCACCACTTCACAATGTAAACTTCACCATCACAGAACCGAGCATTTTCAGCAACATAGGTAAAACTATGACGCTTTGAATCCCTCGACCTGTTACCGCTCTCTCTCGCTCTCCCTCTCTCTCTCGCTCTCTCTCTGTCTGCCACACTACACCAAACCGTTGTACATACATACACGTATATTACACCCAGTCAGTCGCATCTCTGAACGAGGAAACTGGCACAGATGCTTTTAGATGATTCAAAGCAGCAAATGACATAAGCGCTGCCGCCGGTTTTTGATTGGTTCAGAAAGCAAGCACACGTTCAGCCTGTTCATTATCAAAGGGTAGGGAGAATAGTTCTAAGACTTTTAGGATTTTGTGATCTACTACTGCTGTGTACTCGGTGTGTCAGCGTATATGCGCACGCGCGCGCGCGCGTGTGTGTGTGAGTGTGTGTGTGTCTATAAGCAGGCGGACTGGTTGTTCTAACATGATCTGCAGAGACATGTTTGCAGCAGGGGTGTTTCGGCGGTTCCAGATTGTATACGGAGAAGTTATGGGGAGGGAAGGAAGGGGTCGGTTAGAGTTTTGCGAGGGGGGAGAGGGGGGGGGGGGGGGAAGCGGGAGGGATAGGTGGTGGTGGTGGTGGTGGTGGGATCTACTGCTCCCCTGCCCTCCCTGTATGTGTGTATACCTCTCATCATACATATAACCTTCCCCGTTAGCTGTGGTACCGCTCTGGTCTTGTGATTTGTATGTTGGAACAGGTGTGTGCATGTGTGTGTGTGTGTGTGTGTGTGTGTGTGTGTGTGTGTGTGTGTGTTGTGTGTGTAGTGTGTGTGTGTGTGTGTAGTGTGTGTGTGTGAGAGAGTAGTGTGTGTGTGTGAGAGAGTAGTGTGTGTGTGAGAGAGAGTAGAGTGTGTGTGTTTAGTGTGTGTGTGTACGTGTGTGTGAGAGAGAGAGTGAGTAGTGTGTGTGTGTGTGTGAGAGTGTGTGTGTGTGAGAGTGTGTGTGTGTGTGAGAGTGTGTGTGTTAGAGAGAGAGAGAGAGTGTGTGTGTGTGTGTGGATATGTGTGTATGTGTGTGCAGTGTGTGTGATTGTAGTATGTGTGCGTGAGTCTGTGTGTGTGTGTGTGTGTGTTTGCGCGCGCGGGTGTGTACACACGCATTCGGTATTTTGTTTTTTTGGCAATGTAATGGATGTTGGTTCAAATAAAAACACACAACCTATGTAAAATACATCTGTTCTTTTCTTCTTTCTTTCTAGAATTCTATTAGATGAAAGGATGTTTGGTATTTTTGGAAAGAAACAAAAAAGCAAACGGGAAAAACATCTCCAAAACCACGATTGCATACCGATCTAGTTGCGACTGATAAAATCCCTAAAACTCTCTAATCGTGTTGTATCCCTACACGCACACCAAAACCAAATTAATATCAATGATGATAAACGAGATCTTTACAATACGATATCAATATTATCCATTAAGACAAAAGAAAACAGCAGACCCAGTAAAGCAAATACAAACAAACAACAAATTAATGAGGAAATTGTACTGGAGAAAAGCAAGTGAATATAACCCCTTGCACATTCTCAATCATTTTGAAAACGATTTATCAAAGATTTAATTTGTTAAAAGTATAGAAAATAAAATCTTTCAATGACAGCATTTGGGGAAATTGAGTCTTAAGCACCATGCCTTTGGCCTGACCTGAATGGAGTTTCGGCTCCTGGATGAGCCTTCGTCAGAGGTCCCGGTGGTAACAGAGACTATACCTGCTGTGGAACCTTACAGCGAGACTTTTTTCAGAATTTGGAAGTGTCAGTCACCTTCACAAGAATGTTTGATATTCCTGAGGCCTTTTAAAGCTGCCATCCAAAGACGATGATATAAAGAGAAAGAACAGTTTCTCAAGATATATGTTGGACAAAAAATAGCCCATACACAGGAGAAAATAAACACCTAGTGAATCTTTTTGCCTTACGTTTGAGGATCCTATTGAAAGGATGCAAGGGAGGTCATAAGGTCTGTATCCAACCAAGTGGACAGTCTTAGCAAAAAAACAAACAGACAAACAAAAAAGTTAATAAAGGCTAGAAACAAATTTCACAATACCCATGCCAGCCAGCACTCTGAAATGATGGGGTCACCAACCTCTCTTCTGTTTATGAACTTGTTGCATGCAGGCGAGCAAAAAATCTGAATTTTTGCCGCAGAGACCATTAACCTGATCTTGTGCGAGTATGTAAATAACAACACACACATATTGGGACTGTATGCCTATTACTGGAGAGAGACAGAGACACAGAGACAGACAGACAGATACAAAAACAGAGAAAAAAAAGAAAAAGGCAGCAGGAGAGAGAGAGAGAGAGAGAGAGAGAGAGAGAGAGAGAGAGAGAGAGAGAGAGAGAGAGAGAGAGAGAGAGCGAGACAGACAGACAGACAGACAGACACAAAAACAAAAGCAAAGAGAAAGGCAACACAAGAGAAGAAGAGACAGACATACAAAGAGAGACAGAGACAGACAAGACAGACAGAGACAGACAGATACAAAAACAAAGAAGCAAAGAAAAAGGCAACACAGAGAGACAGAGACAGAACGACAGACAAGAAACAGACACACACAAACAGACAGAACCACCACAGAGACAGAGAGAAACAGAAGGCAACATAGGAAGGCATGCCCACAGCCACACAAACAAACAAACAAACGTACTAGAACAGAAGGACAGCCATACAGACAAAGAACGGGGAAAAAATAAAATATAAAAAAACACAGATGAAATGAACGGAATCGATGGCGTCCCGTATATATATATATATATATAACATCGATCCAGTTTACCATAGCACAGAGGGGAGGGGAGGAGAGGGGGGGGAGGAGGAACATAAAGGAAAGGTAATGCTTTCCACACTCTTTCTCTAGCAAGGAGGAAAAACACAATGGTGAAATCAACCCCGTCTTTCTCCCTCTGCTCGAGCTTTGCAGCTGACAAAATCAAAGCGAGACGGTTCGTTTGGTCTGACCGCGTCTGCGCGCATACTCACACACACACACACACACACACACACACACACACTGACGCACTAAGCGAGCTGTGTGTTTGTGTATGAGAAGATCAAGTACGTACATTCCTTAATGCCATCGAAAGCCAGAAGGTTTATGGACACTGGTAAACAAGGTTATAAAGAAATACAGTCACCATGCATGTGATCAAAAACATACTTTATGCATTTGTGTGTGTGTGTGTGTGTGTGTGTGTGTGTGTGCCTGTGTGTGTGTGATTCATACGAATACACTAATTTGTATAAGTGAGCGTATCGAGTTTATTGAGATGATACATTGTCTTTCTCTTAGCTTTTTTAAATTTATTTATTATTCTCCTCTTAACATTGTCACACCACTAAAGAAAAAGATATAATGCAAAAATACTCTTACCAAACCTGTTTTGTTTCGTTTTTAAATATTTATGAGTGTAATGTATTGCGAATTCACTGTAGCCAATTGTAGTGTACTCTACTGTGTCACACTGAATTGATCTATACTGAAATAGAGCATATCGCCGTTTAATCTATCAGTGCGGAAATATTTAACTTTCCACAACTCTTATATTACTTTCTCAGTAACAACACTACGATCACAACAGTGAGAAAAGGACTTCTCAACACAGGCTGCACACATTCTACATTTCACCGCGCAGCCACAGCGTACGCAACGAAGAGGTTTAAACCACCACCCAAGGAAACAGAGCCTGCACAATTCCCTGATGTGTCCCGATTTAGAAACACGAAGGTGCGACAGGTCTATGATCGCATGGGAGGTAATCTAATTACCGCCCTGTCACAATTATAGCATATTCTATTCTTTTCTGTCATACGAAATTCTCTTCTATTTTATTCCGTTCTATCATTATAGTAGATTATGCAACATCGTATCATGTTATTCCATATCATATTTTATCATATGAACCGTATCTTATTGGATGGTATTGTACTGTATCGCAAAGACATGCTGTGGATCCACCACTTCTACGGCGACGACGACTACTACGACTGCTACGACTACTACTACGACGACTACTATACGACTACTACTTAGTAACTTCTGCTACTACTATTACTACAATGATGACGACTACTACTACTACTACTACTACTCCTGCTGCTGCTACTGATACTACTACTACTACTACTACTACTCCTACTCCTGCTGCTGCTGTTACTGATATTACTACTACTACTACTACTACTACTACTACTACTACCACAACCACTACTTCCACCTACAACAACAACAACAAACAGCAGCAGGAGCAACAGCTCAGCAATACCAACACAAAATGAGCAACAGCAACAACAAACGTAAACAACAGCAACAACAATAACACCAACAACAACACCAGTACTGAACAGGATTTGAACTCTGAAACTTTTCCTTCCCAGGATAGTTCGATCTCGCTTTGCCCTCCACAAGTCAGTGTCTATAGGCGAGTGGTGTCACTGTCACTGGCACTGCCATGACACCCGAGCAGTCTTTCTCTCAGACGAAACACGAGTCAAGCAGAACGCAGCAAAACAAACAATCTATTATCTTCCTTTTTCTTCTAAAACTGAAATCTTATAATACACTGTCGGATTCAACGAAGATTTTGTTGTTTTGGGATTGGTGCTTTTTTTTTTTTTAGGGTCTCCCTTTTCCAGCTGTACGCGCGCGCGCGCGCGCGTGTGTGTGTGTGTGTGTGTGTGTGTGTGTGTGTGTGTGTGTGTGTGGTGTGTGTTTTTGGGGGGGGGGGGGGGGGGTAGGGGGTTGTATAACCATGGCCATAATAGACACCAGATCAGTTTACCTAAAAATTGGTTTTCTTTTTCTGGATAAAGCAATTTCAGAGAAGTTTAGGATTATAGAATGAATTCAATCAGTCTGAAGTTACCCCTGTTTGGGGTTTTGTTTCTTGGATTTTTTTTTGGGGGGGGCGTTGCTTTTTGGGGGTCGCAGGATGTGCCATTATTAACAATAACTTTATGTAGCAATAGCATCATCATTGACAAAATCAGTGCGCTGATGATGTTGTGTTGTTGTTGTAGTTGTTGTTGTTGTTGTGCGTTTCCCAGCTTTACACCCTGGGGGTCACACGGAACATGCACTCTGACTCACTAACTTATCCCACCTGGAGATCACGGTGAGATAGAAAGTACACCGGATGACAAGTTTGCGTGTATGACTGTTTTCAAACACCTCGCCGTATAGGCAGCCATACTCCGATTTCAGAGGATTTTTCTCCTTAACGGAGAGTGCAGGTTGTTATGTTATGTTGTCATGGCTGAAGGCGATAATCTCAACATAGCATTTTACATCATAACATCATTTTAATGTAGGCCTTGGTGCTTACCTGACATCATTAACTGACACAGCTTTTTTTGGCCTGGGCCATGAGCGCTGATGAAGTCTGCGATACATGCTAGGTATGTTTTGGTTTCCATTCCTCTTGTTGACATAAAATACGGATTCAAGTTCGTTTTTCATCTTCTGCGTGAGAGTGTGTATATATATATATATATATATATATATATATATATATGAAGAAAAGCAAGGCACTAGCGAATCTGTGCTTCACTGGATCTGAAAGATCAGGGGGAAAAAATCTCCATTCATAACACACAATGTGCTGCTTTAACTCGACTTGCCTTGGAGGGTGAACAATAACATGGAATTCAAGTAAAAACAAATGAAGAGAGACACACAGACATACAGACACACAGACACACAGGCATACAGACACACAAACACAAACAACACAGAGAGATGGGGGAAGGGAGAGAGACAGACAGACAAACAGACAAATACAAGAGAGAGAGAGACAGACAAACAAGCAACAGAGAGAGAGAGAGAGGAGAGAGAGAGAGACAGCCAGACAGACAGACAGACAGACAGACAGACAGACAGACAGACAGAGAAAACAACAGAGAGAGAGAGAGTGAGATAGACAGACAACAGAGACAGACAGACAGACACAGACAAAGAAAACACACAGAAAATCTTCTAACCAGTCACCCAGCCCAAAACAGACAGAAACTCAAGCCAAAACAGACAGACTACTAGACCGACCAACAGACGACGACAGACGACAAACCAAACCAGCCATGGATACATACAATGTACAAACAAAGCAAGCACACAAAAGATCAACATGAGACGCAGAAAGCAGGACAGACGGGTGTTGGAAAACATCAAAACCTGGACCAGACTTTCAAAACATTTGACATCCCCCTATTTATCACCAGACAGTAGAGTACTTACTGTAGGAGAGCTCTAAGGACACCAAAAACACGACGAAGAAAGGTGAAGAAAGGCAGCGGTGGTGTCCTTCGTATCGATTTTCTGACAAACTTAGCGAGACGCTGGGATTAAAGACAAGGAGTATATCGTTCCAGACTACCTTTATTTTGGAGGAGGAAGAGAGATGGAGGGAGGGGGAGAGAGAGGGAGAGAGAGAGAGAGAGGAGAGAGAGGAGAGAGAGAGAGAGGAGAGAGAGAGAGAGAGAAGAAGGGAGGAAGCGAGGGAGACTGACAATGACAATGACAAGTTCTTTTCTTTCGGGGATAATGAATAATAATAATAAAATAATAATGTATGGAATTTATATAGCGCTGAATCTTGTAAAGCAACAAATCAAAGCGCTCAGATGACTTTTTTTTATCGAGGATAATGGAATAAGCACTCATGTGCTTTTTTTTAACATCCAGTCCCCGTGTGTATGCGGTTTTGTAAATTTTGTCATCTGTTCCCACCGGCACACAATGGCCTACTCTTTCGAAAAGCGGAACAGGATTTAACGTGTGCGCAAGATGTTCTGCATGCGTTCGCACACGGGGCTCGGTTTATAGTCTCATCCGAAGGACTTTGACAATAATAAGCACCCATGTGCTTTTTTACATCCAGTCCCCGCCCTTAGGGATATAATATATAATAATAAAGTAAAATAAACCCAATACCAACACACTCACACAGTAAAAAAAACGGAACAAAATTGCCACCCATCCCCCCAAAAAATCACGAAGAGAGAGAGAGAGAGAGAGAGAGAGAGAGAGAGAGAGAGAGAGAGAGAGAGAGAGAGAGAGAGAGAGAGAGAGAGAGAGAGAGAGAGAGAGAGCAACAACAAATAATAAAGCAAAACAAAACAAAACAAAAAACACAGAAACAACCCCCACCCCCAAATAGCAAACAAACCAAGAGCAAAATAAAAGCAGCAACAACAACAAGGGGAGAGGGGACAACCAAATAACACAGCCCACCGCCCCCCCCCCCCCCCCCCCCAAAAAAAAAAAAAAAAAAAAGAGCGAGAGAGAGAAGACAAAGCAGAATGGCGAAAACAAGCAGTGTTTAAATAATGATAATAATAAACATGGAATTTATATAGCGCTATATCTTGCAGAAAACAAATCAAAGCGCTTTCATTCATCCTACTCATTCATATGCAGCCAGTTACAATTAATAGGTTGGGTTGGGTTGGGTTTTAAAAAAAATTCAAATGTATATATACACACACGCTCGCACACATGCACACTCACGCACACACATAAAGGTTGTACACTCCGGAAGGGTGATGGGGTTTGTGCCTTGAGGCCGGATTTAAAAGCGTCATAAAAAGGCTTTTGGCGAAGGGAGAGAGGGAGGTCATTCCAGATCGATGGACCAGAAACAGAGAAAGCGACGGCCAAAGCGACGCCTAGGCTCCGTCTTCTTCAGTAAGTCACACTGGGGAGATTTTCAGCTATGATGGTTTTAGGTTTTGTATGTATGTGGTCAGCTGTGTGCAGAGAGAGAGACAGAGAGAAAGAGAGAGAGAGTGTGGTGTGTATGTGGTGCGTGTGCATGTGTGTTGTGCG
>CM054145.1:13716788-13729288 GCA_028751875.1 Rapana venosa
CTTTGAGTGTGTGTGTGTGTGTGTATTTGAGTGTATGTGTGTGTATTGGCGGCAGAAACACTCTGCCATATAGCACTTACACACATACACCCTATACCCCCACAGCTTGGGTGTTGACACCCGTCCACCCTTACCCAGCTAGGGGGTATTGTGTTGTGTCTCAAGATCTGTGACCCTATTCCAGTATTTGACCCCCCTTACCCCCCCCACCCCCACCCTCCCACCCCCCACCCCCACCCCGCCGCTGCCCCGGGGTGACTTTGAAACATATAACAGCTTGTTTTCACTTTCTGTTTTGCACTACTGGTGCTAAAACAGTACTTTTCCAATCTGTAGTAGGGATGCCAGGGGGCCTGTCTTCATAAATAGCAACCTCCCCATCTTCTGGAAATAATTATTATGCTAGGAATTATCTCTGTTCTGTATTTGGTTTTGCCTTGTTCCTTTTTCTCCCCTCTGTTGGCCTTCTTTCGTATCTATGTTCTTCCTTCGTGGTTATTCTCTTGCCTTTTATTCCACGAGAGAGGAGAGAGGGGGGGGTGGGGGGGGGGGGGGGGGGGAGGTGGGGGGGGGGGGGGGGGGGGGGAGGGGGGGGGGGGGTGGGGGAGGGGGGGGGGGGGGGGGGGGGAGGTGGGGGAGGGGGGGAAGAAGGGGAGAGAGAGGAGAAGGAGGAGAGAGAGAAGAGAGAGAAGAGAGACGTTTTAAAAACGCTTAACAGTTATGGTAATTTTGCAACTTGGCCTTTTGACAAGGGAGTAAACAAATGTTTGTGAAAAGTAATAAAGAATGAAATGACGAATCAAAGGAATATAAGTTTGGCAAAAGAAAAGTTATCCGTTAGGAACTAATTTATAATTGATGCATTAGGCGGTATATATTACAAATTTACAGTAAAATAAAAGAATGAAATACGTGGATTCAGTTAAAATTAAGTTTACGAGCAACAAGAACGGGTCATTCCACGTATAGCAAACTAATTATAATGATAACATTGGCGTATATACATTTACAAATCACCTAGTTTATACAAAGAAAAGAAAAAGGAAAATCAAACTGAAATGCAAAAACAACATTCGAATCGACCATCCATTCAAATTACAAGTGATATATGTCAGACTTTTTAACTCTGCTTACTTGAGAATACATTGCTCTTTAAGGTGACTATATCATTACATGTTTAAATAGTTGGTGCTGACATGGCTTTGTCTTAAATTTTGTGCTTCTGCAATAAACTTAGCTACAGATTTAATTACATGTTCGTTTTCAGACGACAAAATAGAAATAATATATGGACTTTCTGTTTCTTGTAGACTTAGGAAATTATGTTTCTTTCGTATACTTTCATATGCTTTACATTGAAACAAAAAATGAATTTCATCGTCAACAGTATGACCACATAATGGACATGGTAATTGCATGGCTGTCTCAGTCTGGAACCATCTTTTGTTTGCATTAAAACCCAGTGTTCTTAACCTGAATCGAGCATAATTAAGCCTGTGCCATTTATCAGTAACTATTGATAGATATTTTTCTGTCTGGAATACAGATTTGAACGAAAAGAAGCAGCTATATTTATTTTTACTTTCCAAATCCGAGTGCCAGTTTTGTTTAAAAGAGCAAATAAGCCTATCTTTAAATACCGAAAGAAACTGGCGCTCATTACCTACCTCCTGAGACATCCATACAATCCCAAAGCCATGCTCTGACAAAACTCTTTTAACTTGATATACCCAGTTGAGAGAGAGAGAGAGAGAGAGAGAGAGAGAGACAATGACAATGACAATGACAATAGTTTATTGTGATTTAAGCTGTGAAGCCCATTCACAAGGGGACAGTGGGAAGGGGACTGGGCACAACACATATATTGAACAATAACAACAACAACAAATATGGTTGTAGCCCAAAGAGAGAGAGAGAGAGAGAGAGAGAGAGAGAGGAGAGAGAGAGAGAGAGAGAGAGAGTGAAGAGAGAGAGAGAATCTCTGTATCCTTCCACAATTTTAGTATAATTATGTACTGTGTGAACAGTAGAGAGAGAGAGACATTTTTATGTTATTTATTTATTTATTTTATTTATTCTTTTATTTCGAGGATAATGGAATAAGTACTCATGTGCTTTTTTACATCCAGTCCCCTTGTGTATGCGGTTTTGTCAATTTTGTCATCTGTTTCCACCGGCACACAATGGCAGAGAGAGAGAGAGAGAGAGAGAGAGAGAGAGTTAGTTAAAAAAAACAATTCTATCTCCCACCCCGAAGTCAAGCTTCGAGATTTACTTTCAGTAAAAACATGCCTGGGGACCCATGAAATGTAATAACAATACCCCAACTTGCAGATGTGGGCGTGTGAAAATACTTAGATTAAGTCATGCATTACACAATGAATTTCACAAGTTGTGCGCGATTGGCTGGAGTCCTCAGGCCCTAAACGGCAGCGAGGCGCATTTTCGCTCATATGACAGACAGCGTAGTTGCTGTCTGAGCGTTCGATGATAATGATGATGATGTTGAAGAAAAAGAAGAAGGAGGAGAAGAAGAAGAAGAAGAAGAAGAAGAAGAAGATGAAAGGAAGAAAGAAAGAAGATGAAGAAGAAAAAGAAGAAGAAGAAGAAGAAGAAGAAGAAGAAGATAAGAAGAAGAAGAAGAAGAAGGAGAAGAAGAAGAAGAAAAGAAGAAGAAAAGATGATGATGAAAAGGAAGAAAGAAAGAAGAAGAAGAAGAAAAAAGTAGAAAGAAGATGAAGAAGAAGAAGATGATGATGAAGAAGAAGAAGTAAAGAAGAAAAGAAGAAGAAGAAGAAGAAGAAGAAGAAGAAGATGAAGAAGATGAAGAAAGAAAAAAGAAGAAGATGATGATGATGAAGAAGAAAGAAGAGTACTTGCTACATTGTAGGTAGGCTATTTTTACTCCTTTCTACTGGCTGTTGCTGAATGAATGAAACTTTTAGACATGTGATACATGTGAGTTTAGACAACTCCTCCGCTACCCGCTACCACCAACACCCCTCCCCCCCCTCCCCCCCCCCCCCCCCCTCCCCCCGCCCCCCATACACACACATACACACACACCGAGAGAAAGAAACAAAGAGACAGACAGACAGACAGACAGAGCGAGAGGGGGAGAGAGAGAGAGAGAGAGAGAGAGAGAGAGAGAGAGAGAGAGAGAGAGAGAGAGAGAGAGAGAGAGAGAGAGAGAGAGAATGATTCACAGAAGCCTACCAAAATAGGTATTTTAAAACAATTTGCATAATCTCAACAAGATCAACGTCTCTGTTATGCAAGATGCCTATAAAATAAAGTCCCTAAAGCTTTTGCTATTCTTCTGGTTTTCAGAGAGTAGCATGAGACACTGAAAACAAAAAGTGGTGGGCAGAAACTGAATTAGAGCATAATTATGTTATTGTCTCTATGTAATCTTAGTTTTCCGTGAATTGAGTCTCAACCCATAACTTAAGCATGCTGCAGAATTAACATACGTAAACATACGTTTTTTTCCCCAACTCTGAGCACGGTTCTTGAGTCGACAAGCTTAGACTACTTGGGCACAGAAACAGAATAATTCAAAGCACCTTGCTTTGCCAACATAATAATAATAATAATAATAATAATAATAATAATAATAATAATAATGTATGGAATTTATATAGCGCTGAATCTTGTAAAGCAACAAATCAAAGCGCTCAGATGACTTTTTAAAAAATTTATGCGTGTGTATGCGGTTTAAAAAAATTGTTATCTGTTCCCACCGGCACACAATGGCCTACTCTTTCGAAAAGCGGAACAGGATTTAACGTGTGCGCAAGATGTTCTGCATGCGTTCGCACACGGGGCCTCGGTTTATAGTCTCATCCGAAGGACTTTGACATTCAGTTCGATGTTTTTGTCAAACTGGGAAGAAAGGGCGAGCCTGGGAATTGAACCCAGAACCTCACGGTTTACTTGTTGGCAGGCAAACGTCTTAACCATCCTGCCACCGTCCTTCATGTCAGACACTTCATAATATAAACCACGAAGGAACCCAACGGAAAAAAAATCAATACATGTATGCTTTGATCTAACGCCAATGAAGAAACAGTTGTATTTCAAAGACAATATCAAAGACAATATCCTCTCTGAGTCTGTTGTTGTTGTTGTTGTTGTTTTGTTTTGAGAGTGCATAAAACTGATTGAAAATCTACACATAATAGAAAGGAAAAAGAAGAAAATGGGTAAAATCGAACATGAGCTGTAAATAAGCTGCTGTTGTTACATCTGTTCTTCTCTCTCTTCTCGCAACTCTAGACGGAGAATGGAATTCTGCACTAAATGTTTTTGTCGTCGTCGTTGTCGTTGTTATTGATGTTCCTGTTGTTGAGCGTTCTCCAGATTAATTGCCTCGCAGACTGGTGTACCTTCATGCACTTTGGCTTCAGAACAGTCCCCCAGTTCACCCAGCTGTAAATGGGTACCTGCCCTCTTTAGGGACAGGGAAGGTAAAGCAGCGAGGGAGAGGAGATGGGCGCAGCCCTCAATATGCTGGCCTCCTGAGAAGCTGAGGTCTCTGACATCTCGCTCCCCAATGACTGCACAGGTTATGGAAACACCTTTACCTTTAACCCTTACCTTTTTACCTACCAAATGTCATAAACTCTCATTAACAAGGTCTTATTATAAAACCTCTCTTTTCCAAAATAATGTGTCGAGTTTGAAAGTAGAATCCCAATAATTTGGTTTTGTACTTCAAATATATCATACGTATGTGAGCAGAGGGACAAATTATACAGATTCTAAGCAGTTTTGCTTATCAGTTTCTATGTTTGCAACCACGTGTATACTAACTGTATTTTCGAGGCTATTGCAGAATGAATACATTCAGACTAAGAGGAACGCGCGCGCCTGCGTGCGTGCGTGTTCGTGCGTGGGTGCGTTCCCTACATGCTTGCCCGTATGTAAAAAGGGTTGTATGCAGGCATATTTTCAAAAAGGCTGGCTTTAAGTGTATAATATGATACACTCAGCTTTTCACCACAAACAAACAAAATGTTGAGCATTTGCTAATCTTCTGACAAGTCAAGTAACCCATGTAGACGTAAATGCATTTAAAAAAATGTTATTCAGAATATTGTATAGTATGACCAAAGTCGGTTTCAGCCACATCGAATAAACTGGAAAGGTAAAAGGTCAGAAAAGCAACGGGTGCTTTTTTTTCTCTTTTGAGCTTTTATTCATCCCCAGCCAATTCCTCTCAGCCTGCACACACTGGCACCACACCGCCGTCTATAAATACACACTTTCTCTGCAATAACACCTCGTCCCAAAGTGGAAACCAGATATGTCAAAACAGTCAGAACTTTTTTGTGTGTGTGTGTTCTTTTCCTGTTTTAGGAAACCTTCCAGACATCGCATGAATATTCATCACTTAGAGCGTTCTCTTGACGAATATAGCATTCTTTGTGTGAAAAGTGTAATGTGTGGCTTGTATGGCACTTTTTGTCTACATGTAAATGCCAGTTAGCTAAGTCGGTGGGTTATCATATCTTTGGGGGTGTTTGTACAAGCTTGTGACTTTGGACTTTGAATAAAATTTGATATTTTGCATTTACTGATATTGTCATGATAAAGCTTGATGTAACTCAACATAAAAAACTATTTGGGTTACATGTTTCCTTCTCTTTATAACTTTATAACCTTATGCATACACTACTTATATTATCATGATAAAGCTTGATGTAACTGAACAAAAAGAAAACCACTATTTCGGTTGCATGTTTCCTTATCACTATATGTTTATAACCTTATGCATACGCTAGGGCTAGAGATTACAGAACGGGCACTGGGATGAAGAAACTGTTAATCCTATCTGCAGAACCCTCACTCACACACAGACACACAGACACACCACACACACACACACACACACACACACACACACACACTGACACACACACAAACAAATAAACAAACACACACGAACACAAAGAAATAAAGAAAGAAAGAAAAGAAGGAAAGAAAGAGAGAGAGAGGAGAGAGAGAGAGGGGAGAGAGAGAGACAGAGAGAGACGCAGACGTTTCTTCATAAAGGCAGTCCCTTCGAAATAGGATAGACATAATAACAACATCATTACATATAATACATCAGTATAATTGTTGAACACTTTGTGCTCTGCACATTGTACTGGAGAAAGACACGCCGACCTTGAAAGTTTTTGGGAGTTAACAAAATTGATGGTTACACAAATAAAACATCTGTGTCTAAAAAGATTACTGGATGAAACTTGTAGAAATTTTGTTGATGGATAGATGTATTATGTTATGTCAACATGTCAGACCCTCTAGTAAATGTTTTGTTTGTGAGTTGTTGAAAATAAAACTTCGGTTAAAAAAACAACACATTACTTTTTGTTGTCATGCACGTTTACACAACAAAAGCACAGCACACACAAGGAAACGTATGTAAATAATATAAAATAAACAAAAGCGCTTACCTTCAAAATGCGTTATGTCCATTCATATCCAAAGGAAACGAGTGTGAATCACTTCAGCTAAGTCGCACATTGTACACACCAAAGTGCACCAATCCACACCCCCCAGTCAGTCTTGAAAGTGACAGCCTTGTCTTTTGAATCGTCCACCAGCCGATCACTTTCTGTTCAATATAAATTTGCTGAACACGCACAATTATCCAATACTGTACGTGTGTAGACCTAATACCTGTCCACTACACGTTGAATAATCACAGAGCCACAATGATGAACACGCTCACTTGATGTTGACGGTTGATTTTCCACTTCAAATTCGTCACCTGGTCATTTTCATGGCGCTAAGCAAGCCGTCTGCGTTTGGACAAACGATGAACAAAGTTTGAGAAATTTCACCGTCTTCTGACTCGAAATCAGCCACTTCAGGGTCGAAATCAGCGTCATCGTTGAAGAAGATCTCATCTTTGACTTGTGCGTTGTGCTCGTTTGTTCATGCTGGCTTCTAAATGGAAGAAAAACACACGTAAAAATTGACTGCTCAAAAGTAGCGCTCATCCACACCTGGCCAAATCTCCGGAAAGGAATACAGGACAGAGTAAGCTCCCCTCCCTAATGAATATTAATATAATCTGCCCGCTGCAGGCGATGATGTGTGTGTGTGCGTGTGTGCGTGTGTGTGTGTGTGTTTAATGCTCTCTGTAAATACGATGCTAAATTCCTGTTAGTTGTTTTGTTTTGCAGTCAGAAGCAATTATTATCAGTGTTTTTTAAAAAGCAAGTTTGCGAGAGGCATTTGTATAGAATTAACCATTTTCTCTGATCACTTAATGCAGGACCTGAAAGAACAAAATGCAATTCATTCTCACGTGACTCAAGGCATAATGGACAAATCGAACTACAATCAGCTATTTTTCTATAACGAAAATGATACACAAAAATATCAGAAATGCCCAATCTAAATGTTGTAATAGTTCGTTTGCAGATACCTGTCCATTTGCACTTATAGATATTCTGGAACACAATGGGAAAAATTTATCTGTTTAACACATAAAATCCACTAGTGTCTTCCAAAAGATCACTGCATCTCTACCAACTACAATCAACAGCTCGTTATCCAAATACACACTAATAAAACCACGCAAATCTCCTGCACCCTGACTCATCCATACAAAAGCGAAAACCAAAACACAGAGACAGAGAGACAGACAGACAGACAGACAGACAGACAGAGACATTTATTCATTTATTCATTCTTTTATATCGAGGATAATGGGATAAGCACTGATGTGCTTTTTTTACATCTAGTCCCCGTGTGTATGCGGTTTTGTAAATTCTATCATCTGTTCTCACCGGCACACAATGGCCTACTCTTACGAAAAGCGGAACAGGTTTTAACGCGTGCGCAAGATGTTCTGCGTGCGTTCGCACACGGGGCCTCGGTTTATAGTCTCATCCGAAAGAAGGCAGAGAGAGACAGAGACAGAAAGACAGAGCAGATGCAGCAAAGCAGCTGAACACACACACACATGACGGAGCACTACATACATACACTGCCGATGTGGACTGATCAGAACAGAGTCAGAAGGTCCCTCAACCCCCCTCCCTGCATGCAGTCTGTGAGAAATCCAACACTGCCCCTGAGAGACAGTGACGGGGTGAAGACAACACTGCCCTACAATGTGTCTTGTGTTTGGGGTCTGTGTCGTATGCTTGTAAGAGTGCCAAGACAGGCTATGGGCCATGTTTTTCTTGTCTAGTCTAAAAAAAAACCTTAATGCAGCAAATGCGTGTACACAAACAAGGCACCTGCATGAAACATGTCACAAACATTCACATACACAACATAGAAGTATACGATATTTATTTATTTATTTATTCTTTTATATCGAGGATAATGGAATAAGCACTCATGTGCTTTTTTTTTTACATCCAGTCCCCGTGTGTATGCGGTTTTGTAAATTCTGTCATCTGTTCCCACCGGCACACAATGGCCTACTCTTACGAAAAGCGGACCAGGATTTAACGTGTGCGCAAGATGTTCTGCCTGCGTTCGCACACAGGGCCTTGGTTTATAGTCTCCTCCGAAGGACTTTTGGGGAGAGTGGAGTCTGCACTGATGTCAACTCCAGGGGAAAATATCCCCTTGAACGGGAATCGAACCCGGGGTCGTCAGATGGCGAGCGCAATGTTCTGACCACTAGGCTATCCCGTCCCACCCGATAGAGACACGCATGTACATAATCATAATTATAAAAAGACGCAGATGCTTAGGCATATTATGGCAAGACAGTAGTACAGAAACACACAGATAGCCAGGCAGACATACACACAGAGAGAACTGGAACTGGAATATTTTAAGGAGGGTAATTGAATAAGCCAGGGGCTTCTTTACACCAGGCCCTCATGGGGGTAAAATGTGAAACAAACATGAATAAACCGATGAATCACAGAGATAGAGAGAGAGAGAGAGGAATAAACCAATGAAACAGAGAGAGAGAGAGAGAGAGAGAGAGAGAGAGAGAGAGAGAGTTCACTATCAAAAAACTAACGTGCGTGCGTGCGCGCGCGCGCATGTGTGTGTATGTGTGTGGACACGCGTGGGCTTGCGTTTGTGCGTGTGCGCGCGTGCTTGCGTGTGTGTGTGTTCGAGTGTATGTGTGTGTGCGCGTGAGAGAGAGAGATACATATGTGTGTGAGACAGAGATTGAGACAGAGACAGACAGAGACAGACAGGACAGAAGAGAGGCTGTTGAAATTGTGTAATACCAACAACAATCCCTTTGGTTTGACGACGCTGATCTTTAACTGAACACGTCTTTGGCTAACGTTGACATTTTCAGCAAGTCAGGTATGCAACGTAGGTCTTAGTTGGACAAGGGACACAGACTGTTTGACATTCTTTTGTCTGTTGCAGCCACAGTCTTTATATTCTTTCTTTTTAATATTTTATTCTTTTATATCGAGGATAATGGAATAAGCACATATGTGCTTTTTTTACACGCAGTCCCCGTGTGTTTGCGAATTTTGTAAATTCTATCATCCGTTCCCACCGGCACACAATAGCCTACTCTTACGAAAAGTGGAACAGGATTTAACGTGTGCGCAAGATGTCTGCGTGCGTTCGCACACGGGGCCTCGGTTTATAGTCTCATCCGAAGGACTTTAGGGGAGAGTGGAGTCTGCACTGATGGTAACTCCAGAGTTAAATATCCTCCTAGAACGGGAATCCAGCCCGGGTCGTCAGATTGCGAGCGCAATGTTCTGACCACTAGGCTATCCCGTCTCCAGTCTTAACTCGAGTCGCCTGAAATAAGCTGTAAAAAAAAAAAAAAAGAAGTGAATACTCTCTCCTATGTGACCTTGCTCTTAGTGATCCGACTCCAAAAGAAATTGGCATGACATCCATGTCTGTTATTTTACAGACTTTTCTGCGGTTACACTTAAAAAAAATTTTTCCACAGGGCCAGCCAGAAAGTTATTTTTGTCTGTGTGTTATGTCTTTGAAGTTATGTTCAGTCGGTTGGAGAAGTTTGAATTAGTCTTTTTACATGAGTTTATAATGCTGAAGAGGAAAAAAGTATATTTTTGAATGCAGTGCATTTATAGGTACACTTTCAATATATATATATATATATATATATATATATATATATATATATATAGAGAGAGAGAGAGAGAGAGAGAGAGAGAGAGAGATGTAGGCGTGTGTGTGTATGCCCATGTGTATGTGTATGTGGCGTGTGTGTAACTTTTTGTCGGGTGTTGTGCGTGTGTGTTGTGTGTGTGTGTGTGTGTGTGTGTGTATGTATGTATGTGTGTGCCCGTGTGTATGTGTGTGTGTGTGTGTCCTCTGTGTGTGTGTGTGTGTGTGTGTGTATGTGCCTGTGTGTGTGTGTGTAATCTCTTTGCAACCTTTTGTAACTAGCATTTTTGTGCATGTCAGCGTGGACGCTGACAGAGGTTGGGGGGGGGGGGGGGGGGGGGGGGGATGTAGTCAGGTGCACTTTGTATGTGCACTGGCTTCAGAGAGATACGATTTGAATTATTTCCCTTATTATTGTTTGTATGTTAGATCTAGTGTGACAGTATGTTAGAACTAGTGTGACAGGGAGGTAATTATATTATCTCCCATGCTATAGCATAGCGTCATGTTTCTAAATCGGGACACATTTGTGAATTGTGAGACATTGCGTATTTTTAGGTAGTGATAGTTAGCTAGTATCGGGGTTTTTTTATCGGCTTAGAGAGATACGATCTGAATTATTTTTTCTTATTATTGTTTGTATGTTAGATCTAGTGTGACAGGGAGGTCATTATATTATCTCCCAAGCTATATTATAGCGTTATGTTTCTAAATCGGGACATACCTGTGAATTGTGAGATATTGTGTACTTTTAAGTAGTGATAGTTAGCTGGTGTCGGCATTCTTCATCAGTGTTGCTGGAAGGATCCTAGCACCAAAACTATCATGCTACAGACGAAGATCCAACTGTCTTTTTCACCCGAGCTTTACATTGCTATGAAGTGCGTTTATTTAGTAGTGTTTGTTCCACTCAGTCTCTCTGCTTGCCTCTCGGCATCATCATGATACATACAGGCACGTGCATCAAACATGCTCAACAATCAAATATACTATAGAGACACACACTGACAACGTAATAATAAAAATTATATAATGCTACAAGAAGTTCATATAGCACCGTATCTACCTTGCACAGACAAGCAAAAGTGCTTGCGCTCACTCAGTCCTACAGACATACTACCAATAGCAAATAATAGTTATAACAAGTCTATCTATCTTTCTATCTATAGAGAGATCTCGAAACAAAATGCGATTCAACCACTCAGCTGAAGCGATCCATACTTTAGATATATCCAAAAGGAAGGAGTGTGGAATCACTTCAGCTAATATGCACACAGACAAATACACCACGCCGAATCAGACAAGCGACACAACCCTGCTCTCTTGAATCATCACCAGCTGATCATTGTCTGTTCCATCTATATATACACTTGATGAACACACACAGTGATCCAATACTGTATGTGTGTAGACGTAATAGCTATCTACTACGTTGAATATTTATAATTTTTGTGTATAGAGATATATATATAGTTACATATATAGAGCAATATATATAGCACACACCCACACTCCTTGTCCAAAGTCACTTTTTAGTGGATAGATGCAAAAACGACGACTCTCTCACACACCAGACAGCAGCAACAATACCGACAGCAGCAAAACAGCCCTGGTGGTACAGAAGCCGTGCTTCTGCTGAAGAAGAAGATGGATGACAGGAGAGAGGGACCTCGAGGTGCAGAGCTTGCTGTGTGCAGCCTGTCAGTAATGCACTCTCCCCTGAGAACAATCAGTGAGGTGTGGAGACAAAGACTTCAAAACTGAACGATCTTGTTTGGCTTTCTGTCCTGGACAATTATATGCCTGCATGAGGTTCTGGTGAGGCGTAGGTCACTGGTTGCCCAATATTATTCAAATGTTGCTGTAGCTAATTATGTTGTTGGTGTGGTTACGATCTTCTGTTCCTATTTTTTGTACATTTACCCACAATTTCCTGTTGTGTTAATTTGCAGCATTACCTTTGATTGACTGATGCATTAATGAACTAAGCTTTCAGTTTCCCCCCAATTTCAGCTTCTCTCAGGAACTGACTACACTTAGACTAGGTGGAAGGAAGACTGTGTTATGCCCTTGTATTTCTGTGCTGTTGGTTATCTTGAGATAAAGAACATTACAGGTTACCATTTCCATTACATAATATTACATGCTGCAATGAAATCTATGGGAGTGAGCATTTAACAAAACACTTTGGACATAAGCAACAGTTCGTATTCGTGATTAAGTGCACAGACACAAAGATAATCACATAAACAAACTTACATAGTGATAAATATTGTATATTAAATGCAGAGATACAAAGAGAATCATATAATCAAACTTACACATGAATAAATATTGCATATTCTTCGTCGTCGTCGAACGCTCTGACAGCAACTATTGTCGTCTGTTCTATGAGCGTAAAT
>CM054145.1:13739288-13749288 GCA_028751875.1 Rapana venosa
AAGGCTCCTTGGGGTCCGATTAATACATTGCTGCCTTGTGTTGCCTGAGCTTGCCTTGGTCATTTTTTTTCCTGTGCTTAAAATACAACACACGTCAGTGAAACGTTGCAGTGTATTTTGCTGGACGGATTTTGGTTGTGTTTGGTTACGAAGGGGATGATTGCAGCTGATTTGAACAGTGTGAAGTATAGATTAATGGTTTATGGAATCTTTCATCCCTTTGTTGTCAGTGCTGTCTACAACGTATAGATGCAGGCTATCGCTACTTGGGCTTTTGGCAGTTATGGTGATTTGATGAGTGTGGGAGCGAATGTGTGTACGTATAGGCTATCTGTGAGTGAGCGTAAGTGGGCTTTTAAATAAAAAAGCATTGTTTATATTGTTGTTGGACTTGTCATATTACATAATTTCATCTTATTATAAAATATAAATCTCTCCTTTGATGTCCATGTGTGCGAGGACATTTAGTATGTATGGAAGTATCTTTTTTGCTTTGGTTTTCACAGAAAGTGTATTATGTAACTATATACACATCTGAATAAAGATGATTTATAAACATAAAAAAGTATTCTCACTATTGTAATCTTGCTTCGTAGTCAATACTTTGTGCAGAGGGAAACATTGTTCTCGGTAATGTAATTTACAAAGAATGTGACTTTATTTTTTTATTTCTCCCAGGGATTTTTACAGTAACTTTTGTATAACGCACTAAATATTTGGACTTACTTTGTGAGGGTGTAGAAAGATGGTACACAGTCAAAGAGTTCCAGGACTCTTAGCAAGCAGTCTGCAGGAAATGCGACACTCCCCATGAGAGTATTGGAGTGTTCGGATGACCGAATATCTAGAAAAGATGCGTTGTTTTAGTTCGGTTTTTTGTTTGTTTTACTCTTGTACATCTGCCAAAGAAATCTGTGGGGATAGGTGTTTTTTTTATGGCTGTTTAGAATGCATGCCATAGTAGAGAGTGTACTCCACCATATGTGTCAAGACATGCAGACGTATAGACAGGCACGCACAGACAAAGAGACTCACTCATGTGGACGTGTTCAAGCACTGGGCCACTTTCACGACGATCCGCTGTACACTAAACAAACGAAAAGGAACATCACCGTAAATATGCCAGCCCCGAAACCCTGCCGATACCCCCCCCCCCCTTACCCCCCAATCAAAACAACCCAACAACAATAACTCTGACAGTAATAACAAGAAATGTCTATGTTAATGATAACAAAACAAGCCCAAAGGTGGATAACTTACAAAAAGTCAATAACCCAAAGTTGCAAGCATCTCCCCCACCCCACCCCCCAGTATGTATATAGCATCTGCAGTGCTTGTTGCAGTAAAAGCAAGGGAACGCATTCTGTCATTGTCTAAACATGTTACTGCTAGCAGATGTGTGTATTGATGGCAGCGAGTCAAAGAGTTCTGGAGTCCTTGCGTGCGAGTGTGTAATAACACGACGCTCTCCCTGGGAAGACAAAATAGCTTAGTGTTTTGTTTGGGTTACTTCGCTTGTCTTGTAGGAAACAGTCATCCGAAGCTACGGAAAGACGATCTCTTAAACACTCCAGCATGCATAATATTGTAACACGTAGATACATAGCACTCGCTTTCCCCCAGCCAAGTTAAGCAGCGTCGAGCGTGGTTACCAGTTGGATGGGTGACCGTTTGCGCGCCTTGGCTTCAGTACAGTTCCCCCCAGTTCACCCAGCTGTAAATGGGTACCTGCCCTCTTTAGGGTCAGGGAAGGTAAAGCAGCGAGGGAGAGGAGATGGGCGCCGCCCTCAATATGCTGGCCCTAGAGAAGTGAGGTCTCTGACGCTTCGCTCCCCTACGACCTTATAGGTTATGGGACTCCTTTACTTTTTTTTGTTGACAGACATACATACAAACACACATATAATTACACCAAAAAAACCCCCACAACTTAGGCACTTTCTGTTGGGTGCCTTCTCATGGTGGGGAATTATTCTGAAATGAATTGGTGGGTAGTGAGCCATGTAACAAAGTGCGCACGAAGATAAAGGATCATCTTTACCGTTGGAGCCGCTCGAGGGTTGTGAACAGTTAATGTATATTGTCGTATAATAAAAGGTAAAGGTAAAGGAGTACCATAACCTATAAGGTCGTAGGGGAGCGAGGCGTCAGAGACCTCACTTCTCTAGGGCCAGCATAGTGAAGGCGGCGCCCATCTCCTCTCCCTCGCTGCTTTACCTTCCCTGACCCTAAAGAGGGCAGGTACCCATTTACAGCTGGGTGAACTGGGGGACTGGGGGACCGTAAGCCAAGGCGCGCAAACGGTCACCCATCCAACTGGTAACCACGCTCGACGCTGCTTAACTTGGCTGGGGGAAAGCGAGTGCTCCGACCACTGAGCTATCCCGTCCCCATATATAATACGTTGATTAAAAAAAAGATTGCAAAAGTGTAATAGTTGTTATACTCCAAACTGCTTAGATCTTACGGAAATGCAAAATCTCAAACCCTCTTTGCAAAACTCATCTATAAATGTCTCCAGACGAATCTCCAGCTAGAACTAAGAGATAGAGAGAGAGACCATCCCCACCCCCCCACCACACACACACACACACTTTCCCGTCGCTTTGATTTTTGTCTTTGCAAGATATAGCGCTATATAAATTCCATTTATTATTATTACAATATCATTATTTAGTGGAAGAACTAACAGAAAGTGTGTGTGAGAGAGAGAGAGAGAGAGAGAGAGAGAGAGAGAGAGAGAGAGAGAGAGAGAGAGAGACAGACAGACAGACAGACAGACAGACAGACAGACAGACAGACAGACAGAGACGGAAGGGAGAGCAGAAGCTCCCGCCAACAAACTCTGGCCACTATAACCTCTGCCACCCCCCCCCCCCCCCAAGCCTTCACCCCCCGCCCCCCCCCCCCCCCCCCCACACACACACACTCCTCCAATAAATAAAAAAACCCACCCCCACACAGAATAACAACAAAATGTACAGTTAAGACTATAATAACCGTTCTTGCCAAACATGTTTCTAAACAAACACACGCACACACACACACAAAACTCTGGCCATTATAACCTCTGCCACCACCCCTACCACCACCACCACTGACAAGCCTCCCAAACCAACCCCCCCCCCCCCCCCACACACACACACACACGCGCACACTCCTCCAATATAAAAAAACAACCACACACAGAATAACAACAAAATGTACAGTAAAGACTATAATAACCGTTCTTGCCAAACATGTTTCTAACACACACACACACACACACACACACATACACACACACACACACATCACACACACACACACACACAACACACCTGCCAAACACGTTTCTAACACACAACACACACACACACACACACACACAAACACACACACACACACACACAACACACACACACACATACACACCTTGCCAAACACGTTTCTAACAACACACACACACAACACAACAAACACACACACACACACACACACACACACACACTACACACACACACACACAACACACACACACACACACACAAAACCAGTTCAGGTCAAAGCCAGTATCTTTCACAACGTCAATAACAGTCTGGTATCCCCCACATAGGAGGGACCCCCCACCTCCCCCCCACCAACCCCCCCACACCACCTCCAATCCCCCACCCCTCCCCCCCCCTCCCCCCCCCCCCCCCCCCCCCCCCCCCCCCCCACCTCCAATCCCCCCATACCCCCATAGACTTCGCAAGCAGCTGTTGAAATCATCAGCGCGAGCAACGCCTGACTGTGCCAACCACATTCATGAACTGCTGACTGCCGCGGAGTGATGATGATAGCTCGGGGTCTGCGAGCTCCAGAACTCCCTCGTCTGAAATCTGTGGGTGTATATTTGTCCGTCGTGTTCGACGATGACCTCCAAAACAGCAGAGGAGGCAGCTGCTGTTTCGGAAATTTGGGCAGAAATTTGATTATAGTGGAGATGCCTTGCCCACAGTACATCCCCACAGTGGGCATAAGGACAATCAGCGTTGGAGATGTTCTCCAAAGGCCAACCAGCCCTCAGGGCTGCAGCACATCAGGACTGTGCACGTCAAGCCTCCTAGTCAGAGTCGTAGTCGATCACTAAAGACTAAGCTGTAAAGTGGAATTCCATGAGTGGAAAAGCCACTGGTCATGCTACAGCCTCTCACCTTGCTGTTGCTTCCAGCGTCAATGGTTTAATCAAGAACTGTGATAAAGCCCAGGCGTGTGGGTTGTAGTATAAGGTCACACAACTAACTCTGTTCCCTTCCCTCAGGGTCATCTCGGTGGATCGGTGGTCTAGAGGTAACGCGCCTGTCTAGAAAGCGAAAAGTCCGGGTCGGAAGTGTGCGGTGGTTCGAATCCCGTTTGGGCCCGAAACTTTCCTCCCGTCAGACCATGAGTGGTTGGTCTGGGCGCTAGTCTTTCGGATGAGACGATAAACCGAGGTCCCGTGTGTTACACACAATTTTTCAGCGCACGTAAAAGAACCCATGGCAACAAGAGAGTTGTCCCTGGCAATTATTCTGCAGGAAAAAAGCCACTCTGATAGGTAAACAAATACAGCTGCAGACAAAAACAAACCAAAAAAAACAAAAAAAAAGAGGTGGCGCTGCTCTTGTGGTGAAGTGTTCTCCCCGGAGAGAGCAGCCCGAATTTCACGCAGAGAAATCTCGTGACTTAAAGTGGTATAAATAAATAAATAAATAAAAATAAATAAATGTAGACAAACCGTCATGCCATTGGGTGTCTTTGTTTTGGGGCTTCTGTCTCCAACAACTGACTGAAATTGAGCCATGAGCAGTTAAAGACATAGATTTTTTTTGAGGGGGGAGGGGCGGGGGCGGGGGCGGGGCGGGGTGGTTGTTGTTGTTATTATTATCGTTGTTTAGTATACTCGGGATGCTTATAATTGTGACGGGGTGGTAATTGGATTATCTATCACCTAAGCGATCAGACGGCAGCGGTGACGGTAATGTCAGCAACTTTATCTCAACTAAAGCATTTTTCTTTATAAAAAAAAAAAAAAAGAGGATCCACCTTCATCATCACAAACGCATGTGTGTCACTTTCATCACCACAACATCAACCACAAGCAATATATAGCTGAGCCTGATATAGCGACAGTAGCAGCAGCAGCAGCAGCAGCAAGAACTACATTAGCAACAACAACAGCTGTAGCAGTAACAGCAGTAGCAGTAACAGCAGCAGTACTAGCAGCAGTAACAGCAATAGAATTGGCAGCAGCAGTACCAGCAACACCAGCATAAGCGGCAGCAGCAACAGCAGCAACAACAGCAGCAACAGCAGCAGTAACAACAGCAGCAACAGCAGAGGCAGAAATAATAGCATTGGCAGCAGCAACCACAGCAGCAGCAGCAGTAGTAGTAGTAATAACAAAATCAGCAGCAACAACAAACAATGTTAAAACCAAACAAGTATGGCAGGAACAGCAGCAGCAACAACAACAACAACAACACCAACAACAGCATTAGCAGCAGCAGTAATATAATAGCAACAGCAACAACACTACTGAAACCTAACATGGCAGCAGCAGCAGTAACAACAACAGCATCAGTATCAGCAGTAGCAGTAATAACAGCAGTAACAGAGAGCTCACAATACTAAAACCCGTAATAATGTCAATAGACCTACCCCCCCCCTCTGCCCCCCCCCCCTCTGCCGCCCTCACCCCCCCCCCCCCCCTCATCCACCCACACCGCCACCCACCACCACCAGCATCACAACAGTCAACACAAGCATCCCTGAAACGACATTTGCAACAAAAGCGGTGAAGGCTGAGGTCAGATTGCGTCCACAGAACACCTGACGCCCTACTCTCCTCTCTCTCTCTGTCCTGTCTGTCTCTGTCTGTCTGTCTCGCTTTCTCTCTCCCCCTCTCTCTCTCTCTCTCTGTCTGTCTCTCTCCTCTCTCTCTCTCTCTCTCTCTCTCTCTCTCTCTCTCTCTCTCTCTCTCTCTCAGAACTCAGAAATTTGATGTATCTCGGCCTTAGGCCATAATACATGGTTGGCGTAGGAGAAATTGACAATGCCACTGAGTGGGCAACAACCCGAATAAAATACACAATACCAAGCTCAATTTCAGTGAAAGGAATAATGAAGACGATGCACAAATGCATAAAAATACATATACGTATCAAACACAAATTCACTATCTTGATCTAAGTGTACCTTCCTTACGTCTGGAAAAAAAAATCCATATACATATACTTTCTCAAACTCATAACAAAACGATAACCGTATCTTCGTTAGTGATGTAAATATCTTAATACAAGAAGTCAATTTCTCCTACGCCAACCATGTATTATGGCCTAAGGCTGAGAATCATTACATTTCTGAGTTCTGAGCTCTCTCTCTCTCTCTCTCTCTCTCTCTCTCTCTCTCTCTCCTCTCTCTCTCTCTCTCTCTCTCTCTCTCTCTCTCTCCCATTGAAGTGGTATTCATTTATCGGTCGATCATCACTGATTCTGTGCTGCCTCCTCTTTGACTTACGATTGGTTCATGAAAAGCGATACTTCTGAAATGTGTGTGTGTTAGTGTGTTAGTGGGGTAGTGTGTGTTAGTGTTAGTCTATTCACTACATGGTGATTTAGACACACCCGCATTCATACCAAAGTACCTATTATTACACACCGCATCTCTCTCTCTTTCTCTCCCCTACACGCACCCCCCCCCCCACCACACAATAAGTATATATATATATAATATATATATATATATATATATATATATATATATATATATATATATATATATATAACACTAATTACAGTAAAGGTCTTACAGGTGAAAAATATATGACTTCAGCAACTGACATTATGAATTGCTGAGAGTCATATAAAACTTCTTGACTAGTGGCATATTTCTTATGAATATCTAAACCTCTGCTTTTCTACATGTCAAGAAGAATTGGGTAATCAAACAACAAATGGTAGACTGAAAGTGGAATAGAACAACAACATGTTACATTTTTTGAATATTTAGTATTCCATGCATTTGATCTCAGTTTATGTATTAGAATTTCTAATTTCCGTGGGCAAGGAAACTGCTGATAATATGTTTCTATAATCTTTGAATGTAGGCATTTCATTAATTTAGAATGAATTTCATAAGACGACAATGCAAGATTAGAATCAAACACTTCAGTACTGTATTCAGAGGCACCTTGTTTTGCCAAAGAATCAACCAGCGCATTCGAATAAATTCCACAATGTGTGTGTGTGTGTGTGTGTGTGTGTGTGTGTGTGTGTGTGTGTGTGTGGGCGCGCGCGCGCGTGCGTGTAATGAGTTTCCCCTGCCTGTCTGCCTGTCTGTCTTTTTCGTTGTTTTCACTGTCTTCCATTGTGTATTGTTTTCGTCTTCTATGTCTATCTGTCTGTCTTTCTTGTCCTGTGACGGGGGTAATTCGATTACCTCCCATGCGATCAGAGGCCTGTTGCAGCGTCATGTTTCTAAATCGGGACACACCTGTGAATTGTGCGACACTCTGTTCCATTGTGTGGTCTATTAGACCATTTCTAAATAAGTGTTCTAAGCAGGGAAATGCAGAATTTTAGGTGACCTTTACGAAGAGGCCATATCTGTTTCAACAATGGTTTTAGTGCCCGAAGTGTTTAGCAAAGCTGGTAATTGAAAGTTATCTCGTTTGTCTGTCATACACGGGAGAATAAGTCGGTTGCATAAAAACTAACTCACAATGTGAATATTGTATACAATCGCCATTGTATCACTTCCACAATGACATGATATTATTGACGCCATCTCTAATACAACTACATCATCATCGACACGAGAACAGAAGTAGCAGGCAGTGGAAAAAACCGAACAATGGTTGAAATCAAACAGATTCAGACGTTACCAAGAAAATTAAGTAGAAGGCATAAGATATATCAACTACATTTCACTACCAGGCTATACACAACTGCTGCTGCCACTGTTGATAAAGCAAGTGATGCACGTGAAATGACTGACTACTACTATACAATGAACAAGTCAATAATAATGTATTCCAATGTAATATCTTCTCCACATTCACCGATGATGACATCTTGGAATGTTCAGCAGCGAGGAAGGCCCAGAGAATGTACAAGTCAACCACATCTGGCGCTGTATATCATCTTCGGAGTCAAAGGGGATCCCTCGGGGCCCATCAATCATCATAGATTTTGTGTTGTCTCCTTTGTGTTCTTCGTGCACAGTGATTCCGAACACGTCTACAATTTTGGGGGGTTTGCTTTATATGACTGGGTGTGTACACATATAAGTGTCTCTGAACACATCTACAATTTTGGGGAGTCTCATTTATATGAATGGGTGTGTACACATATAAGTCTTTTCGTATGTCTGTCTGTCTCTCTCTGGGATTGATGTATAAAAAAGGATATGATTGCGTACTCATTATCCTTGAAATAAATGGGTGCATTTGATTTGATTTGTCTCCATTTTTCTGTATGACTCTCTCTGGCTCTGTACCTCGCGCGCTCTCTCTCTCTCTCTGTACCTCGCCGCTCTCTCTCTCTCTCTCTCTCTCTCTCTCTCTCTCTCTCTCTCAGCAGCACAATCACCACCATCACCACCACAGCAGCAAACCGCACATATCGTGCTGTTGCAGCTACCGTGGCTGTGGTGGATATATAGTGGTGGTCACAGGTCTGACAAAATCCAGTGCATCCAATGACTCAGTTCATAATCAGACAGTCGGACCATCATAATTATCACTGTCAGGAGCGCTTACTTCGCACCATCAACTACTGTTACCACCATCAACCGTAACCACCACCACCACCATCATCAGCTGTCACTGAACATTGTGCAACAGCTGTAAGCAATATCACACACTCACACACACACGCGCGCACGCATGCACGCACGCATACACGCACACTCTCACACGCACATGCGCGTGCACCGCACCACACACACATACACACGCACATATACACAGGCGCACACACACCAAACACACACACAAACACTCGCACGCACGCACCCCCCCCCCCCCGCCCCCCCCCCGCACACACACCATCACCACCACCACGACCACCATCAACACCCCCACACACACACACACACACACACACGTGCGCGCACGCGCACACACACCACTTTCACCACAACTCCCCCCCCCCTCACACACACACACCATCACGACCCACCATCAACCTTCCCCCCCCCCCCCCACACACACACCACTATCACCTCCCCCCCCCCCCCCCCCCCCCCCCCGCCCCCGCCCGCCCCGCACAAACACATACACACATTATCACCACCACCACCACCATCAATCCCCTCCACCACCCACCCACCCACACACACACACACACACACACGTGCACGCGCACGCACACACACACACACACACACACACCACTATCACCCCGACCCCCCCCCCCGCACACACACACACCATCACCACCACCACAACCATCATCAACACCCCTCACACACACACACGTGCGCGCACGCGCACACACACCACTATCACCCCCCACCCCCTGCACACACAAATACACACACACCATCACCACGACCACCATCACCCCCCCCCCCCCCCCACACACACACACACACACACACTCACACGCACACAAACGCACACACCACTATCACCCCCAACACACACACATACACACACATCCACCCTCCCTCCCACCCTCACACACACACACAAACGCACACACCACTATCACCCCCAACACACACACATACACCCTCCCTCCCACCTTCACACACACACACACACAAACGCACACACCACTATCACCCCCAACACACACACACATACACACACATCCACCCTCCCTCCCACCCTCACACACACACACACACACACACACACACACACACACGTCAATCTATCTATCTATCCTCTCCAACCGTGGCCAGTATTGTCACTAATGTCATCAATGACAACATCTGTAATAACAGCGAGGAAGACCAGGGGAGAGATGCGTGCTAGGCTAGAGCAACCGCT
>CM054145.1:13754288-13774288 GCA_028751875.1 Rapana venosa
AAATGAAACTGTGTTGTATGAATATCGTGTGGAAAAGAAAATCAAGAGAAATAGTGGGTGATGATACGCATGTTTTGGAGACATATTACGAGCTCCTCCCATTTCAGAAACGTTACAGGGATCCTAAATTTAAAGTTCTCCCATGCAAGAACAGTTTCATACCAAAATCAATACTACTATTACACGAATGAAAAGCACTCAGAGAGAGAGAGAGAGAGAGAGAGAGAGAGAGAGAGAGAGAGAGAGAGAGAGAGAGAGAGAGAGAGAGATGATAATGATAAAGATGATGATGAATTTTCTGAAACTGAGGTCACCATGAGACCAGAGAAACCAGGGCTACTGAATCAGAGACACGTTTCTTTTTATTGCATGATGGTCAATGGCGATAAGGACGATGTCACGATGTTCCTATAGAACCGCATGTGCTTTGAGACTACGTGACAGGGTTGTACTCTACGCTTCCTCTCATAATATTATATAATCCCGCCATCAAACGGGCCCAAGAGATACAGACACCTGCAGTGTTGGTCAGGTAATTTGAGCACAATTCAAAATTGTATCAGATAAAGTGGATGAAGCTCGACTGTGTAGTCCCCGTCTTCGCAGTGAGCTCATAGCTCACTCACTCTGGGTAGTAGCCGACCAAAGTCCCCAAATCATTGGCACATTACACAATTTTCCAATCAGTAACCCGAGATACTATACTATCCACTGCACTAAGTCAGCTGGTGCACTGCAATAAAAGTATTACACTGTTTTGCACCTTGTCACCTTGTACTGTGATGTATTGGAATGTTCACACACATACATGCATGTGTGCGTGCATAAACACACACACACATATGCACACACACGTGTGCACGCATGTTTGTCTAATATCACTTTAAGTGAACAGACGTAAAATTGAAGACACACGTGTGCACGCATGTACAAATGCTCGATCAAACATACAGACACACACACGCACGCACGCACACACGCGCACTAGCGCGCACATACAGACACACACGCACACAAACAGACACACACACACTATGCACGCATGCACAGATGCGCAACCAGACATAGACACACTCGCACACAACATTAGAAAGGAAACAGGCAGACATGGACACACAACAACAACAACACACACACACACACACACACACACAAATAGACAAACGCGAGATAAACCACTTTGTAAACAAAACAACCTTCTCCCTCTCTTCCCTTTCCTCAATTTCTTTCATGCTAAAAAAAAAAACCCCACAAAAAAGCACAGCGAAAGAGAAACGGAATAAACTAGTTCTGTTCCTCACTGTTAACGTTCCCTATTCCTGAGAGATTCAGTTGGCATCAGGCCTGGTTATACACACAGTTGTTCCTTCATAAAATCCCCATGCATCTAACTAGAGGCCGTACACAGCTGCAGGTAGACCATTGTCTTTCCTGAGTCAGCCATGGGGGAAAAAGGAAAGGGTTTTATGTCTGGGTGTAAAAAGTTATTGGGGCACAAGATGGGACACACAGAGAATAACAAAGAGAGTATTGTTGCAGTGGGTGGCCAATGCTTGTAGTATGTTGAGCTGTGTGTGTGTGTGTGTGTGTGTGTGTGTTTTGGTTTTGTTTTTGGGTTGGTTTTTCTTTTGTTTTTGCTGCCTCCTCTTCTCTTACATCCCTGTCCTGCTGTTCCCATGCTGCTCATCTCAATCTCCTCACCACAGCAATACCCAGATTTGTTATATCTCAGCTCCAGGGTCGGAGTTTCACATGGAGCCCATCAATATCAGGCCGCCAAGGGGCCACCAGCCAGAGGGGCCCTGCACTGCTGTTGGGTGTCTTTACTGGTGTTCAGCGGTGCCTGTTTTTAGCAAACTTATGTTCAGCTGTGTTTGTATTGCTGTGTACTCGGCAGCCGAGTGTATACCAGTATTTAACTTCAACAACCTCATGCATCTTTGAAGTGGTGTGGGGGGGGGGGGGGGGGGGGTAATAATCTTGGCATGCTTATATCTGGTGAATTTAAGCATGGAGGAATTTTTATGATCGCATCAAATGATAGTAAGTACAGACCTGCATTTCAAGCCTTATTTACCTTCACATATAAAATAAACACATTCAGAATAATTATCAAATATGTGCATTAAAGATCTCATAAAGCAGTAATTACACATTTTTCCCCCTAAACATACACATACCCAAATAAAAGCTATGTAAGAAAAACAAACGCAAAAAAAAAAAAAAATCCAAAACCAAAACCAAAACCAAAAATCTTCCCCACTGTTAACGTTCCCTATTCCTGAGAGGTTCAGTTGGCCTCAGGCCTGGTTATACACACAGTTGCTCCTTCATAAAATCCCCATGCATCTAACTAGAGGCTGTACACAGCTGCATGTAGACCATTGCCTTTCCTGAGTCAGCCACAGTGGGGGAAAAAGGAAAGGGTTTTATGTCTGGGTGTAAAACGTTATTGGGGCACAAGATGGGACACACAGAATAGCAAAAAGAGTATGGTTGCAGTGTGTGGCCAATGCTTGTGGTGTGTTGAGCTGTGTTTTTTAGGTGAGTTTTCAACCTTGGCGTGCTCATCTCGTGAATTAATGCATGTGGATGTGTGTGATTACATGAGTTAACATTAAGTACAGACCTGCTAGTGCCTTATTTACCTTCACATAAATATGCATTGAAAAAAACAACAGGAACATTAAGGCAGGACATGGGGGTCGAAACTGAGAAATTTTGTTGACAAGCTCATGTTAAAAGTTGTACCATACATTGAAAGGGCAGCACTTGTAAATGCTAGAAATCTATAAATTACTCGTTTTTATGCACTGTTGCCATGGAAACAATCCAAAATGGCCACCAGAACTAAATTTTTCAAATTCTGTAGCCTTTTTTTAATCTATAACAGGTACAAGAAACCTGTTTCTTCAGACATGTTTTACAACCTAAATTCTTTAAATTCGCGCAGGGAAATCTCCATATTTGCATCTAGCAATTATTAAAAAATTTTAAGATAGCATGATTTTGGCCCCTTTTAGACCCATGTCTAACCTTAAAGATCTCATACAGCAGTTTGTGTTCAGTGGGTTATGGAAGCGTAAATATACCCAGCCTGGAAAAGTGCATCAGGTATCAAGAGGAATGACCTGAAAGATTCAGAACAGTGCCTCAACTAACCCTCATCAATCTTGAAGAGAACGGGAGCAAGGGATAAACATATTAAAATGTATTAGTATTCTATACCCCTAATAGTCAATGCGTGTGTATGTGCGCATGCATGCATGTACGGGGAAATAAAGGTGAACACACACATATATCACACGCATACATCACACACATACATCACACAAACATGTCACACACTCATCGCGGATATAAACACACTCACACACAAACATACATCACACACTCATCACAGATATGCACACACTCACACACAAACGCACACATACATCACACACCTACGTCACACACACACATCACAGATACACACACACGCACGCACGCACACACACACACCCACACATGCACACACACACACACACACACACACACACCACAGTCAGAGACACAGATAGACACACTCAATAACTGAGGCTCCGAGATTAAGGACGAGCTAGTTGTAAACACATATTTTCCCCATACTCTTACTTTTTTCTTTCTGAAAATAAAAGACAAAACAGTAAAGCATAAAACAAACCAAAAGAAGATAAACTCCAAAACAAAACAAAACACAACCTCCCTCCCAAACCCATATAAACAAAACAAAACAAAAAACAAAGCAAAAGCAAAAATCTTCCTCACTGTTAACGTTCCTAATTCCTGAGAGGTTCAGTTGGCCTCAGGCCTGGTTATACACACAGTTGCTCCTTCATAAAATCCCCATGCATCTAACTAGAGGCCGTACACAGCTGCAGGTAGACCATTGTCTTTCCTGAGTCAGCCACAGGGGGGAAAAGGAAAGGGTTTTATGTCTGGGTGTAAAAAGTTATTGGGGCACAAGATGGGATGTGCAGAAAATACCAAGACAATATTATTGCAGTGCATGGCCAATGCTTGTAGTGTGTTGAGCTGTGCGTGTGTGTGTGTGTGTGTGTGTGTGTGTGTGTTTTGGTTTTGTTTATGGTTGGTTTTTCTTTTGTTTTTGCTGCCTCCTCTTCTCTTACATCCCCATCCTGCTGTTCCCACGCTGCTCATCTCAATCTCCCCACCACAGCAATACCCAGATTCGTTATGTCTCATCTCCAGGGTCGGAAGTCCACATGGAGCCCATCCATATCAGGCTGCCATGGGACCACCAGCCAGAGGGGCCCTGCACTGCTGTTGGGTCACTTTGGTGGTGTTCAGTGGTGCCTGTTTTTAGCTAACATAATGTTGAGCTGTGTTTGTATTGCTGTGTGCTCAACAGCTGAGTGCATATGTCACCAGCATTTAACTTCAACAACCCCATGCATCTTTGAAGTGGTGGTTGAGGGGGGGGGGTAATAATCTTGGCATGTTTATATCTGATGAATTTAAGCATGGAGGAATGTTTATGATCGCATCAAATGATAGTAAGTGCAGCCCTGCCTTTCATGCCTTATTTACGTTCACATATTACAAGATAAACACATTCAGAATATCAAATATGTCCAGTAAAGATCTCATAAAGCAGTAATTACACATTTTCCCCAAAACATACACATACACACCCAAATAAAATCCATGTAAGAAAAACAAAAGCCAAAAAAAATCCAAAAACAATAGCAAAACTCTTCCTCACTGTTAACGTTGCCTATTCCTGAGAGGTTCAGTTGGCCTCAGGCCTGGTTATACACGCAGTTCCTCCTTCATAAAATCCCCATGCATCTAACTAGAGGCCGTACACAGCTGCAGGTAGACCATTGTCTTTCCTGAGTCAGCCACAGGGGAAAAAGGAAAGGGTTTTATGTCTGGGTGTAAAAAGTTATTGGGGCACAAGATGGGACACACAGAGAATAGCAAAGAGAATATTGTTGCACTGGGTGGCCAATGCTTGTGGTGTGTTGAGCTGTAGTTTTTTTTAGGTGAGTTTTCAACTTTGGTGTGCTCATCGGATAAAATAATGCGTGTGGATGTGTGTGATTGCATGGGTTAATATTAAGTACAGACCTGCTAGTACCTTATTTACCTTCACATAAATATGCATTGAAAAAAAAATCAAATATGCACATTAAGGCAGGATACGGGGTCGAAACTGAGAAATGTTGTTGACAAGCTCATGTTAAAAAGTTGTACCATACATTGAAAGGGCATCACTTGTAAATGCTAAAAATCTATAAATTACTCCTTTTTATGCACTGTTGCCTTGGAAACAATCCAAAATGACTGTCAAAACTAAATGTTTCAAACTCCTAAGTGTTTTTGTCTATAACAGGTACAAGAAACCTGGTGCTTCAGACACGTTTTACAACCTAAATTCTTTAAATTCACGCAGGGAAATCTCCATATTTGCATCTAGCAATTTAAAAAAAACCCTCTAAAATAACATGATTTTGGCCCCTTTTAGACCCATGTCTAACCTTAAAGATCTCCTAGAGCAGTAAGTGTTTAGTGTGTTATGGAAGCGTAAATATACCCAGCCTGGAAAAGTGCAACAGGTTTCAAGAAGAATGACCTGAAAGATTCAGAACAGTGTCTCAACTAACCCTCATCAATTTTGAAGAGAACAGGAGTAAGGGATAAAAATATTAAAATGTATTAGTATTCTATACCCCTGATAGTCAATGCGTGTGTGTGTGCATGCATGCATGTAAAGGGAAATAAAGGTGAACACACACACATGCATCACACACTACATCCCACACATACATCACACAAACATATGTCACACACATCACGGATATACACACACTCACACAAACACATACATTACACACACATCACATACTCATTACACACACTCACACACAAATACACACATACATCACACACATACATCACACATATCACAGATACACACACACACGTGCGCGCACACACACACACACACACACACACATGCGCACACACACACACACACACATACACAAAGAGTCAGAGACACAGACAGACACACTCAAAAACTGAGGCCCTGAGATTAAGGATGCGCTAGTTGTAAACACATACTTTCCCCATACTCTTATTTTTGTCTTTCTGAGAGAAAAAAAGGCAAAACAGCAAAGCATAAAACAAACCAAAAGAAGATAACCTCCAAAACAAAACAAAACAACCTCCCTCCCAAACCCACATAAACAAAACAAAAAAACAACAAAAACAAAAACAAAGCAAAAGCAAAAACTCTTCCTCACTGTTAACGTTGCCTATTCCTGAGAGGTTCAGTTGGCATCAGGCCTGGTTATACACACAGTTGCTCCTTCATAAAATCCCCATGCATCTAACTAGAGGCCGTACACAGCTGCAGGTAGACCATTGCCTTTCCTGAGTCAGCCAGTGGGGAAAAAGGAAAGGGTTTTATGTCTGGGTGTAAAACGTTATTGGGACACACCATGGGATGTGCAGAGAATAGCAAAGAGAGTATCGTTGTAGTGCGTGGCCAATACTTGTAGTGTGTTGAGCTGTGCGTGCGTGTGTGTGTGTGAGTGTGTGTGTGTGTGTGTGTGTGTGTGTGTGTGTGTGTGCGTGTGTATGTGTTTTGGTTTTGTTTATGGTTGGTTTTTCTTTTGTTTTTGCTGCCTCCTCTTTTCTTACATCCCCGTCTTGCTGTTCCCACGCTGCTCATTTCAATCTCCCCACCACAGCAATACCCAGATTCGTTATATCTCATCTCCAGGGTCGGAAGTCCACATGGATCCCATCCATATCAGGCTGCCATGGGGCCACCAGTCAGAGGGGCCCTGCACTGCTGTTGGGTCACTTTGGTGGTGTTCAGTGGTGCCTGTTTTTAGCTAACATAATGTTGAGCTGTGTTTGTATTGCTGTGTGCTCAACAGCTGAGTGGATATGTTACCAGCATTTAACTTCAACATCCCCATGCATCTTTGAAGTGGTGTGGGAGGAGGGGGGGGGGGGTTAATAATCTTTGCATGCTTATAATTATATGGTGAATTTAAGCATGTGGATAGTAATGATTGCATGAGTCAATAGTAAGTACAGACCTACCTTTAGTGCCTTATTTACCTTCACACATAATAATACATATTTAAAATATCAAACATGCGCATTAAAGATCTCATAAAGCAGTCAGTATACACTTTCCCTATGGTCATATTTTCGTAAAAGTAAAAGACAAAATAGCAAGGCATACAACAAACCAAAACAAAATAATCCCCAAAACAAACAAAAAACCCAACCCCTGTAAAGCAATATCAGCAACGCACAAAATAAACACAAAACAAAGCAAAAGCAAAAAATCTTCCTCACTGTTAACGTTCCCTATTCCTGATCGGTTCAGTTGGCCTCAGGCCTGGTTATACACACAGTTCCTCCTTCATAAAATCCCCATGCATCTAACTAGAGGCCGTACACAGCTGCTGGTAGACCATTGTCTTTCCTGAGTCAGCCACAGGGGGAAAAAGGAAAGGGTTTTATGTCTGGGTGTAAAAAGTTATTGGGGCACAAGATGGGATGTGCAGAGAATAGCAAAGAGAGTATTGTTGCAGTGTGTGGCCAATGCTTGTAGTGTGGTGAGCTGTTTATTTATCTTTAATTTTTATTTTATTTATTGATATTTATTCTTTTATATCGAGGATAATGGAATAAGCACTTATCTGCTTTTTTACGTCCAGTCCCCGTGTGTATGCGGTTTTGTAAATAATTTGTCATCTCTTCCCACCGGCACACAATGGCCGACTCTTACGAAAAGTGGAACAAGGATTTTAAAGTGTGCGCAAGATGTTCTGCGTGCGTTCGCACACGGGGCCTCGGTTTATGGTCTCATCCGAAGGACTTTAGGGGAGAGTGGAGTCTGCGCTGATGTGAACTCCAGGGGAAAAAATCCCCTTGAACAGAAATCGAACCCGGGTTGTCAGATTGCGAGCGAATGTTCTAACCACTGGGCTATCCCCCCCCCCCCCTTGGGGCACAAGAGAGGACTCAGACCTGAAGAGAAGAGCTAGCAAAGCAAAGCATGGATGTGCTGTGTTGCATTGCATTGTATTGCAGTGTTTTGGCATCGGGTCCAACTCTGTTGGAGTAAGTTGTGTCGGGTTGGGTTCGGTTAGAATACATTGTGTTGTGGTGTGACCTGTTGCCGAGATGCGTTGACTGCATTATTGTATTGTATTGTGTTGTATTGAATTGTATTGCCAGCATCATCTATCCACTCCCTTCAATGTATACAAAACTCTGCAGCTCGACTAGTTCTCAGAAAGAAAAAATCTGAGCGCATAACCCCTCTCTTGCGATCTCTCCACTGGCTGCCTGTGCCACGGAGAGTAAATTATAAGATCAGTATCCTCTGTTACAAATGTCTCTACGAAACTGCACCTTCCTACCTCTGTGAATGTCTTAACCTGTACACTCCTTCACGTTCCCTATGCTCTGCTGCAGATACCTTGTGCCTACGAATGCCTAGATTCAACCAATCCACCGTTGGCCGCCGCTCTTTCTCTATTTCGGGTCCATCGACCTGGAATGAGCTCCCTCTCTCTCTTCGCCAGAAACTTAGTTATGACACTTTAAAATCCAGCCTCAAGACATATTTATTTCAAACCTCCTGTTTCATATCAGAACTATCCCACCTCCACTAACCCATGTCCTATCACCCTGCTGAAGTATACGACCTGTGTGAGTGTGTGTGTGCTTTTGAAAAACATTTAACTATTGAAATTGTATTTCAAAGATTTTGTCTGCAGCGCACCATGTTTGTAATATCTGTTTGTTTAAACTATTGATTATTTATCATTGGTTGTATGACTGTGTAAGATTAGGTTGAATGCATGCGCTTTGATTTGTCTTTGCAAGATATAGCGCTATATAAGTTCCATTTATCATTATTATTATTATTATTATTGTATTGTATTGTGTTGTGTTGTATGGTATGGTACAATATGGTATGGTATTTATTGTATTATACAGACAGGCAGACAGGAAGACAGACAGAGGAGCTAAGGGCAGACAGAAATAGACAGAGACAGACTCACAGACAGATAATTAGACATATACACAAGCAGACACACAGACTAACTGGAATCACACCCCCCCTCCTCACACACACACACAGACACATACTGGGGTAAGTCTTTGATATAGGGTTTGTTAGATGCCACTGTCTGTCGGCACCTGGGCTATGCAAAGGTAATGAATAGAATGATACACAGACAGGACTATAAAAGTTTATATATAAACACACACACATATCCTCTCCCTCCCACTCCCTCCCTCCCTCACACACGCACATGCACACCCACACTACCTACTCTCACTCTCTCTCACACACCCCCCCACTCATACACACACCACACCCACACACTACACACAAACCCAACACACACACACACACACACACACTACATACCCACCCATCCCCACCACATGCACATATTCTCTCTCTCTCTCTCTCTCTCATCTCTCTCTTCTCTCTCTCTCCTCTCTCTCTCTCTCCCCATCCTCCCATAAGTACATGCGAGCGTGGAGACACAAAAGAGTACACACTCATCCACGCATGCACGTGCATGCACAGATACGCAAACACACACACACACACACACACACACACTAACACAGAGGAAGATTCACATGATATCTAACATAAACTACTCGTACCTATACTTACTCATTCCTTTAAAAAGAAAAATCTCCGTAATCATCCTCTACAAGCATTCTTGACATATTCTTATCTTTTTGGCAGATAAATCTTGGTGTGCCTGGTTTTCATTACAAGGCAATGTTAGCTATCTTCCGATAAACACCGGGAAATTAAAAAAATTAAAGAGTCACGATTGCGTGTACTCGGGCTAACACACACACACACATACACACGCGCACACACACACACACACATACAGATTTTCACACGCATACACTGTGCACACACATACACTCACGCACGTACTCATGGACGGGATGTTCTGGTGGTTAGAGTGATGCGCTCGTGATCTGCTAACCCGGGTTCGAATCCCATTCAAGAGGATTTTTCCCATGGAGTTAACATCAGTGCCGACTCCACTCTCCCCAAAAGTTCTTCGGATGAGACTATAAACCGAGGTCCTGTGTGCGAACGCACAGAGAAATAAAAGAATACAGAAAGCACACACGTGTGGGCACACATACTCTCACACACACACAAGCAAACATACACACACGTACACTCATGCGTGTGCATGCACAGATATGTGCGCACATTTGTCCTGTGTACACATATAGATAGACACATGGGCATTAGAGAGAGAAAGCGCGAGAGAGGGGAGGAAGGGAGGGAGAGGGAGAGAGAGAGAACACTGAACACTGAACACTGAAAAGGTTTTATTGTACTTCGGCCTTGGGCCACTATACAAAACATGTTTGGGGAAGGGGGGAGGAAGACATAGCAGAAAACGTTTATATCCATTTTCCATTTTCCATTCTACAAGCATACAGGATTACTCCCAATATCTTCTAGTCATCATCATCCCCATCATCATCTTCAGCATTTACATAATCATCACCATCAGCATCTTCATTACCTATAGCATCAGCTGCAGCCAGTATATCAACATAACCATCATTACTTTCATCTTCTACATCATCATTATCAACATCATCATCTTCATCATCTACGCTATCACTTCTACAGAGAGAGAGAGAGAGAGAGAGAGAGAGAGAGAGAGAGAGAGAGAGAGACAGAGACAGAGACAGAGAGACAGAGAGACAAAGACAGAGACAGGCAGACAGACAGAGACAGACAAACAGATAGATAGATAGACAGCCAGACAGATAGATAGATACAGAGACAGACAGAGAGACAGAGACAGACAGACAGAAGACAGACAGAGACAGACAGACAGGGACAGACAGACAAATAGATAGATAGACAGACAGATAGATAGATACAGAAACAGAGACAGAAACAGACAGACAGAGACAGACAGACAGTGAGACAGAGACAGACACACTGAGACAGAGAGACAGAGACAGACATACACATAGATAGATAGATAGATAGATAGATAGATAGATAGATAGATAGATAGACAGACAGACAGACAAGACAGACAGATAGATACAGAGACAGAGACACAGACAGAGATACAGATACAGACACAGACACAGACAGAGAGAAAGGGAGATTCTGCTACCAGTATCCCTCACACCTTATCTTGTTGGCACACAGAAGCAATCTGCTGGGCATTATTATTCCGATGCTGCGTGGTGTGGCTCTCTTCATTCTACTGCCGGCAGCGATCTAACATTTCGGAAATACCGATGACTCTGGCAAGAAAATGGCTTACTCGTATAGACAGGCATGTATATAATATATACAAGTCACCATCCATGCACTATTACATTACCTTATTAGGATGCACGGGAAAATATGCGTTTAAAAGGGTTTTAAAAAATGCGTGCATGGCACACACAACACGGACACGCGTGCGCGCGCGTGCACACACACACACTCAGACACACACATACTCTCTCTCACACACACACACACATACTCTCTCTCTCTCTCTCTCTCTCTCTCTCATGTACACACATGTACGTACGGTGCAGACTCCACTCTCCCCCAAAGTCCTTCAGATGAGACTATAAGCCGAGGCCCCGTGTGGGAACGCACGCAGAACATATTGCGCACACGTTAAATCCCGTTCCGCTGTTCGGAAGAGTAGGCCATTGTTTGCCGGTGGGAACGGATGACAAAATTGACGAAACTGCATACACATTGGGACTAGATGTAAATAAAAAAAGCACATGAGTGCTTATTCCATTATCCTTGAAATAAAAGAAGAAAAAAAGATAAATAACCACACACATACATACATACATACATACATACATACATACATACACACACATACACACATACACACATACATACATACTTACACAGACACAAACACACATACATACACACACACACATACACACATACATACATACATGCACAAACACACACACACACACTCACACACCCACCGATCCATCCACCCACCAACCCACTAAAACACACACATACTAACACACTAACCCACACACACACCCACAGACGCATGTACGTACGCACGCACGCACATATGCACGCTTGTACCCACACATGCGCTCTAGCATGTGCACAAACATCTAGCCATAGCCTGTTGGCATTCTCGATATGCTCTTATCTCCTTGGCAGACGAAATCCATCTCTTGAACACTACACAGCTGCGTTGTTTTTCTATCTTCATCGCAATCTCGCAACTAAAAACCATGCATTTTTATGACCATGCACCTGCTTACGAGGGAAGCCATAGACAACATGCCTGTTGCATACACGGTACATGCGTGCTAACTAACATACGCTAGCATGTGCGTGGCTAAAATGTCTATAGCATGTTTACACACACACACACACTCACGCACGCACGCACACACACAAACATACACACACGAACGCGCGCACGCTTACACAAACACACACATGTGAACTCGCGCACCCGCGCGCGCGCGCGCGCGCACACACACACACACACACAAACACACATTGTGCACCTGTTTATTTATTTCATTTCATTAATACCATTTAAAAGTCACGGCAGATTTCTCTGCGTGAAATTTGAGCTTCTCTCCCCGGGGAGAGCGCGTAGCCACAAGAGCAGCGCCACCTTTTTTTTTGTTTTGGTCTGCAACTGAATTTGTTTCCCTATTAGAGTGACTTTTTTCTACGAAATTTGCCAGGGACAACTCTCTTGTTGCCGTGGGTTCTTTTACGTTCGCTGAATAATTATGTGTAACACACGGGACCTAGGTTTATCGTCTCATCCGAAAGACTAGCGCCCAGACCACCACTCATTGTCTAATGGATGGGGGGAAAGTTTCGGGCCCAAACTAACATACGCTAGCATGTGCGTGGGTAAAATATCTATAGATATACATGTTTACACGCACCACACACACATGCACGCGCACGCTTACACAAACACAAACACGTGAGTTCGCGCGCGCGCGCGTACACACACACACACACACACACACACACACACACACACACTGTGCACCTGTTTACAATTAAACAGAATGTACATACATGTGTATATGCCACAGCATGCTTACACACGTTAGCAAGTGAATGGATGAACATATGTCTATACATACGCATATTTACACGCATTACACACACTCACACACACACAAACGCACGCACACATACACATGCACACCCATTCCCCCACCCCCACCCACCCCCGCCACAACACACACCACCTCACGCCCCCCCCCCCCCCCCCCCCACCCACACACACACACAAACGCAACCCTCCCCCCATCACACACACACAAACACCCAACCCCCCAACACAAGCACACACAAACACACATCCCAACCCCCCTCCCCACACGCACACACTTACTAACACAACCCCCCACCCTGCCCCACCCCCTACACACAGATTTTAAAGTGTCTGCAAACAATTTAGACATATTTATTATCTTGTTGGCAGAAGAAAAGAAAAAGAAAGTGGCTATTCCCCTTACACTGCTGCAGCTGCTTGCCTCTGTCCTCTACCTGTCTGCATCTGTAGCCTGAAATGGTTTATGCCTTGAGATGCTCACACATGCACATATCCCGTAATCATTCACTTACACGGGACGGGATAGCCTAGTGGTTAGAACATTGCGCTCGCAAACTGACAACCCGGGCTCGATTCCCGTTGAAGGGGATATTTTCCCCTGGAGTTAACATCAGTGCAGACTCCACTCTCCCCAAAAGTCCCATGGATGAGACTATAAGCCGAGGCCCCGTGTGCGAACGCACGCAGAACATCTTGCGCACACGTTAAAGTCCTGTTCCGCTTTTCGTAAGAGTAGGCCATTGTGTGCCGGTGGGAACATATGACAATTTACAAAAACCGCTTACACATGGGGACTGAACGTAAAAAAGCACATAAGTGCTTATTCCATTATCCTCGATATAAAAGAATAAAATATATTGAAAAAATTAAATAAAAACAGCACTCACACACAGACAGAACGACAGACAGACGCACACACACACACACATGCACACAGGCAGATAGACAGACACATACACACTGTCTAATATCACTTAATGTGAAAAGACGTTAAATTAAAGAAGAATACACACACACATACACACACACGCACACAGACACATACATACAGACACACACACACACACACACACACACACACACACACACACACACACACACACACACATGAACTCTCCCTACACACAGACACATACAGAAAGACAAATAAATAGAAACATGCACGTGCACACACGCACACACACACACACATACACAGAGTAATCTAGAAAGAAGAAAGATAGATAGATATCTAGATAGATAGATAGATAGAAAGCCAGATAGATAGATAAATAGGCAGAGACATAGACACAGACAGACTCACTCACACACACACACACACACACACACACACACACACACACACACACACACACAAGCAGGCAGTGATTGAAACTGAGAGACAAAAAAGCACAAGACATTGATATCGAGAACTACAGCAGCAGCAACACCACCACTACCACCACCACCACCACCACCACCACGCATCAGCAGCAGCAGGAGGATTACAGTGATGACCAGGTACAAGAAAACAAGAGACAGTAAAATCTTACGTCTGAGAAAGAAAAAAACCACCCAAAAACTCAACTTGTGCGTCACTAAGTCTGCCATACTATCGACACTGATTACGTGGCGAATTGGGCTGAGGGGTTGCAGGCATTAATTAACTTTGCACTAATCCTTAGCTCCCTCCTTCAGTTTCCTGTAGAATGGGGCAGGAAGGAGAGTATAGACCTATAGATAGGAGAGTGAGGACCAGGGATTAGAGAATAAGAGGAGAGAAAGAATTGTACGGAGAGGATGAGCAGAGAGAGAGAGAGAGAGAGAGAGAGAGAGAGAGAGAGAGAGAGAGAGGAGAGAGAGAGAGAGTGGAGAGAGAGAGTGTGTGTGTGTAGAGAGAGAGGGAGAGAGACAGACAGACAAAGAGAGAGAGAGAGGTGTGTGTGGGAGAGAGAAGGAGAGAGAGAGAGAGGAGAGAGAGAGAGAGAGAGTGTGTGTGTGTGTGTGTATAGAGGGAGAGGCAGACAGACAAAGAGAGAGAGACAGAGACAGAGAATTAGAGAGGAGAGAGACAGAGGAGAGAGAGAGAGGAGAGAGAGAGAGAGAGAGAGAGAGAGAGCGACAGAGAGAGTGTGGAGAGAGAGAGAGAAAGAGAGGGCGTGTGTGGTGTGTGGGAGGGAGAGAGCAGAGAGAAGAGAATGTGTGTGTGGAGAGAGAGAGAGAGAGAGGGGGGGGGGGGAAGAAAAAGAAAGAGAGAGAGAGAGAGTGAGTGTGTGTATAGTGTGTGTGGAGAGAGAGAGAGAGAGTGTAAGTGTAGAGGAAAGAGTGTAGTGTAGTGTAGCGTAGTGTAGGTAGCGTAGCGTAGTGTAGTGTAGTGTAGTGTAGTGTAGTGTAGTGTAGTGTAGTATAGTGTGTGTGTGTGTGTGTGTGTGTGTGTGTGTGTGTGTGTGTGTGTGTGTGTGTGTGTGTGTGTGTGTGTTTGTAGTGTAGCGTAGTGTAGTGTGTTTTGTTCTAATGATGATTAAAGAAGAATAACGTGTCAACCGAATTAAGCAAACCATTGCCTAAATTAAACATGCAAACAAATAAGCAACAACAAAAAAAAAATCCCAACATCTACCACTTCAAGGAAAAGGATGCAGAAATACCCTGAAACCTACCAGCCAGGCTAAAAGTTGTTTGGCGATCAGACAGTATGTTTGAAGTCGGGGACGGGATAGCCTAGTGGTTAAAACATTGCGCTTGCAATCTGACGACCCGGCTTCGAATCCCGTTCAAGGGGATATTTTCCCCTGGAGTTAACATCAGTGCAGACTCCACTCTCCCCAAAAGTCTTTCGGATGAGACTATAAACTGAGGCCCCGTGTGCGAACGCATGCAGAACATCTTGCGCACACGTTAAATCCTGTTCCGCTTTTCGTAAGAGTAGGCCATTGTGTGCTGGTGGGAACGGATGACAAAATTTACAAAACCGCATACACACGGGGACTGGATATCAAAAGGCCATAAGTGCTTATTCCATTATCCTCGATATAACAGAATAAATAAATAAGAATACTTGTAATTATTGGCTGTCTCTAAACAAATAAAAAAAGAGAAAAGTAGATTTCAGTTGTTCCCACCTATTGATGGTCCAGATTGAAATTTTAGGGTTTAAAAAAAAAAAATCAAAGTTGCTATTTGTATGTGATTACAAGAAAGTGAATATCACCATTATTGTTTTTATCAATATTTTACCCTCTTCTATAGTATTAGTAGACAGAAGTTTTTAAAGGATTAGGTCACCATCACGAACAAGACTCGTAGAAAAAGATAAAAACTAGTTGGAAGAAGAATGTGCGAAGATAGAAAACCAGCAAAAAAGGTAAAATCAAAGGAACTCTTTCAACAGACGAGAGAGGTCAAAATAAGTTTTGAAGCCAAAAATCACAGTACAAACGTAAATAAGACATTTCTAAAAACAAAATGGCACGACTACGGCGAAACCTTTCATTATCCAAGGAGATAATACACCCCGTAAATGATAATTTCAACCCAAACAGCTCAGACTTAGAGGCAGAACATCTCATTAGCGAAGGGAAGACAGCCATCAAAGATCTTAAATGAAGAAAATCACCACGTCTCGAAAAGAGATGAAAGCACTCGGGAAGAAGGTGGGCTGAGAGTCATGCACTATCTATGTAGTATAATCTGGAGGACTAGAGTGGTAGAGCTGAGGAAAATAAAAGGCATAATTGGGGAACAAATCCCCATGCACTTCTCAGCAACCACAAGTAAGATAAACGAACACCACAAAGTACGACAGCACTTAAAGGCTCACCTTTAGTCAGTCCTCAGCTTTGACAGTGGTGATGCAAGTATCACTTCAACAACGCCGTTTAAACTATTGCTTCTTAAAAAAGCAGAGTGTCGCGCAATTCACAGGTGTGTCCCAAAATAGTAACATAACGCTCTGATAGCATGGGAGATAATGTAATTACCTCCCTGTCACACTAGCTGTAGTATACAATCGTGTTACATGAAAATACCCCCCCTCGCTCTCTCTCTCTCTCGCACACACACACACACACACACACACACACCTGGCTACACTAGTAAAGGTCAACAGAATGGAAGACACAAGAATTTGTGGTGCTGCGCTAGAATGGAAATGTAAAAGACTGCAGAAACTACAGAACAATATTACTCTTATAATGTCATGCAAGCATTACCTTGTGGATCCTAGTCTTAAATGGGATGAAACAAACAGTAGAGTTTGAGCTGTCAGGGCTGTCAGGCAGGCTACAGAACAGAGGAACAACAGACATGTCATTCGTGCTCCAAAACGTCACTGAAAAGGTGAAAAGTATTAATTAATGAAGAACTTTTCCTCACCTTCATAGACTACAGCAAAGCCTTTGACAGTGTAATTCACCCGCACGTGTTCAACACAATGTCTAAACTGAACTTTTCAAAACACATCATCTCCATAGAATCCTCACTTTATGAGGATCAAAAGGGGCACTATCAGATGGAGAAACCCAAAATGTGTGGTTTTTTAACATCTCTAAAGGAGTTAGACAAGGATGCATCCTCACACCTCACCTTTTGACTTATATACACAGAGAAAGTCATGAGAGAGTCTGGTATTGAAGACATCGGCCTCAAGATAGGTGGCAGAAACATAACAAATCTGCGCTAAGCTGATGATACAGCACTGCTAGCTGACAACATTACCAGCATAAAAGAGAATATTACACAAAGTAGATGCAACAGGACGAAAAACCGGTCTCAAGATCAATACCAAAAAAGACAAAAGTGCTGCATGTTGCCAAAACCAGTTGCCACACAGGGCGTAAAATAAAGATCGACAAAACTTCTATAGACAAATTAATGTAAAAGACTTAAAATATCTCGACTCAGTCGAAACAAATCACGGATCACATGTACCAAGGACAAAAAAGACAAGAATCCTTATGGCAAAAAGTAGAATGATCCAACTAAACAACATCTGGAAAGATCGCAGCATTCCTTACCAGCTGAAAATGAAAATAGTGAAATGCTTAGTATGGCCTGTTAAGCTACATGGCTGTGAATCCTGGACACAAAGAAAAGATGATAAAAACAGAATCGAAACAGCTGAGATGTGGTTTTTAGAAAGCTGCTCAGAGTCAGTTGGACAGATTAAAAAAAATGAAAGCATATTAAACAAACTGGGAATTCTTTTTAACGTGTGCGCAAGATACTCTGCGTGCATTCGCACACGGGGCCTCGGTTTATAATAATAATAATAATAATGTATGGAATTTATATAGCGCTGAATCTTGTAAAGCAACAAATCAAAGCGCTCAGATTTTATTTCATACCACTTTAAGTCATGGCAGATTTCTCTCCGTGAAATTCGGGCTGCTCTCCCCGGGGAGAGCGGGAGAACGCGTCGCCACTTAGCGCTGCGCCACCCTTTCAACCTTTTTTTTTTTAGTCTCATCCCAAAGACTTTTGAGGAGAGTGGAGTCTGCACTGATGTTAACTCCAGAGAAAAATATCCCCTTGAACGGGAATCGAACCCGGGTCGTCAGATTGCGAGCGCAATGTTCTAACCACTAGGCTATCCCGTCCCCTAAGACATGTAGGCCATGCGCTACCAAAACCAAGATACGAACCTCATGAAGACTGTCTTTCAAGGCAAGACTGAGGGAAAAACGAAAAAAGGCAGACCACCAGCTTTGTCTCATGGGCAACATCACCAAATCCTGTGGCCTGAGAATACATGAAGTCAGCAGGGCAATACAGCGAAGACCAGAGCACATGGAGAAGGAGGATCATGTCAGTGTCATTGGGTGTGGCGGCTAACAACCAACTCATTGATGCCGACAGGTGAGACAGGTAAGACTGCCATCCTGCAAATGTTTTTACAGGAGTCATACGTACGCATGCAAACAACCCCTCCCCCCCCCCCCCCCCACACACACACACATACACATTGTGTGCCGGTAGGAACAGATGACAACATTTACAAAACCGCATACACACGGGGACTGGATGTAAAAAGCACATAAGTGCTTATTCCATTATCCTCGATATAAAAGAATAAAATAAATAAATTTAAAAAAAACAGACATACAGGTAGACAGGGAAATACCTATAACAACAGAAAGAACTGGCATGATAACAACAACAAAGCATAGGAACCAGAACAACAACAACAACAACAACAACAACAACAACAAAGCAGGGAAAGCATCAGTAAGCAAGTGATCCTACTTTACAACGCTGACAGCACATCGACACCAATAACTGTGCCGAGGAGCCTTCCTGCTGCGACAGACAGACAGACAGGCAGACGATATTCACCACAGTCATAGTTCCCTAGAAAGGTTCCCTGAATACAGTCTCACACACACACACGCTTCTACGCTGGAACTGAAAGGCACAATCAAAGAATGATTGAAGATGATGGGAAGAAAGGTGAAGGCATTGAAGCAAGACAGGGATTCTCTCTGTGTGTGAGAGTGAGAGAGAGAGAGAGAGAGAGTAGTGCACTAATATACTCAGGAAAACACCCACTTTGTCACCATAGTGATATCAATTGCTTTGTCAGGGATGCTGAGTGACTGTTCCTTCTCCTCCTCCTCCTCTTTCTTCTTCTTCTCCTCATCTTCCTTCTTCTTCTTCTTCTTCTTTTTCTTCTTCTCCTCCTCCTCCTCCTCCTTCTTCTTCTTCTCCTCCTTCTTCTTCTTCTTCCTTCTCCTCCTCCTCATTCTTCTTCTTCTTTTCCTTTTTCTTCTTCCGACGCTCAGGCAGCAACCATTTTTGTCTGTCACATGAGCGAAAATGCGTTGGGCTGCCGTTAAGCGC
>CM054145.1:13779288-13781788 GCA_028751875.1 Rapana venosa
TGTTATGTTTGATGTTTTATCACTTATGAGATGGAGACTGCGTTTGTTTGTTTGTTGTTTTTATCATGGTCGATGTTTATCGTTTGTAAGATACAATTTGGGTTTGTTGTTCTTTTATAAGCTGAGTATTCGAGTGAATGACTTCGATTAAAAAAATATCTATTTCTTGTTGTTGTTTTGTGTGTGTCTTGTTTTGATTATTTTTTTAAATGATTTTTTGGTTTACCTTCACCACCGCAAGTTACTTTCTGCTAGTCTTCCATCACCACCAGCACTACCACCACTACTACTACTACCAACAACAACAACAAACAATAGTGTAAAAGCAGCAACAACAATAGCAACAACAACAACAACATTCACAAGACCAATCGAATTAATTCCAATCATCTGGTCACCCAACTAATAACGTTAAACGTTTAAAACCAATCGCCTATGTCATTTGATTTGTGTTGTCATGCGCTTTGATTTGTCTTTGCAAGATTTAGCACTATATAAGTTCCATTTATTATTATTATTATTGGGGATTTTGTGTGTGTGTGGGTTTTTTTTAAAAGAGAGAACATATTGTTTAGTAAAGAGCTTATTATGATTGGAGATAATGACACATATAAATTCAGCCTCAAGACATTTTGTTTCAAACCGAACTTTTCCCCTCTTTCATCTCAAAACTGCCCCTGCGTTCAACAGCCCAAATCCCATTACCCTGCCAAAGCCTACAACCTGTGTGTGTGTGTGTGTGTGTGTGTGTACATTTGAATTTTGTTTAAGCTTTTGATAGTTATTGGCTGCATGACTCTGTAAGAATATGTTGAATGCAAGCGCTCTGATTTGTCTTTGCAAGATATAGCGCTATACAAATTTCATTTATTATTATTATAATCACGACATAATCTGTGGTATAATTAAAGAACATTTTATTTGTCCAGAACAACGTAGCCCAACATGAGAAGAGTACAACAAGCTAGTGGGTATAAGAGTACTCTACAGTATGTGACGGGGGCGGTAATAAGATTACCTCCCATGCGATCAGATATCTGTCGCCACACCAGTGAATTTTATGGGGCTCTCTCTCCTGAGGTAGTGGGTGGAGAATTCCGTGGTAAACATGTTCACCTAGTTGTTAACCGCAAGTTCATACTACATCCTTTCTGTTCTAACTTTGTGTTATACCACAAAACAGATGCATGCTTTCACGACAAGAAATATATCAATGTACCAAATACAATACAAGGGAAATGAACAGTGATCTGGCCATCATTATGATGCAACTGGAAAGCATCTGGTTTTGGCAAGGTTTACGCTTGTCTGGAAACGGCGTTGTACCAAGATATAATGTATTTACTTGTGGTATTCTCACCCTGGGCCCGTGCTATGTCCAACTTCTAAACGCCTTGTCTCCAAAGATGTTTGTGAGTTTAAGATCAGTAAAGGAGTCCCATAACCTTTAAGGTCGTAGGGGAGCGAGGCATCAGAGACCTCTCTTCTCTACGGCCAGCATATTGAGGGCGGCGCCCATTCCCTCCTCTCCCTCGCTGCTTTTTTTACCTTCCCTGACCCTAAAGAGGGCAGATATTTACAGCTGGGGGAACTGTACTGAAGCCAAGGCGCGCAAACGGACGGTCACCCATCCAACTGGTAACCACCACGCTCGACGCTGCTTAACTTGGCTGGGGGAAAGCGAGTGCTCCGACCACTGAGCTATCCCGTCCCCTTAAGATCACTGCACCTGGCAAATACTAACAGTCTTAAACCTATGTCGGTACAACGTCACAACGTTCAAAATCTATCAAGATTGTAATATACAGATGGCTTATACAGAATTTCTTTGTCAATCTTGACATTGATGATAATGCATTTATCTACTTTTGTGCTTGAGAAGGAAATCAATTTTGGTAAGAATAAAACTGAAGAAAATCCGCACAACAAAAGCATATGAATAGAATGAGACGGGGTCATGCAGACAAACTAGCAATCATAAGGTCTTTTGTACATGTGGCTGGTTAGTTGAGATGTTTTCTTATAGTTTATTTTTTAGCTGTTTCTTGCATGATCCGCTTGCTTTTGATCGCTGCAAGCGTGTGTGTGTGAGATAGAGAGAATCAAACTTTTATGCAAAATATCCCTAAGGTGCATAACAAGCAGCTAGTGAGAAAACACATTAACAAATGGAAACGAAAATGAAGGCCGAAAGTGTATAACAAGCAGCTAGAGAGAAGAACACAAATTTAAAAAAAAAAAAAGAGGAAAACAAGAAAGAAGACAGAAAAAGTAAATAAAGAAAGAATTTCAGAAATAAAAAAAGGAAGGAAAGAGAAACAAAAGACCCCCCACCCCCCCCCCACCACACACACTCGCGCGCGCGTGCATACACCCACCCACACCACTCACACACACTGTGCTTTAAGCATAGTAATTGATGGGACATTGTAGTGTCTATGTATAATATAACGATTGCTGAGAGCTATAAAAACAGTAATATTCTTTTTCATTCATCTAA
>CM054145.1:13786788-13799288 GCA_028751875.1 Rapana venosa
TCTGATGTTTGAAAAGAGTAGGTCACTGTGTGTTGATGAGAACGTCTGACAACATTTACAAAACTGCATATACACAAGGGAGTAGATATAAAAAATCGCAGGAGTGCTTCTTCCATTATCCTTGGAATACAAGAAAGCAAAAGGAAATGGAACTCTAATATGGGGGGATAGCGTTGTATTATATTTTATCGTATCATATTGTATACCACTTTAAGTCACAACCAATTTTGGTGCGTGGATTTTAGGCTGTGCTGCCAAGGGAGAGCACTTTGCGCCAAACAAGCAGCATCACTCATTATTTTTTTCTTTTCCTGTCTGCATATGCAATTAGTTTCCTATCAGAGTGGCTTTTTTTCTACAGAATTTTGCCAGCGACAACGCTCTTGTTGCTCTGGCTTCCTATATGCGCACTAAATGAATATCGTACACGGGTTCTCGGTTTATCGTCTCATCCAAAACACTGGTACCCAGACCACCACTCACAGTCTAGTAATTAGACAAAAAGTTTCGGGCACTAAAGGGAATCAAACCTCCTCACACTTGAAACTCTAACTTTTTAAATTTTCTATACAGGGATGGACCACTGATCCTATTATTTAAATAATTTGACAATATACGAGCACTCTGACCGACATAATTGTATTATTACTACATTGAGACTGTGTGTGTCTGATACTTCAGTTCATCGTGCTCGCTTTAAAAAAATCAGTCAAGAGATCGTGAACTCGTAAATAATAATAATGTATGGAATTTACCTCTCGACTGAGCTCACTATGTGTTTAGGTATAAAGAAGGGACTTTAAAGGACAGGTTATTCCGTAGAAGCACTGAACGCATCTTTGTTTTTCATCAAGCGTACTTTGATGATGCCAACAATTAATGTTAGAACACACGTCTCTCACTCCCTTGTCACACACACATAGATAGATAGATTAAAGACTTAGAACGACGAAATGTTTACTGGCATGAGAATGTGGATTTTTACAACAGCGCTCAACTGGCTGCTTTTTAATTAAATGTGTGGAATTGATGAAACCCGAGTAAGAATTGTGGCTTGTGACAAAAGCGCGCGCACACACACGCAAGCGTAAAGCATCTGCTTTCTCAATAGAAGGTAATGGACCAGAGCAGGGGAAGAATTGCGACCTTTGTGCACTATAACAATAACAATCTGTCACCCAGATTTCGGGAAAAAAAATCATTTTTCAGATACTTATTTTTGTTACAGCTCTTTTTTTCGAAAATGATTCATCTTTCATGTGCTGCATTTTTGTTGTTGTTGTGCAAAACCAAAATAATTTTATTAGCCTTCAAGTAGGGTGGGTGTTGCGCTGACAACGCCCAAAACTGAAAAAAATGAGTCTGTCACTTTCCCTTTTTACCAGTAAACAAGGACTGCTCCCTTTGAGAACCGGAAATAATGAGCACCTCCTTTCTCCCACTGCAAATGGCGGATTGTTTACCAAGTGCACACTCGATTTTCATTTCACATTCAAGTTTTATCGTGTGTAGCTGTGTTTAGTGGTTTTCAGTGTCAATCGGTTTTATATTTTGGTGAATACTATGCCCAGTGATAAAAAGTATGGGCCTTCAAAGCCCAAGAAACGCAAATTCTGTGGAAATAGGTACATGAAGAAGCAGACAACTGAGACTAGTTTGAGTAGAAGATCGACTGACGAAACTGACAGTAGTTTTGGAAGTGAAACAGCAGATTGTACCACTCGATCAAAACAAAAACTACAGAACCACGACTTGTACAAACTTGTCTTAGCTATCTCAGCTATTTACCGTCTGCTGTTATGGGTGTGGTGCAACCAGTTTGGAGGGACCTATGTAGAACTGAGCCTCCAGTAAAGTGTCTTGGTGGTTTAGGCAAAATCAAAATGAAAGCCTGAACAATATGATCCGGACCTTGTGTCTCCAAACAAAAAACTATGGGCTCACAATAGTGGAAATAGCTGTTGCAGTATCTGTGTTTAATGATTGATGCACAAGCTTTATGGCAATTCTGAGCAAGATGGACATAGAACCGGGACATTTTTGTTGCATGTGCTGTGAACAGACTGATGTGTTTCGCATCATTAATGGCCAGCGTCAAGCTAAACTGGCATCCAAGGAGCTCTGTAAAGCCAGAAGACAACTCAGGCTGGGCAATGAAGAGCAGCAGGCAGCTATGGAAGGTCATCCATATCAAGCTGGGGGATTTTAGATCTTCCTCTTGGTAAGTCATGTCTGTTTTTTTTGTACGTGAAGTTTGCCAAAAACGAGCATGTTCGCACACTAAATTCGACTTTTTTCTTTAATTATTAATATATTGTCACCAAATTTTGCACATATATTCTTTTATATTATGCACATATTCTTTTATATTATGCATATATCATGAACTAAAATCTAGTGAGTTTGTTGATATTCACATAGTTATAAACCATTTGATATGTATGTTTTTGCCAATTTCATATGTATGTTTTTGCCAATTTGGCGGTCCATTTCAGACAAACTTGATGCTATAGGATAAACTTCCTAGTTCATGCTATAGCCCCTCCCTTTCTTATTATGTCTTTAAAATATTGTAGTTCAGCCTCTTTTTATTTGGCAACAGTCAGTCAGACAAAATATGGCATTTTTTTCCTATGCGACATTATTGTATTTTTAAAAAATAAACTTTACCATCCATTAAAAGAAAAAACAACTGATATCAAAGCAAACTAGAATACCCCATGCAACTTTTGGCAAAGTTGCACGCTTGTAGCTTAATTGGTTATTGAATAGCATTTTAACACAGTTTGGGTGCCGGATTTTGGGTGACCCTGCTCCCTTTTTACAAATGAATAATTTATCTGAACTCCTCTCTCTCTCTCTCTCTCTCTCTCTCTCTCCCTCCCTCCCTCACACGCACACACACACACACACACACACACACACACACACACACACACACACACACACACACACACACACACACACACACACACACACCACACGACGCACGCACGCACGCACGAGCACACACACACACACAACACACAAAGCAAATGCATTGCTTATTCAATGTACCATCTGGAAATAAAAATTTGACTTGACTTGACTTGACTTCACACACACACACACACACACACACACAACACACAACACACACACACACACACACACAGCAGACACCGTCTGTCCTATGTAGACATAGATGTGCAGTGTCAGAGAGAAACAAAACAACTGAAAATGGAACATTTATTTCTTTTTCTTCAGTTTTATCTTCGGTGATGTTTTTGTGCCTTGCTGTTTCCACACCATTCATCTGTCTGTGTGTGTGTGCGTGCGTGCGTGTGTGGCGCGCGCGGTGTGTGTGTGTGTGTGTGTGTGTGTGTGTGTGTGTGTGTGTGTGTGTGTGTGTGTGTGTGTGCGTGCGAAGTCAAGTAAAAATGATCTTTATCGAGGGTAAAAGATTAAGTTTACAAAACTTTTTTCATCCTGCCCTCCTCAATAAATAAAAAAATCAAGAAAATTGACATATAAAAGCATTCAAAAACACTGTTAATCTATGTTGAAAAGAACAAAAATATATCAGGAATTTTTATTTTCATTTTTATAAATCCAGACCTCACTAAACACGAGAAAACGAAACCAAGACAGTATAACATAAGCTCAAGTCATACAGACAAATGAAGAAAATACTAAATAACAAAGGTAGGAATAAACAACAGAGCAGCCAGATGTAAGGTAAACTCGAGCACAAAAGTGAACTTAACAATTTGTCCATCAGATGTTTCTGTGTGTGTGTGTGTGTGTGTGTGTGTGTGTGTGTGTGTGTGTGTGGGGGGGGGGGGGGGGGGGGGGGGAGGGGTTGAAGGGAGAGGGGAGAGAGGGGGGAGGAAGGGGCCACACATAGTCATTATCCTTCAGAGCCGAAAAGCACTAGAACATTAACATACCACCAGTTGCAGCAGACAGGCATGTCGCAGTCCTTCAGTGCAGCGGATGAGAAATGACCGTCTTTTCAGCAATGCTTCGTAAACGATCTTGACACGGCTTCGTCAATGGGAAAACATGTTAGTTTAGGTGGTGAGGGTGAGGGGTAAGGGGTGAGGGGTGAGGGTAAACGGTGGTAGTAATAGGTGAGGTGAGTGTGTAGGTGGTGGTGGTAGCGGGCGGGGGTGGGGGGGGGGGGGGGAGGATGTATGGCTGTGAGTCAAGTCAAGTTAAGATAAATTTTTATTTCCAGATGGTACATTGAATAAGCAATGCATTTGCTTTTTTTTTCATCGAGCCATCTATCTAGGAACAAAAAACAACTCGATCAATAGTATCTAACTACATTATTACCATAACAATAATAATAAAACTAAATGCAAAAGAAAAATGAACAGAGAAAAAAAGAAAAACAACACACATACACACACCACCGACACCAAAAAACACACACAAAAAACACACCATCATCAACAACGAAAATGGAACCCCCCCCCCCCCCCCCCTCCTCCCCCCAAACAAGAAAAATACACCGCATAACCCGTACACACATACACGCGCACACGCACAGGCACACATCTCTGTGTATGTGTAGAATTATCTGGGGGTTTTCCCCAGTTTTTCTGTAGTTTTATCTGTATGACTGTTTGGCAAGTGTGTTTGTAGACCAAAGGAAAGCACGCGACCTGAAGAAAAACACAAACGTATTAATTATTCAGACTGACGGGGCAGAAAGGGGCGGTTTGATTTGTTGTATGTATGGGGGTTAGAATGGGATGATGAACTTTTATGCGTCAATTTAATTTGATGGTCATTTTTGTGTGTTGTTCCTTTCAACTCTGGTTGTGTGTGTTTGTGTGTGTGTGTGTGTGTGTGTGTGTGTGTGTGTGTGTGTGTGTGTGTGTGTGTGGTGTGGTGTGTGTGTGTGTGTGTGTGTGTGTGTGTGTGTGTGTGTGTGTGTGTGAGAGAGGGAGTGTGTGTGTGTAATGTGTTGTGTGTGTGTGTGTAGTGTGTGTGTATGTGTGTTTGCGTGTGTTTGTGTGTGTGAGCATGCTCGTGATCGTGCTCGTGCATACGTGTGCGCACATGTGGGTATATGTGTGTGTGGGTTCGCGCACGCACTCACGTGTGTGTATGTATGCACTAGTGTATGTATGTGTGTGTGTCTTTGTGCATGCAAATATCTAAGTGTTTGTGCATTTCTATGTGAGTGTGTGTGTGTGTGTGTATGCACGCAGGCAGGCAAGTCTGCCGGCCTGTCTGTCTGCAGGTGTGTATGTGTATTTATCAATTTGCACATACTGGATCAAGTTAATAACATACCAGGGGAACAAAGACACACGCACAAACAAACCACACACACATGCGCGCGCACACACACACAAACAAACAAAAACACAACCCCCCCCCCCCCCCCCCCCCCCCCCCCCACACACACACACAACTGGCTGCTTTTTAATGAAACGTGTTGAATTGAACCCGGAGTAAGAATTGCAACTTTTGTAACTTGTGACAAAAGCACACACACACACACACACACACACACACACACACACACACACACACACACACACACACACATATACATACATACACACACTCTCTCTCTTTCTCTCTCTCTCTCTCTCTCTCTCTCTCTCCTCTCCTTCACACACACACACACTACACACACACACACACACACACACACACACACACACACGCGCACACTCAACAGGCTGCTTTTTAATGAAATGTGTTGAATTGATAAACCCGGAGTAAGAATTGCCACTTTTGTAACTAGTGACAAAAGCACACACACACTCACACACACTCAAACACAAACACAACACACACACACAAACTGGCTGATCTTTTAATGAAACGTGTTGAATTGATAAACCCGGAGTAAGAATTGCAACTTTTGTAACTTGTGACAAGAGCACACACTCACACACGCGCGCACACGCACGCTCGCGCGCGCACACACACACACGCACGCATGCAAGCACGCACGCACGCAAAGTCTCTCTCTCTCTCACACAGAGACACAAACACACACAACAACACACAACAACACACACACACACACACACACACACACACACACACACACACACACACACCACACACACACACACACACACACACACCACACAACACACACACACACCAACAAGCTTAAAGCATCTGCTTTCTCATTAGAGGGTTTGAATGAACCAGAGCAGGGGAAGAATTGCAACCTTTGTGCACTGTGACAATAAGTGCGGACAGACAAGAGATAGGCACAGCTGGCTAATTAATTCATCATTGATCTCTCTGTTTTAGTGAGTTTGTGTGTGTGTGTGTTGTGTGTGTGGTGTGTGTGTGTGTGTGTGTGTGTGTGTGTGTGTGTTGTGTGTGTGTGGATGGGGGGGGGGGGGGGTTGTTTTGTTTCTGAGTAATTAGGAGAGAGGAGAGAGAGGGAGAGTGAGAGAGAGAGTGAGAGAGATAGAGAGTGTGTTTGTGTGTTGTTGTTGTTGTGTGTTTGTGAGTGAGTGTGTGTGTGTTGTAGTGTGTGTGTGTGTGTGTGTGTGTGTGTGTGTTGTGTGTGTGTGTGTGTGTGTGTGTGTGTGTGTGTGTGTGTGTGTTGTAGTGTGTATGTGTTGTTGTTGTTGTGTTTGTGTGTGTTTGTGGTGCGTGCGTGTGTTTGTGTGTGTGTGTGTGTTGTGTGTGTGTGTGTGTGTGTGTGTGTGTGTGTGTGTGTGTGTGTGTGTGTGTGTGTGTGTGGTGCTTGTGCCTTCGTGTGTGTATTGTTGTTGTTGTGTTCTTCTTTAAATTAACGTCTTTTCACATTAAGTGATATTAGACATGTTGTCTCTCCCTCTCCCCTCTCTCTCCTAATTACTCAGAAACAAAACAACCTGCCCCCCCCCCCCCCCCCAAAAAAAAAAAAAAAAAAAAGAAAAAAAAAGAAAACTGAAACAGAGAGTTGTTGTTGCGATATGTTGTTTTGTGTGTTCGTGTGCGTATGTGTGTGTGTGTTTTGTAAAATTGTATTGTATTGTAGTACATGTGTGTGTGTATGTGTGTGCATGTGTGTGTGTGTGTCTGTGTGCGTTGTAGTGTGTGTTTGTAGTGTGTGTAGAAGTAGTAGTCGGTAGTAGTAGTAGTAGTAGGTAGGTAGTAGTAGTGGTAGTAGGGAGTAGTAGTAGTAGAGAGTATAGTAGTAGTAGTAGTAGTAGTAATAGATGGTGGTGGTGGTGGTGGTAGTGTGAGTATGTGTGTGTAGTGTGTGTTTGTTTATGTGTGTGTGTCTGTCTGTTTGTGTGTGTGCGTGTGTGCGTGTGTGTGTGTGTGTGCGGCGTGTGTGTGTGTGTGTGTGTGTGTGTGTGTGTGTGTGTGTGATGTGTGCGTGTGTGTGTGTGTGTGTGCGTGTGTGTTTGTGTGTGTGTGTGTGATGAAGCAATGAGACGTCCCGTTCCATCTGCGATAGTATGAGGAGGGTTGGCAGTAAAAAACCATCATGCTAATTTTTGTGTGTGAAGATTCCAGATCTTGCTGGTCTTTTGGCATCATGTATTGTGGTGTCAGTTTTCTGGTATTCCTATGTCCTCTTTTGTGTTAACTTACACTCACATGCGCGGGCGCACACACTCTTCATGTATTTCATACATACCACTTTAACTCACGGCAGATTTCTTTGCGTGAAATTCCGGCTGCTCTCCCCCGGGAAGAGCGCGTCGCCACAAGAGCAGCGCCACCCATTTTTTTTTCTTTTCAAGTCTGCAGCTGTATTTGTTTCTCTATCAAAGTGGCTTTTTTTCTACAGAATTTGCCAGGGACACCTTTTGTTGCTGTGGGTCCTTTTACGTGTGCTAAATTATTTTGTGGAACACCCGGGACCTCGGTTTATCGTCTCATCCGAAAGACTAGCGCCCAGACCATCACTCATGGTCTAATGGATGGGGGAAAGGTTTTTGTCCCAAACGGGGATCGAACCACTGCACAATTCCGACCCGGGCTTTTCGCTTTGTAGGCAGGCGCGTTACCTCTAGACCACCGATCCATCACACACACACACACACACACACACACACACACACACACACACACACACTCACAAAAACACACACGCAAGCACACACCCCAACACACTCACGCACGCACGCACGCGCACGCCACCCCCCCCCCCCAACACACACACATACACAGACACACATACGCGCGCACACATACACACGCACGTACGCCCTCACTCACACACAGAAACACACACACAAATACACACACGCACTCACACACACACACACGCACGCACGCACGGGCACGCGGCGCGCGCGCACCCCCACACACACGCACATGCACACGCACGTACGCTCTTACTCACACACAAACACTCGCACACACACGCACGCACGCACGCCCCTTATACACACATTCACACGCACGTGCGCTTTTACTCACTTACACCACACACACACACCCACACACGCTCTTACACACACGACACACACACCACACACACACACACACACACACAACACACGCTCTTACTCACACACACACACACACACACACACACACACACACACACACACACACACACACACACACACACACACACACACACTTGACAATATGTTCGCTTTTTTGGTAGCTTTTTTCTTCTTGATGTGCTCTAGTAGGAGAAATACAACAACAAACAAAGAAACAATTTTTAAAAGCCAACAACGCGCGCGCGCGCGCACACACACACTTCACATATCACACACACACACACACTCACACATATCACACACAAACACTCACATATCACACACACACACACACACACACACACACACACACACACACACACACACACACACACACACACACACACACGTTCGCTTTCTTTTTTGTTACTGTTCTCGATTTGATCTAGTAGAAGAAATAAAACAACAAGCAAACAAACAAACAAAATTAAGCCAACAATACACACACATTATCCCCCCTCCACACACAAACATATACACACACCCATCCCCCCCCCCCCCATCCCAAACACACACACACACAAACATACACACACGTTCGCTTTCTTTTTTGTTTCTTTCTCGATGTGATCTAGTAGAAGGAATAAAACAACAAGCGAACAAACAAAAATTAAGCCAACAATACACACACACTCGCACACACATCCCCCCACACACTCACACACACACACACACATCCCCCCCACCCCAAACACACACACACACACACAAACATACACACACGTTCGCTTTCTTTTTCGTGTTGTTCTCCATCTGCTATATTAGGAGAAATAAAACAATAAGCAAAGAAACAAACAAACAAAAATTAAGCCAACAATACACACACACATTATCCCCCCCCCCCCAAACATACACACATCCATCCCCCACCCCCCCCCCCCAACCAAACACACACACAAACATACACACGCGTTCGCTTTCTTTTTCGTGTCTGTTCTCCATCTGATCTAGTAGCAGAAGAAACAAAAAGCAAAACCAACCCAAAGAACCCCCCCAAAACAAAAGCCCACTAAGCCAACAATAATCCAAGCACCGCAACGCGAACTTTTAAGGAGTTGCATAAATAGTAGGATAGAGGATAAGAAAGAAAAACTCCAGTCTTTTTTCTTCTTCATTTTTTTAAAATTTCCACCACTTGCAATCGAGATGACCCACATTGGTTGTGTTTGTTCAAAGCTTCCATTGCTTTCTTTGTGGCCTCTGGTTTTGGGTGTTTTTTATGTTTAAATCTGCGGAATATTTAGTGGCAGTGCTCTGAAGTCAATGACCTTAGGATTAAAAATGGTTATGTAACAGTGATTTGCTTGTTTTAGTGATATACTAATGATTGATGTCTGTTACCCTATATGATGATGATGATGATGATGATGATGGTGATGATGATGATGATGATGATGATCATGATCATGGTGATGATGATGATGATGGTGTGGTGGTGGTGGTGGTGGTGTGATGATGATGATGATGATGATGATGGTGATGGTGATGATGTATGACATTTATATAGCATTGAATCTTGTAAAGCAACAAATCAAAGCGCTTACACTCAATCATCAGCATATATAAAATCCGCGCCACTCGCGCGAACGCATGCACACACACAAACACACATACACTGGTTTCAGTGATATATTAATAGTTCTTGTCTATTACCTTGCGAAAATGTTATCTAAACTTCATTAGCTGCTTTCAGTGATATACTAATGATCATCGTCTATTACCTTGCAAAAATGTTATCTAACACTGACTAGCTGGTTTTAGTGCTAAACTAATGATTACCTTGTGGAAATGTTATCTAATATTCATTCGTTGGTTTCAGTGGTATACTAATGATTATTGCCCAACCCCTTTGAAAATATGATTTAACACTGACTAACTGGTTTTTAGTGATATACTTATGACATGTTATGTAACGTTGGCCTGTTGGTTTTAGTGCAATACTAATGGTTATTGTTTGTTTCCTGTCAAAATGTGGTCTTACATTAACTAGCTAGTTTCAGTGATATACTATTAATTAATGTTCATTATCTTGTAAAAATGTGATCTAACATTTGGCTAGCTGGTTTCAGGGATATACTTGTGATTATTGTCTATTACCTCATGAAATGTTCTTTACTATTGAATAGCTGTTTGAAGTGATAGACGCTGAATATTGTTAGGATATAAATCAACGCTCATGCATTCAAGTCATTTACATGCATTCAACCGTCTACAAATTATATGAGCATATATCAAATTTACACACACACACACACACACACACAAAACACACACACACACACACACACACACACACACACACACAAGTCCTTCGGATGAGACTGTAAACCGAGGCCCCGTGTTCGAACGCATGCAGAACATCTTGCGCACACGTTAAATCCTGTTCCGCTTTTCGGAAGAGTAGGCCATTGTGTGCCGGTGGAAACAGATGACAAAATTTACAAAACCGCATACACACGGGGACTGGATGAAAAAAGCACATGAGTGCTTATTCCATTATCCTCGATATAAAAGAATAAATAAAAATAAAATAAATAACACACGCACACACACACACACACACACACACACACAAACAAACAAACAAACAACACACTTGGGCGGGTAATAGAGGTGTAGGTAGCTGTTAAAATGTATGAACATAATTATACGAAGGGAAGATTTCAGGTAGGAAATATCATGTGTGTTTTGAGGCTGGATTTACAAGAATTAAAAGTAGGTGGGTTTTTTTTGCAAAGGGAGAGAGGGAGGTCATTCCAGGTGGATGGACCAGAAACAGAGAATGAGCGATGGTCAACAGTCTTGTCTTGTGTGTGTGGACAGGACTATTGATTATGGTAAGGAGCACGACGAGCCTGTTACCACTGGAGGAGGCGTAACTGTGAGTGGACAAAAGGGTGAGTGCTCAAATGTGTGTTGTTGTGATGTTGTGATGCTGTGATGTGATGTGATGTGATGTGATGTGATGTGCCAACTTTGTTCCTTGTACTTCTGGCATGCAAAGTTAAGGTTATATAATTATATATATATATATTTATATATATATATATATATATATATATATTACTGATTTGTTATATCTTTAATGCGATGTTTCTTATTCTTTGAGGCAATGTTTCTTATTCTTTGAGGCAATGTTTCTTGACTCTTTGAGGCAATGTTTCTTGACTCTTGGAGGCAATGTTTTTTGACCTTTTAAGGCAATGTTTCTTGACTCTTGGAGGCAATGTTTCTTGACTCTTTGAAGCAATGTTTCTTGACTCTTTGAAGCAATGTTTCTTATTCTTTGAGGCAATGTTTCTTGACAGGTTTTGGATGTGGGCAGAGTATAATCCGCTGTTTTATCAATAATTATCCCAAAATTTGCATGCGCATGAACTTTTCTCTCTGTCTGTCTGTCTGTCTGCCTGTCTGTCTGTCTGTCTCTCTCTCTCTCTCTCTCTCTCTCTCTCTCTCTCTCTCTCTCTTCTCTCTCTCTTCCCCTCTGTCTTCCTCTTTGTCTGTCTCTCACACAAACACACACACATTCACATACACACACACACTCTGTCTCTCTCTCTCTCTCCGTCTCTCCCTCTCTCTCTCTCTCTCTCACTCTCTCTCTCACTCTCTCTCTCTCCTCTCTCTCTCTCTCTCTCACTCTCTCTCCCTCTCTTAGTTGGAATAGCTTCTTTGCGGAAGAAAAAAACCAACAAGGAAGAAAAAGACACGTTTCTGGATCGAATAGAATGGACGGCTAGTGGGAGTGAAAGGGAGACGTCGCCTTACTTTATACATACTAGGTGCCTGACCCCCATTTTGTGCTCTTTAAAAACCTACGGCCTTGTCTTGGAAGCTCTGCTGGCACCATTTTTAGTTCTGTACAATGTCTGATGGCAGTAGCGATCGGTCGTACTTTCGTTCTTTTCTCTAACCTGATATTTTCACAAACTGCTTTCGAAAGGTATGACATGGATTTCAACATCGCAATGTAGAAGATTGTGATGGCTTCTTGGTTATGTCGAAATGCTGCTCGTGTTCTGCTTAGAGATACGTTAT
>CM054145.1:13809288-13811788 GCA_028751875.1 Rapana venosa
ATTTACAGCTGGGTGAACTGAGGGAACTGTACTGAAGCCGAGGCGCGCAAACGGTCACCACGCTCGATGGTGCTTAACCTTTGTTTGGTGGAAAGCGAGTGCTTTGACCACTGAGCTATCCCGTCCTCTTTCCATGTGTAGGATGACCCATAAAACATAAGAAATTGTAGACTCGGCTGAACTTTCAGGAAGCAAAGTGGTTAAACCATATCATTTTTTCGCAAACGCCTGTCTAGAAAGCGAAACGTCCGGGTCAGAAGTATGCGGTTGTTCGAATCCCGTTTGGACCCGAAACTTTTCCCTTCGTCCCTTAGTCCATGAGCGGTGGTCTGGGCGCTAGTCGATAAACCGAGGTTCCGTGTGTTAGACCAAATTATTTAGCGCACGTAAAAGAAGCCACGGCAACAAGAGAGTTGTCCCTGGCGAAATTATGTAGAAAAAAAGCCACTCTGATAGGGAAACAAATACACTTGCAGACCAAAAAAAAAGAGAAACAAAATGGATGGCGCTGCTCTTGTGGCGACGCGTTCTCCCCCGGGGAGAGCAGCCCGAATTTCACGCCGTGAAATAAATAGATAAAAATAAAATAAAATAACAAACTGTAAACAAGTCTACGTCCTGTTTATTTCCGAACAGCAGCAGCAGTCCTAAACTTTTTGAAATGTGTGTCTTGATCCCAGCTTTTGTCTCCTCCTCCTCCATCTCCTCCTCCTCCTCCCCGTCCTCCTCCACCTCCTCCTTCTCCTCCTTCGCCTCCTCCCCCTTCTCCTCCTCCCCCTCCTCCCCTCTCCCTCCTCCTCCCCTCCTCCTCCCCTCCCCCTCCTCCCCCTCCTCCTCCTCAACCTCCTTGTCGTACGCTCAGACAGCAACTATTGTTGTCTTGTCATATCAGCGAAAATGCGTTGCAACTGCCGTTAATAAGTGTCTGACAAGTCAAGGCGAGTGCGTGCGACCTGGGCGTGGGAGGGAATTGTTATCTGTTTTGAAGTCTTTGAGGGGAAAATGGCAGGAGATTGGGACCAACAACATAGACAAGAAAGGCGGTGACAGGAAGAAAAACAGGAAAAAGGAAAATGTATATTTTTAAAAAAAACCTGCAACGCCCCCAATGCATGAAAAAGTGATCTGAAAATGGAGGTTTGGTAAATAGATGGATGGATGGATGGATGGATAGATAGATAGATAGATAGATAGATATATATATATATAGATAGATAGATAGATAGATGTAGGTAGGTAGATGGACAGACAGACAGACAGACAGATAGATAGATAGATAGATAGATAGATAGATAGATAGAGATAGATAGATAGATAGATAGATAGATAGATAGATAGATAGATAGAGAGAGAGAGAGAGAGAGGAGAGAGAGAGAGAGAGAGAGGGGCAGGCAGGCAGGCAGGCAGAAAGACAGACAAACAGAGAGACAGGCAGGCAGGCAGAAAGACAGACAGACAGACAGGTAGGTAGGTAGGTAGATAAATAGATAGATAGGTAGATAGATAGATAGATAGATAGATAGATAGATAGATAGATAGATAAATAGAGAGAGAGAGAGACAGGCAGGCAGGCAGGCAGAAAGATAGACAGACAGACAAACATTGAGGCAGGCAGGCAGAAAGGCAGACAGACAGACAGACAGGTAGGTAGGTAGATAGATAGATAGATAGATAGATAGATAGATAGATAGATAGATAGATAGATAGATAGATAAGTAGGTAGATAGATAGATAGATAGACAGACAGACAGACAGATAGATAGATAGATAGATAGATAGATAGATAGATAGATAGATAGATAGATAGATAGATAGATAGATAGATAGATAGATAGATAGATAGATGTGTTGTTATTAAGTAAACGTTCGTGACAGTGGACAGTAAAGTGGCGTTTTCTTTCGGGAGTGGGATGCAAGATCAAAGAGAAGCTGAAGAGGTTTTGCAGTGATTGTCACAGCGAAAGTGCAGAGAGAGAGAGAGAGAGAGGGAGACAGAGAGAGACAGAGAGAGAGAGACAGAGAGAGAGAGAGAAAAGCTGACCTGTATAGTAATGAGATTCAAAAAGCAGTAGTAGTGCACACACACACACATACACACACCCACACACGCACGCACGCGCGCATGAACACACACACACACACGCACAAGCGCATGAACACACATACACACATACACACACACCCGCACACGCACACACACACACCCGCACACGCACACTCACACACATACACACAACACACATACACACACACGTAAGCACGCACGCACAAACGCACACACACATTCATTCACTCACTCACTCGCTCACACACACACACACACACACACACACAGCACGCGCGCGTGCACGCACGCACGCACACACACATACCCTACCCCCCCCCCCCCCCTCTCCCTACACACACATGGAAGTGCAAACCCACATCACATGTACCACCTCCCTCTAGCCTTCCTCCCCGCCCCCCACCCCCTAACCCCCACCCCCTAACCCCCAACCTC
>CM054145.1:13816788-13824288 GCA_028751875.1 Rapana venosa
ATGCACAAGTATGAAACAAAATAGATAAATGAAAGTTGACAATCTTGGAGAAAATAAAACCCTGCTAATTTACATCCCCTAAAATCTATGTAATCAAAATGACATTAACCAGAAAAACCAAAATAAACAAGTAAACAGGAAAAAAAAAGCAAAATAAGGTAATAAGCATAATGAGCGAAAAACAACAATAGCTAAAAACTAGATATAGAAGAAATTCTAAACTCATCAAAAAGAAAGATAAAAGAAAACACTTTAAATCACATAATTCAAACCGACAAGTTGAAACCCTTGGATGTTTGGTTTTTTTGGTGCTCAACCGGGTCACTGATTGGCTGTGAATGTTCTGTCAGAAAGAAACGAGAATTACCAGTGTTTGTCAGTGGTCCATAACGTGGACCATAACAGCAGACATTGAAAGGAGGAGACAGGCAATGGAGATGAGGTACTTTCGCAAACTCTTTGTTATCTTATACAGAGATCACATCACTAATGTGGCAGTGAAAACCAGAATTAATAACGCAATCAAACCATATGAAGAGCTCCTGACTTTCGTGAATAAACACAATCTTAAGTGGTACTGGTAGATCTCACGAACATCTGGACTGGCCAAGACTGTCCTACAGGGAACAGTACAAGGAGGGAGACGAAGAAGAGGCAGACAGAAAAAACGATGGGAAGACAGCATCAGAGAGTGGACTGGCATTGAGTGGAACGATTTGCTACGGAGAGCAGAAGACCGTAGGGAGTGGAGGAAGCTGGTTACAAAATCTTCAGTGGTGCTCCCACGGTCCACGGGACTACGGGATAGATGAAGGTGGTCCAGTGGCCCACATACACTTTCTATGGCTTTTCTCCCTTCTATCTTCTTCGGGATCTTCAATACATTATTACTTTTGTTGTCTTCTCTTCTTTTTCTCTTGCATTAGTCAGATAGCCTACTGTCAAAATGAGGCACACAAAAAAAGAAGTAAAGAAAGCTCGAATTTCTTTCCATTTATTAAAAGGCATTTTGAGTATCTCACAATCTTCAAAACTGTGGGGATAAACCCCACTGGTGTTTGTTTTTTTTAAGACTAAGAAGACAATCATTTAGAAAAACGAAATTCTGTTATGTCCCTAACGAAATGGTCTTTGTTGGGTGTTTTTTTTTCTAGATCGACACTGCAGTATATATCCCCACCTTCTGGAAATTCTGTGCTAAGAATTCCCTCTTTTCTATCACTTTCTTTGTTTCTACCTTGTTCCTCTTCTTCCTACCACTTCCTTCTTGTCTGTTTTCTGCCTTCTCGGTCCATTTTCCTGCCTTTTATTCCAGAAGGACTTTAAAAAATGGCAATTTTCTCTCACGCCGAAGTGAGATGTAGTGACCCTGATTTGTCAGGCAGTTATTAAAGGCAGTGCAACGCATTTTCATTCATGTTACAGACACAATAGTAAGAAGAAGATGAAGAAGATGAAGAAGATGATGAAGAAGAAGAAGAAGAAGAAGAAGAAGAAGAAGAAGAAGAAGAAGAAGAAGAAGAAGAAGAAGAAGAAGAAGAAGAAGAAGAAGAAGAACAACAACAACAACAACAACAACAACAACAACAACAACAACAACAACAAGGAGAAGAAGAACAAGGAGAAGAAGGAGAAGAACAAGGAGAAGAAGGAGAAGAAGAAGAGGAAGAAGAAGAAGAAGAAAGAAGAAGAAGAAGAAGAAGAAGAAGAAGAAGAAGAAGAAAACCTATCAGTTCAGGACCTCTTGGTTTAGAAGGCCATCCATCTCATCCATTTGAATACTGTTTTGTGCAAAGTCTTCACCGATACACGGAATTGTCCATCTTCTTTTATTTGCGACGATAGGCTGCTGCATTTTCGGGTTATTCCTTTTGATAGATCAGACTTTTGTTTTTTTTGCCGGCATAACCATTCCCACTGACATGTCTTACCACCCGTGTCAGGGTTTGCAGGCGTGCGTGCGTGCGTGCTGTTGATAATCAGACTCGCTATCTGTTCTTTTTGTGTCTCTGTGCATTTGTTTCTGTGTCTCCTGTCTGTTTCTGTGGTAACGTGTCATGACTGGTGAGTAAGGAGGATAATGTCTGGTCATGCTATTCCGTTGTTGTTTACCCCCACACTCGGTGCCTTTGCCGCCCATCTTTTGTGTGTGTGTGTGTGTGTGTGTGTGTGTGTGTGTGTGTGTGTGTGTGTGTGTGTGTGTGTGTGTGTGTGTGTGTGTGTGTGTGTGTGGTGTGTGTGTGTGTGTGTGTGCGCGCGTGCATGCGTGTATGTGTGTACATTTGAATTTGTAAAAACTATTAATTGTAACTGGTTGCATGTGAAAGAGTAGAATGAATGAAAGGGCTTTGATTTGGTTTTTTTCAAGATATAGTGCTATATAAATTCCATGTATTATTTCTATTATTATATTTTGTGAAAATCATACAGCAACCTTGATGTCAGCTTCGTTCCATACAAAACTAAAAGAAACATGATAGAAAACAGTAAGTACAATGTCAGAGTCGTAAGAAGAAGAAGAAGAGGAAGAGGAAGGAGGAGAAGGAGGAGGAGGAGGAGAAGGAGGAAGAGGGGGAGGAAGAGGAGGATGGGAAGAAGAAGAGAGAAAAAAAAGGCAGAAGAAGAAGAAAGTAACCGACCTACCATGATACCGGCTAGGGGTTAAAGTAGAACCGGAACTGAATGAAGTAATTCTATTTCGCGCGCCACCCTTTTTGTTGTTGTCTCCAACTGTATTTGTTTCCCGTATGTAACGTTTATTGTATCATGTACCTGAGTTTTTATGACTTAAAAGAGCTGATATTGGTGTAACTTCTTCACAAAATCTTTAGTTTCTGTTTATACTATAACGTTTGTATCATTGTGTATTGTATGATTTTTCATGGGGTATTTGGAACTTATCGTTGGAGATAATAGAATACTCCTGAGTCTTGAGTAAGCGCTCTTTTATACACCCGCATATTCTATAGGCCTACACACGAATGCACACACACACACGCAAACACAGACATGTATACATGTACGGATACAAGTGCAAGTAAGTGCAAAAGTGTGCGTTGCGAGTGAGAAAATGGAACCCAGTAAGCAAACAGAAAGGCAGCGTATAAACAAATAAATTGGGTTCTAGTTGTAATTGTATACAATGGAAATGAAATTATATGCTTTCAATAAAACCAAACCAAACACACAGAAACAGAGAGAAACATGTATAAGAATATATTATTTCAGTGTAAACAAGTATGGGGGTTTTTTGTTTCATTTTATTACATTTGTTGAAACTGAACTAAAATTTTCCAATACTTTTTCTCTGTTTTGTGTTTTATCTAATTTTGCTTGATTTTACAAAATTGAAAAACAACAACACCATCTTCATGCGAATTTATAACTAACAAGCTTATCTTCATCGCATAACATAAACCAAAACAAAAATCAATGAATGTATTAGGATATATTAAGTAAAATTGAAATAAGACAACAAAAAATTCACAACTTAAAATGAAGAAATTTAAAAAAACAAATAAAATTATAATCAATTTAGCTCACATAGTTCAAACAAACTGGTCAGAGCCCCTGGCGACTTTTGCCCAAGTATTGCACATTCACTGCCAACCAAATCTTGCACAGACATTAAAAACCCGTTCCGCCTTTTGGAAGAATAGGCCATTTCGTGCCGATAGGGACGGATGTCAGTATTCTGTTTGAAAGTTGGCAATGAATGTGCGTCAGAAGTAAATGGGAATTCTTGTTTTTCGATCCTCGGCTAGAGCTCCGGGGTTCACCAATGGTGAGATTTCTGTGTACATAACCGTTTTTTGCCCCCTTTCCCACCATTTAGGTGGGACCAGGTTCGATTCCCGTTCAAGGGTATTTTTTCCCCAGGAGTTATAACATCAGTGCAGAGACTCCACTCTCCCCAAAAAGCCTTCGGATGAGACTATAAACTGTGGCCCCGTGTGCGAACGCACGCAGAACATCTTGCGCTCACGTTAAATCCTGTTCCGCTTTTCGTAAGAGTAGGCCATTGTGTGCCGGTGGGAACAGATGACAGAATTGACAAAACCGCATACACACGAGGAATGGATGTAAAAAAGCACGTAAGTGCTTATTCCATTATCCTCGATATAAAAGAATAAAAAATGAAAAAAATAAATAAATAGGTAGCCGCATTCCGACTTCGGGGATGGTGTCTAAACAAAACATTTCTGTGCATGCGTTTAAAAAAAAAGACATCGGTTACTCCCAGCACGAGCTGGCCTACTCTTCCGAAAGGCGTAACGGGTTTTGTGTGTGTGCAAGATATTCTGCGTGAATTCACACACGGGGCCTCGGTTTATAGTCTGACCCGAAGGACTTTGACATTCAGCTCGATTTGGTGGTTGTCGCGAAACTGGGAAAGAAAGGGCGAGGCTGGGAATCGAACCCAGATCCTTACGGTTTACTTGTCAGGCAGATGAACGTCTTAACCGTCCTGCCACCTTTCTTCTTGTATCAATAAGAATGAAGAGCGTTTGTTGGCTGCCCACGAACATCCAGTTTGTATGGAATTTCTCTGTGGTCATTCCTCCTGGTCCTCAATGGATTACATTTTTTTGTCTTCTGCTCTCCTTTTCTTGCATTAATCAGATAGTCCTACCATCAAAAAGGGGGTCAATTGTTTTAAAGAAAGGCTTTAAAGTGTCTAATATTTCATTTTATTTATCAAAAAGACATAGGTAGGTGTCAGGTCTGTACAGAAAAGAGGACTTGCTACTCTTATAATAATAATACATGGAATTTATATAGCGCCATATCTTGAAAAAAGAACCCAAACCATAGCGCTTTCGTTCATCCCACTCATTCGCAGAAAAAGAAGAAAGTCAGTTAAAAACCAAAATTCCCTACTGCTTAACCCCGTGTGCTGGTGAAATTTAAGATGCACAATGAGTATGCTTGGTTTTGCAATCCACAGATTGCTGACTAGCTTATACGGAAGTTTTAGCCTAAAAAAGATCCTTTGAATGAATTCACACTCTCATCTCCCACAAGTGTGCCATGCATAAAAAACGCAAGACATTATCCGAATAAAAATAGAAAACTCCCCTCTCTTTATCCATCAAGTTGCTGCCAAGATCCGAACCAAAGAACCACGACTTAAGTTTCTTGTAGACCATCCTTTCCATCCACTCGGCTGCTGTGGTTGCGAGCGCTGCACGCACGCACGCATCTATGCAAATTCTTCACTGACACGTGACATATTATGTCTTCTCGATTTATTTGCGATCAGTGGCTGCTGCATTTCCTATTTTATTCATTTTTTTGATTGATAGTCTTTCACTGGCATAACCATCCACGCTGGAACTGTTTAGATGTATCTGTTTTGTCAGGGCTTGGTGGCATGCATGCGTGCTGTAGATAATCAGACTCGCTATCTTTTTTTTGGTTTGTTGTCTCTTTGTATTTGTGTCTGTGGTAACTGTCATCAGTGGTGATGGAGGAATAGGGCTGATCACGCTATTCAGGGTTGTTTTCTCCTCAATTCCTTAAGACCTCATGTTTGTAGTGCTTATATGTACATACAGGCAGTATGTGATGCCGAAACCATTCAGTTACCCCCGATATCAGCTTCGTTCAGTTGCACAAAAACAAGAAAATATTAAGAAAGTACAACAGTGGCAGAAATGTTGATCTAGGAAAAGAAGAATGAGATGTTAATGTTGATGTTGATGAATATGACGAAGGAGAAGGAGGAGGAGGTGGAGGAGGAGGAGGAGGATGAGGAGGAGGAGGAGGAGGATGAGAAGAAGAAGAAGAAGAAGGAGAAGGAGAACAAGAAGGAGGAGGAGGAGGAGGAGGAGGAGGAGAAGGAGAAGAAGAAGAAGGAGGAGGAGGAAGAGAAAGGAGGAGGAGGAGGAGAAGGAGGAGGAGGAGGAGGAGGAGGAGGAAAAGACGAAGAAGAAGGAAAAGAAGAAGAAGATGATGCATGATGATGACGTTGATAATGACGATAACAACGACGACGACGATAATGATACGACAATGATGCTGAAGAAGTAGTAGTAGCAGAAGAAGAAGAAGGAGGAGCAGGAGCAGGAGCAGGAGCAACAGCAGCAGCAGCAGCAGCAGCAGCAGCAGAAGAAGAAGAAGAAGAAGAAGAAGAAGAAGAAGAAGAAGAAAGCAAAGGAGAAAATGGTGATGGATAGGAAAAGAAACAGGATGATATGGCTAAGGGTAGGGGAGAAGAATACAGTCATCTTGGGAGGTTGAAGGTGCAATTCAGATCAGAATATTGTATTATACGAATATTGTATTGTATTGTTTTGTATTGAATTGCATTGCATTGCATGCACTGTGGAATTATGTGGCTTCAGTCACCTCCGACCCAAAAGTACACACACGGGGACTGGATGTAAAAAAGCACATGAGTGCTTATTCTATTATCCTCGAAATACAGGAAGAAATATATAATACACACACACCCTCTAACACACACACTGGGACTGAATGTAAAAAAAGCACATGAATACTTATTCTATTATCCTCGAAAAATAAGAAGAAATAAATAAAACACACACACACACACTCTAACACACACACATGGGGACTGGATGTAAAAAAGCACATGAGTGCTTATTCTATTATTCTCGAAATACAAGAAGAAATAAATAAAACACACACACCCTCTAACAAACACATGGGGACTGGATGTAAAAAAGCATATGAATACTGATTCTATTATCCTCGAAAAATAAGAAGAAATAAATAAAACACACACACACATTCTAACACACACACATGGGGACTGGATGTAAAAAAATACATGAGTGCTTATTCTATTATCCTCGAAAAATAAGAAGAAATAAATAAAACACACATACTTACTCTAACACAAACACAGACATACACATGGGGACAGGATGTAAAAAAGCACATGAGTACTTATTTCATTATCTTCGAAAAACAAGCAGAAATAAATAACACACACACACACCTACACACACACACACTCATGGGTAATGGATGTAAAAAAAAAAAAAAAGCACGTGAGTGCTTATTCCATTATCCTCGAAAAACAAGAAGAAATAAATAAAACACACACACCTACACACACCATCTATGTTACCTAGACACACACACAGACAAACACACACACACACACACACACGCACGCACACATACATTCAATCACTCAATCACTTATACACACAGATATTCTAACACAGACATACACACGGGACTGGATGTTAAAAAAGCACTTGAGTACTTATTCCATTATCCTCGAAAAACAAGAAGAAATAAATAAAACACACACACACCTACACACATCATCTATGTTACCTAGACACACACACACAGACAAACACACACACACAGACAAACACACACACACACACACACACACACACACACACACACACACACACACACACACACACACACGCACGCACACATACATTCAATCACTCAATCACTTATACACACAGATATTCTAACACAGACATACACACGGGGACTGGATGTTAA
>CM054145.1:13829288-13851788 GCA_028751875.1 Rapana venosa
ACGATTTAGCCACTGAGATGTCCAAAACAGGGAAACATGGTATTCAGTTAGTCCCTGGTGTAGAAGAAATATTCATGTTATTTGATGATGGTGTTATTCTGTTGTCAAATACGATTGTTGGGCTCCAAAATCAACTTAATAGTTTAAAAAGGGAAGATGACCATTTGCATTTAAAGGTTAATTAAAAAAAAAGACAAACATAGTTGTATTTAGAATGGGAGGACATGCAGCTTCAAAAGAGAAATGATTTTATGGAAATGAAGTTATTAAGGTGGTAAATTCGTACAAATACTTAGGAATGCTGTTCACACCTAAAGTGAGTCTTACCAGTGCTCTGGCAGAGGGTTATAGAAAGGGGAGGCAGGGGGTACTAGAAATAATGAGATCACTGAAAAGGTTAACGTTAACGGTTCCAAATTTATTTTGGAAATTGTTTAATTCACAAATTGAGCCAATTTTCACATATGCAAGTGATGTATGGGGCTTAGAGACTGAATGTAAACAAATCGAAGCAATGCATACTTTTGCTGTTAAAAGATTTTTGAATGTCCCCTTTCATTTCTCAAAAAAAAGAAGTATATGCAGAGACTGGCAGGTATCCACTTCATATCCGAACTGCTGTTAAATGTATTAAATATTGGCTTAAGCTCGTTCAGCTGCCTATGTGAAGGATATGCCATCAAGCTTACGAAATGCTTGTATTACAACATGATTCTGGTCATACCAATTGGGTGTCAAATGTGCAAAAGAAACTTACAGAGAACGGATTTAGTATTGTATGGTTAAGCCAGGGTGTAGGGCACGAGTCCACTTTTATTCATGAATTTAAAGAAAGGTTTATTGCTTGTTTCAAACAAAACTGACATTCGGATATAGAGGATGAATATAAATATAGATGGTACAACTCATTTATAAACATTTTCAAGCAGAGAAATATTGGTCTGTATAACAAAGAAATGGTATGGAGATTGCCTGGCAAAATTCTTTTTCGCAATTCTTCTCCTCCTTGTTCTTTTTCACAATTCTTCTTCTTCTTCTTCCTAGTTTTGAATGCATTAGGGCTCTGGTTTCCAGCAGTGTTCAATGGCAGAGGTTTGCTACTGCCAGTGTAAGCTTAGTGTGGGTGCAGAATTATTGTCTTTGTTCAGTGTTTGAACACGGTACGTGTGTGTGTGTGTGTGTGTGTGTGTGTGGTGGGGGGATGTAGTGTGTGTGTGTGTGTGGGGGGGGGGGGGGGATGTAGTGTGTGTTTGTGTGTGTAGAAGGAGGAGGGGTGTAGTGTGTGTATGTATGTGTGAGGGTGGAGGGGAGAGTGAGTGTGTTTGTGCAGTGGTGTGTGTGTGTGTGCTTGTGCATGTGTCAGCTTGGTGTTCGTGCGGAATTGTCTTGTTCAGTGCTTGAACACAGTGTGCGCGCGTGTGTATGTGTGTGTACGTGCGTGCGTGTGCGTGCGTGCGGGCGTACGTGCGTGCGTGCGCGCGCGCTCCTGTGTGTGTTGTGTATGTATGTGTAGTGTGTGTCTGTGTGTGTGTGCGCCTGGACGTGTGTGTGTGCTTGCGCATGTGTGCCAGCTTGGTGTATATACAGAATTGTCTTTGTTCAGTGCTGAGCAATGCTAGGTAGTGGTATGTGTGAGTCACTTTTTGGTTCTGTTATTATAGAAAGGGAGTAGGTAGTGTTCTGTGGTTGGGTGTGTGTGTGAAGAGAGAGAGAGAGAGAGAGAGAGAGAGAGAGAGAGAAGAGAGAGGAGAGAGAGAGAGAGAGAGAGAGAAGAGAAGAGAGAGAGAGAGAGAGAGAGAGAGAGAAAGAGAGAGAGAGAGAGAGAGAGAGAGACAGACAGACAGACAGACAGGGAGGGAGGGAGGGAGGGTGAAAGAGATTTTAAGCTGAGATTACTGTTACTGCCTTCTTTTATCTTTTTCTACTTTGTGTTTTTGTTTCTCTGTCTTTCTTTAGGTTTGTTTTGTTTCATCTGCTCCTTTATGTTTGTTTATTTTCCTAGTCTTTGTTGTTGTCGTTGTTGTCATCGTTGTTGTTGTAATTGTTGCTGCTGATGTTGTTAGGTTGTTGTTGGTCATCATCATCTTTTTCTTTTTTCTTCTTTTTCTTCTTCCTCCTCCTCTTCGTCTTCTTCCTCCTCCTCTTCTTCTTCTTTTTCTTCTTCTCCTTCTCCTTCTCTATGTTTTGTCTCTGTCTCTGTCTTTTTGTCTCTGTATGTTTGCCTGCCTCTGTATTTTTGTCTGCTCTCTTATTTGTCTGCTCTCTGCCTCTCTGTCCCTCTCTCTCACTCTTCATCTCTCCCCCATCTTTCTCATAATTGTGTTCCCCCTTTACTGTAATTTGTCGTCACATCCCTATCTCTCGCCCCATGCATCTCATCACCATCATCACATTGACAACCATCTGTACTGGTGTGGAAGAAATGCTGAAGATGACCAAACATCAATCAGCGAGTAGAGGTGATTATTGCAGCGTGAAGTCAGGGACGTGGTTCTCAGCTGTCTTCAACAGCAGATATTTACTGTTAGTTGTGACTTGTGAAACAGGATAGCTCAGCGGTCAGAGCACTCGCTTTCCCCAAGCTAAGGTTAAGCAGCGTTGAGCGTGGTTACCCCTTGGATGGGTTACCGTTTACGCGCCTTGGCTTCAGTATAGATCCCCCAGTTCACCCAGCTGTAAATGGGTACCTGCTCTCTTTAGGGTCAGGGGAGGTAAAGCAGCGAGGGAAAGGAGATGGGCGCCGCCCTCAATATGTTGGCCCCTAGAGAAGTTGAGGTCTCTGACGCCTCACTCCCCTACGACCTTATAGGTTATGGGACACCACGTAGGGGCTTGTAAGATTGGTGTGTAGCTTGCTTGTTCGGTTTTGAATAAAGTTATCAAAGCATCTAAGTGTTCGATGCATTGCTTTTTCTTCTGTTGTTGTTCCTGCTGCTTTGGCATTAAGCGAGGATGTTAGTGGTAGTTTCTGTTTTGTTATGTTTGTTTGTTTGCTTTTGATTATTCAGATGTCATGTTCCTTTCATGGGTTTTTTGTCATTCTTTTGCTCTTCTATGCGCTGCACCTGGTTGATCATTCTCAGGTTATGGTCTTGTTGTTGTTGCTGCTGCTTTAATGTCGTTGTTGTTGTGTTTTAATCGTCTTCTTGTTGTTTCATCTTTTTTCTTGTCTTCTCTCTCTCTCTCTCTCTCCTCTCTCTCTCTCTCTCTCTCTCTCTCTCTGTCTCCTCTAACGTGATATCCTATGGCTTTTACCCTTTGCATCTATATCTGATCATTGTCTCCATCTCTAGGAGAGAGAGAGAGAGAGAGAGAGAGAGAGAGAGAGAGAGAGAGAGAGAGAGAGAGAGAGGAAGAGATAGACAGACAGAGACAGATAAACAGATAGACAGAGACAGATAGACAGACAGAGACAGAGAAGAGATGATATGGAGATGTAAGCAAAACTGTAGAAAGAAACGGAGTGGGATAGAAAAGGGGACATTTTCTAGCACAGACTTTTCCAGAAAGTGATGATACTATTTACACTGAAAGAAACCTCGGCACATCCCCACGAAGGGGAGAGAGGGGGGTGGGTGGGGAGAGGAGAAAGGGAGGAGGGGGGGTGTAGTCTGGTGTTCAACGGTGGGTTTTTTCTTCCTTTTGAATCGTTGTCTTTCCTCAGCATCCCTTTAGAGACCAAATCAGGTCAGCTGTTGGATAAGGCAGCGGCAGGAACTGGGCGTCTGATGTTCAGACAAATTGGTCTTCTTTACCAGGAAATTACACGGTACAGTTTTCTTCCTCTTCTTCTTCTTCTTCTTCTTCTTCTTCTTCTTCTTCTTCTTCTTCTTCTTCTTGAAAGGATTGGGAGACTAACCTACTTTCGCTTTCTTCCATCTAAGTAGATTCGTAACAAGATTGCTCTCTGTCTGTGTCTCTGTCTCTGTGCTTATCTGTGTGAGTGTGTGCGTGCGTGCGTGCGGTGCGTGTGTGTGTGGGGGGGGGGGGGGGAGGGGGGTAGTGTATGTGTGTGAGTGTGGTGTAGTGTGTGTGTGTGTGTAGTGTGGTGTAGTGTGTGTGTTCTTTAATTTAACGTGTTTTCACATTACGTGATGTGTGTGTATGTGAGTGCGTGTGTGTATGTGTGTGTCTCTGTCTGTCTCCGTCTGTCTGTCTGCTGGTCTGTCTGTCTGTCTGCCGGTCTCATGTCTGTCTGTCTGTCTTTCTGATGTCTGTCTCTGTCTGTCTGTCTCTTTCTTTCTGTAGCAAGAATGATCTCGTGGCTAAATTGCTACGGCGCAATCTGGATAGACATCATACGCACACACCCACACACCCACACCCACACACACACGCGCTATGTTCTTCCTCTTTGTAATTCAATAAATGAAAGACTTTTCTTACTGCATTCATATTCTGATTCTTTCTGAGCTTTTTTTTAGAAAGGATGGGTTGTCTCAAGACAAAAGATATAATCTAACGTCTCATGGGAGTTAATTTCTGACTAACAGAATGTACAGGGACAGAACTATCCTTCTATTCTGACTGTGTACTAAAATAATTATGTGACGCTCCACCACGAAATGAGTCACTGTGCACCTGACCCACTTTTCTGCTAGGAGCCATTTTAGGCAGACAGGTCAGGTTGTCTGTTTTGGGATTTTGATTGATTATAAAACTGTAACCATTCTTCTACCTTGTATTGAAATAAGAAGGCGTAAGTTTGTTTCCTTTTGCTTTTAAACGTGTTCTAAAAATACCAAAACCCTCGTTCTGACCACCTATTGCGATGCTAAACTTTTCAGTTACTCATTTTTTTGGTCACTTCCCGCAGTCCATCCTTTCAATTTGGAATATCTGTTCATAGAATTGTCCGCTTTTCAATCTGTTATGTTGTTGTTGTTGTTGCTTTCAATAGCCCTCTTATTGCACATTGTATTGTATGTTAGTCCGTCGTGTTCGATAATGACCTCCAAAACAGCAGAGGAGGCAGCTGCTGTCTCGGAAATTGGGCAGAAATTTGATTATAGTGGAGATGCCTTGCCCACAGTACATCCCCACTCTCTCGGCCAAGTGGGCATAAGGACAGTCAGCATTGGAGATGTTCTCCAAAGGCCAACCAGCCCCCAGGGCTGCAGCACATAAGGACTGTGCGAGTCAAGCCTCCTAGTCAGAGAGTCGTAGTCAATCACTAAAGACTAAGCTGTAAAGTGGAATTCCATGAGTGGAAAAGTTACTGGTCATACAGCCTCTCACCTTGCTCTTGCCCTCAGCGTCAATGGTTTAATCAAGAACTGTGATAAACCCCAGGCGCTTACGGCATAATGTTGCAAATTAATAACATGCCAATAACTAAAAACTGACCTCAGGCGCAATGCGACTGGTCATGTTGTGGAGCGTCACATATTTTGTCTGAAGTTCCCCTCCCTCTTCTCCATTTTCCCCGTCTCTGACCGCTGATTTCTTCTGTTCAGCCTCCGTCCTGAATTCCATCCCCTCTACAATGGAATCTAAACTATAACCCGTCCTTATTTGTTGTCGGTGTTATTCACAGACTTTTATCCACATATTGACGCTGAGGAAAACCAGAGAAGAAGGTCAAATTAGTTCCCATAACGAACTAGACTCTTCCTCTCCCAAAGAGTAATGCAAATGGCGGCCACAGGGGACCCGGATGTTGTCACGCAACGTGACTAAGCAATCACTGGTCGTGTCTCTCAAAATGGTCTTGCCTGGGTCAATGAGGGTGTTGGTTATGTTGGTGGGTTTTTTCCCCCAGAAGTATTAGCAGGGTATAGGGGTTTATACAAGCAAATTAAACACTGAAATAGTGAATGCTGTACGTGGAAAAGGCCACGTGTTAATGTTAACACGCGCACAGTGACTTATGGAGGAAGGAAGGTGGCAGGATGGTTAAGACGTTCGCCTGCCAACAAGTAAACCGTGAGGTTCTGGGTTCGATTCCCAGCCTCGCCCTTTCTTCCCAGTTTGACAAATAAATCGAACTAAATGTCAAAGTCCTTCGGATGAGACTATAAACCGAGGCCCAGTGTGCTAACGCACGCAGAACATCTTGCGCACACGTTAAATTCTGTTCCGCTTTTCGAAAGAGTAGGCCATTGTGTGCCGGTGTGAACAGATGACAAAATTTACAAAACCGCATACACACGGGGACTGATGTAAAAAGCACACGAGTGCTTATTCCATTATCCTCGATATAAAAGGATAAAATATATAAAAGAATAAATAAATAAATAAAATGGAACGACATTGGAAATGTTCTGTTGAGAATATTTTCCTGACACACAGCTTCCACTTTGAGGTGAGGGTTTTTTGGGTTTTATTTATTTATTCTTTTATATCGAGGGTCATGGAATAAGCACTCACGTGCTGGATTTTTTTTTACATCCAGTCCTCGTGTGTATGCGGTTTTGTAAATTTTGTCATCAGTTCCCACCAGCACACAATGGCCTTCTCTTTCGAAAAGCAGAACAGGATTGTACGTGTGCGCAAGATATTCTGCATGCGTTCGCTTACCGGGCTTTGGTTTATAGTCTCATCTGAAGGACTTTTTGGGGAAAATGGAGTCTTCACTGATGTTAACTCCAGGGGGAAAAAATCACCTTGAACGGGATTCGAACCCGGGTCGTCAGATTGCGAGCGCAATGTTCTAACCACTAGGCTATCCCGTCCCACAAAGGTAGTGTTAGCGTAGGGGTTATATGTGCACATAAGTTCCTCTACTGTTTGTTAAAGCATCAAAGAGATTTTTGACCCCCCCCCCCCCCCCACCCTCCTCGCAAACAACCATTGTTTTATCATCACCCCCACCCCTGTTTGTCTCTGTCTCTTTGTTTCTGTCCTCTCTCCCCCACTCTCCCCTTCTCTGTGTCTCTCTCTCCCTCTCTCCCCCCTACTCTCTATCTCTCCCTCCCCCCTCTCTCCTCTCTCTCTCCCTCCCCCTCTCTCTCCTCTCTCTCTCTCTCTCTCTCCCTCTTTCCCACTCTCTCTCCCTCTCTCCCACTCTCTCTCTCCTCTCTCCCACTCTCTCTCTCCACATCCCCCTCTCTCTCTTTCTCTCTCCTCTCTCTCTCTCCCCCCCCCCTCTCTCTCCCCTTGCTCCCCCTCTCTCTCCCTCCTCCCCCTCTCTCCTCTCTCTCTCCCCCTCTCTCCTCTCTCTCTCTCTCTCTCTTTCCCACTATCCTCTCTCTCTCCCTCCCCTTCTCTCCTCTCTGTCTCGCTCTCTCACACTCTCTCCCTCTCTCCCACTCTCTCTCTCCCCATTCCCCCTCTCTCTCTTTCTCTCTCCTCTCTTTTCTCTCTCTCCCCCCCTCCTCTCTCTCTCCCCTTGCTCCCCCTCCCTCTCCCTCTCTCTCCAACTCTCTCTTCCCATGATTATCCCCCTCACACCTTTCACAAGGCCCCCCTGCCTTTCCCGTATCTCTCATCACCGCCTAATCTCTGGCCCCATCTCACCCACGTCGCGAAAGCCTTGAAGATGTCCATCCACAGTGACAAGTTGGGAGCATCATAAGTCAGGGCCTTGGTTTTCAGCAGCAGCCATCAGTGGCAGACCTTTGTCTGTCAGCACCGTAGGTCTACAGGTTACACTCCTGTATGACTTTGCGGGCCGTGTAGTGTCTTCTATAGAGTGTTAGTCGGAATTTGTGTTTGGTCTCGTGATTTTCACTTTTTTTTTGGTGAAAGTATGAAAAAAATGCTCTGTGTACTTGTTTCTTTTTTTTTTTTGGTGGGGGTGGGGGGGGGGGGGGAGTAGGGGATTAAGGGCAGAGAGCAATATTGGGTAGTCACCAGAAAGTTGGAAATAATCATCAAATGAGGATTGCCTGTATTCCTACAGTGTTGACCCCGCACAGGCATATTGCGGTTAGGAAGCTACTAGCAGACGACACAGGACTGAGGGGGTACAGTGTTGGCTGAAAAAAAATCAAACTTGCCAAATTTGCGCAAAAATCACATGAGTTTGGAGTCAGAAGCTAGTTTTTCACACACAAAAATGGTTTATATTTCTGTGGGTGGACTGTCCCAGACTAAAAGCTGTGTCAGTTATTGATGTCAACCAAATGCCAAGGCCTACACTAGAATGTTGTTATGTTGAAAAATGTTCTGTTGAGATTGCCTTCAGCCACGACAAGCTCCGTTCCACTATTCGGAAGAGTAGGCCATTGTGTGCTGGTGGGAACGGATGATAAAATTTCCAAAATTGCGTACACACGGGGACTGGATGTAGAAAAAAAGCACCTGAGTGCTTATTCCATTTACTTCGAAATTAAAAAAAAGGGAAAACATATTTACATTTTTCAACTTTCCAAAATTTATATGGTTTTTGCCCGGTGTCATTTTATACATGGAATCTGTGGACGTGTTTGAAAGCGTTGTCAGAAGCCTGGCTCTTTGGTTTTCAGACACACGGATCTTTTCTGTTAGAAAATCAAACATACGAAGGATTAATGATTTATAGGTGGGTTAGGTGGAGCGCTCTCTCTCTCTCTCTCTCTCTCTCTCTCTCTCTCTCTCTCTCTCTCTCTCTCTCTCTCTCTCTCTGTCTCACTTTCTCTGTCTCTGTCTCTGTGTTGTTTTGTCTCTGTCTGTCTGTCTCTGTCTGTCTGTCTGTCTCTCTCTCTCTCTCTCTCTCGCTCGTCTTCCAAATCAAAGAGTGTGCTTTTTATTTTATTTTATAGTTAAATGTAAGGATACATTAACCATTAAAAAGATGCTCTCTCTCTCTATCTCTACCTCTCTGAGGTAAGCAATTTAAGATGGACACCAGACATAAAAGTACCCTTCTTCTTCTTCTTCCTTTTTGTGCTTCAAATACAAGGTGGCTTCTTTCTTCTTTTTATTTCCTTACGTGTCAGTGGATTCTTTATGAGGATTTCTCCCCGAAGGGAATAAAAACAATAATATAGAGAATTTCGTTCAGTTACTTGCTGTGTTTCTCCCCAAGGAATATTATTATTATTATTATTATTATTATTCTTATCATCATTATTATTATTATTATCATTATTATTATTATTATCATTATTATTATTATTATTATTATTTTATTTCGAGGATAATGGAATAAGCACTTATGTGTTTTTTTCATCCAGACCCCGTGTGTATGCAGTTTTGTCAATTTTGTCATCCGTTCCCACCGGCACACAATGGCCTATTCTTACGACAAGCGGAACGGGTTTTAACGTGTGCGCAAGATGTTCTGCATGCGTTCGCACACGGGACCTCGGTTTATAGTCTCATCCGAAGGACTTTTGGGGAGAGCGGAGTCGGCACTGATGTTAACTCCAGAGGAAAAGTCCTCATGAACGAGAATCGAACCCGGGTCAGCAGATCACGAATACATCACTCTAACCACATACGGACCACAAGAGTTTGTTATAGGATGTATATATGTATATATATGTGTGTGTGTGTTCAGCTGCCTCCAGGAAAATGACATTGTTTTGAAGAAATATTCTTGTTTGAGGAAAGTGTTTTGCTGATGGAATGAAAGTAGATACAGAGTCCATTATCAGATTTTGGGTAAAACCCATAAAAAAGCAAAGAAAAAAATCAAGAGGTAAAAGCAATGGTGTGTGTGTGTGTAGAGGGGAGAGAGAGAGAGAGAGAGAGAGAGAGAGAGAGAGAGAGAGAGAGAGAGAGGAAGGAATCAAATCTTGAAATGGTGTGTGTGTATGTGTGGTATGTATGTGTGTGTGTGTGTGTGTGTTTGTGTGACCGGAACAAGCTAAAATTAGTGTTTTTTGTGTGTGTGCGTGTCTGTGTGCGTGTCTGTGTGTGTGTCTTTGTGTGTGTCTGTGCGTGTGCGTGCGTGCATGTGTGTATGTGACACCAAGACGAGCTAAAATCAGTGTTTTCTTTGCGAGTATGTAACTAAGGACAGCTCCTACTTCACACGAAAGGAGTCTGACAGAAAACCCAGAAAGCAAAAACGAATGGTAACTTCAGGAATCTCTGTCAGAGAAAAAACCCCAACCCAGCCTCTAAACTTCAGACAAATCGACCCTGTCTGCTGAAGCGTTCTTCATTACCTTTCACACAAGCCATGGCAGACTAACCATTGACACTCGAACATCTTAACGGCACTACACTACCCAGATTCTTCTTCTTCTTCTTCGCCCGTTTAAGAGTATGGTCCCTGCAAAATGTGCCGGGCCTACTAACAAGGTTTGCTCGTAAAGCTGTCTAGACATATCCTAGACGAAACAGAGCCCTTCACGATTCAAGCCTTTGTGAACGAATTTTTCTTCCTTCTTTCCTTAAGGATCTAGACTATGATTTCAGACTTGTCACCCAAAATGGATTAAATAGAAATGTCCATAGTGTTCTCCCTAATGTCCTTGGTTCTCTGAGTTGGCGGATGTCTTCGTGGGAATGACGAGTTTGTGGGGCTGTATTGTGGATTACACTTGTAAGGGATATGCATGTTGTATAATATCAACTTAAAACGCATAGTCAGAGAGGAAGAACAGCAACGCTGGATGGTTTGTTCATTGACTGAAGTACCAAAAGAGATGAATCAGTTCAGTGTATCTGTTTGATAGTTTTCTGTGGGGAATATGAATGCAGATGAGGACAAACCTCATGTGACAAAGTTGTGCAAAAATCTAGATTAAAATGGAAAAAAAAATGCAACCACCTAAGCCCCAAAACAAAAGCAAACACAATAACCAAAAACAAATACACTCACATTCCCACACACGCACGCGCGTGCGTGCGCGCGTGCACACACACACACACACACACACACAACACACACAACACACACACACACACACACACAACACACACACACACACGCACGCATCATCATCATCATCATCATCATCATCAATGCCTTTGCACCTTATTGGCACGTAGGGCAGCAACAAATGTTCTCCACTCCTGTCTGTCCTGGGCCAGCTTCCGGATGGTTCCCCAGGTATGTTGGAAGGTCTTCAGCTCTGTTTCGACAGTCCGGCGCCAAGTGTTCTTGGGTCGTCCTCGTTTGCGTTTTCCCTCTGGTGTCCAGTGGAGGGCTGTTCGGGCGATGTTTCCCTGTTCCCGACGGCAGATATGCCATATCCATCCCCATCGCCTATGCATGATGATGTTGTCCATGCTTTATTGGTTGCAACGGGCAAAAAGTTCTTGGTTGGAGATGGTCTCAGGCCAGAAGATGCGCAAGATTCTTCTGAGATTCTTCGTGTGGAATGTGGATAGTTTGTCGAGGTCACTCTCAGTCATCCTCCAGCACTCCGAGCCGTACAAAAGGGTGGAAAGTACACAGCTCTGGTATAGTCTTAGTTTGGTTCTGGTGCTGTACTGGGACGATTTCCACACATTGTTCAGATTTCTATAAGCATTTCTTGCTTTGCTAATCCGGTTCTTGATGTCGCTGCCTGCTCCGCCGTCATGCCTAACAGTGCTCCCGAGGTACGTGAACTCTTCAGTAAATCTTCTCCACACACAGCACGCACACCACATATATATACACACACACCACACACACAAATGGCTACATGGGGGAGCGTGGATGTGTGTTTTTGTATCCAACAAGTAAGCACTCCAATAGGCTATATATGTGTGTGCACGGAAGTGTATGTAGTTTAACTGAATCCTTTGTTGAAATACACTTCTACACTTGCAGACATCAAACAGCCGTTGTTAGCCTACCCCAGCTGTGACGTAGACAAGTCAAAAATAAATAAATAAAAAAGAAAGTAAGTAAGATAAGAAAGAAAGAAGGAAAGGAAGGAAGAGAAGAAAAAAAGAGGAAAGAAAGAAGAAGAAAGAAAAAGAAAGAAAGAAAGAAGAAGAAAGAAAGAAAGAAAGAAAAGAAGAAAAGAAAGAAAGAAAGAAAGGAGAGAAAAAAAGAAAATCAAAAGAAGGAAAAAAAAAGGAAAGACAAAGAAGGAAAAAAGAAAAAGAAGGAAAAAGAAAGAAGGAAAGAAAAGAAAAAAGAAGAATTAATTACAAAATGAAGAAAAAAAGAAAAAGACAACAAGAAAGGAAGAAAGAAAATAAGGAAATAAAGGAAGGAAGGAAGGAAGGATGGATGGAGGATGGATGGATGGATGGATGGATGGATGATGATGGATGGATGGATGGAAGGAAGAAGAACTAAGACAGAGAGACAGACTGCTAGAGAAAGAAAGAAGGAAAGAAGGGAAGGAAGGATGGAAGGAAGGATGGAAGGAAGGAGGGAAGGAAGGATGGATGGATGGATGAAAGGAATGATGGATGGATGGATGGATGGATGGATGGATGGATGGATGGAAAGAAGGAAGAAACTAAGACAGACAGACAGACTGCTAGAGAAAGAAAGAAAAAAATGAAAGAAGACAGACAGACAGACAGAAAGACAGACAGACAGACAGACAGAAAAACAACATAAAAAAAACTAAAATAAAATTTAAAACGTCATTAGTGTCTGTAAATGAAACCTTACCTAGTGGGTGCGTTGTTGAAAACCTGAACAAACAAAGAAAAAACACAGCAGGAGAAATGAACGGGGACTCCACAAACCAGTGACTGTGCCAGACCATTCAACAAACAGACGTTAGACCAATTTATACTCCTTTCCCAATCCCCATCACCACCCCCCCCCCCCCCCCCCCACCCTCCCTTGCTTCCATCCCTCTTCCCCCTGTGACATAATCTCTGTCTACCTTTGTCTTTTTCTTCTTCCTCTTCTTCTCCTCCTCCTCCTCTTCCTCCTCCTCCTCCTCCTTCTTCTTCTTCTTTTTCTTCTTCTCCTTCACAGTCAAACGCTCAAACAGCAACTATTGTCTGTTATATGAGCGAAAATGCGTCGCGCTGCCGTTAAGCGCCTGTCAAGTCAGACCCGGCGTATCCGACTTAGGCGTGGGAGAGGAAAAATATCTTTGAAGTCTTTCTGAGGGAAAAAAAAGTAGGAGAATGGACCAAGAAGGCAGAAAATAGACAAGAAGGAGGTGTCAGGAAGAAAAGGAAGAAGGCAGACATAAAGAGAGGGATAGAGAAGAGGAAATTGCTAGTACAGAATTTCCATGAAGGTGGGGGATGCTATTTATACTGAGAGGCCCCTAGCATTCCCAGGTGGGGAGGGGGGATTCCTTAGTCTTAAAACTGCTGCAAGTAATTGACTTCTGATCCAAGTGAAACTAAAACCATGGCCTATTCATTCAATTGCGACGCCATAATTATTTTGGTGAATCAGTTGACAGCGGAGCTTTTTTCACGATCTCCCAGACTAATTCCATGGCAGGATCTCATTTGCGTACACAGGTGTGCAAAAAAGAATAAGACCGCATGTTAAAGATCCCCATAAACCAGGCCAGTGTCCGGAGGATTGAAGAAACAGAAACATAATTATCTAACGTCAGCTAAGGTTTTGCTAACTACATTTTGGTTTTTGCAGAGTGTCAAACATCTGCTTGGAAAAATATCTTGGCAACATTGATTCGCTTTTCTAGGATTGGTCGTACATAATATAGCATCTATATGGGAAAACTCGGAAATGTGTTTGTTCCTTTTTCTTGTTTTTGTGACTTGGGGATGCTGATTCATAGATTTCATACAGCCACAGACACACCACACATCTATCTATCTATCTATCTATCTATCTATCTATCTATCTATCTATCTACTGTCTGTCAGTCTGTCTGTCTGTCTGTCTTTCTGTCGTTCTGTCTTGTCTGTCTGTCGGTCAGTCAGTCAGTCTGTCTTTCTGTCTGTCTGTATGTTATGTATGTATGTACTAGTACGTATGTATGTATATCACTCTCTCACTCTTCTTCTCGTCACCACCACTCCACCACACACTCTCTCCTCTCTCTCTCTCCTCCTCTCTCTCTCTCTCTCACCATACAATAATAATATCACCACATTAATGTTCTTCCCTATTAATTAATACTCACGAAAATAATACCCGACAGACACATTATACAAAAAACCAACAACCCAACAACCACCTATACAAGAGCGCTTAGTCATACGCTTCATAAGGAGACAGACATCTGTACACTACGGGACACATTCATTCAGGAGGCCTGAAAGCCCGATTCCCGGACCACAGTGTAATAATGACACTTTATGTATGTTGTTCCCAGGTCCATGTCCGTCACTCGCGCGCCCCTCATTGCTCAGCCCCGCACGCGCATCTGTGTGTAATTGTCACTCACCGTACAACACCTGTGTGTGTGTGTGGTGGGGGGGGGGGGGGGGGGGTTTGTGTGTTTATACTACTATTATTTTCTGTGTGTGGGTGGGTGGGGATGGGGGTGAGGAGGAGGGAGGGGGAAACGTGTGTGTGTGCGGGGGGGAGGGTAGGGGGAGGGTGTGTATGTGTGTGGCGGGGTGGGGGTAGGGTGTGTGTGTGTGAGAGAGAGAGCAGTTGGGGGGGGGGGGGGAGGAGGGTGTGTGTGTGTGTTTCACGAATCTGTGTGTATATGTTTGTTTGTTTGTGTGTGTGTGTGTGTGTGTGTGTGTGTGTGTTGTGTGTGTGTGTGTGTGTGGAGAGAGAGAGAGAGAGAGAGAGAGAGGAGGGGGGGGGAGGGGGTGAAGTGGTGTGTGTGGGAGGGGGGGGGGGGGGGGGGGGGATGGGTCGTGTGTGTGTGTTTCATGAAACTGTGTGTGTGTGTGTGTGTATGTGTGTGATTGTGTGTGTGTGTGTGTGTGTGTGTGTGTGTGTGTGTGTGTGTGTGTGTGTGTGTGTGTGTGTGTGTGTGTATGTGTGGTGTGTGTGGTGTGTGTGTGTGTGTGTGTGTGTGTGTCTGTCTGTCTGTCTGTTTGTTGCTTGCCGGTTGTGGAAGTCTGCTCTTTGTGGATTGTCTGCAAACATCCTAACTAGATTTTCCCTCTAAGCAGTTTGGGCAGACACCAGGCCAAACAGTGCCATTCATCTTTCAAGTGATGTGACCGTACATCTTTTTTCTGGCATAGGTGTAGATTCTTTGTGATTTCTAAGAAATAATTATTTATTTCATGAATAAGATAGCATTCTTTGAAATGTCACGCTCGGCTCCTTCTTTCCTAAGCACCACCATGTTTTTAATGGAAATGACGAATTTAGATATTACCACCATAGCATGGATCGGATGTACATAAAAGGAAATAGGATTCTTTTTATATCTGCACTTCATTGTTTCCAAACTGATAAAGTTTTTTCCGGACACATAACCACAATAATTGAATAATTTGCTTTGCTGGTGAAAAAGAAATAATTCCGTATCATCTATTCTGCAGTTATATAAATACACATGTAACAAATACACGAACCCTCAAAGATGCCGGGTCAAAAACTGTGTCCTTTATGCACGTAATCAAGACAATCTTGCTAGTACAGTGGAGGGGTCTTGGAAGAAAATCTGACTGTTGAGATGAACGGTGCTTTCACGAATTCATCAGGAAAAACAGCAGACTCACGACTTCAGACAGATCGATTCTGTCTGCAAAGAATTGTTCAGTACTACACAGGCAGACACTGGAGACTAACCATGCTTGCTTACGTAAGTTTGTACGGTATTCTTTACCTTCCTTTTTTTAAAGTTTCTGGACATAAAGTGTTATTGTCTGTGTAGAGGGTTTCGTGTGTACCACTAACAATGAAGATGTACTCTTTGAGCAGACTGGGCAGCTACCAGACGCCACTGTCTGTCATGTTCCTAACTCTGTGAATTCTTCTTCTTCGTTGTCAAAGAACAAACGCTCAGACAGCAAATACTGTTGTCTGTCATATGAACAAAAAGATTCGTTGTGCTGCTGTTAAGCGCCTGACAAGTGTATGCGACTTCGGGCGTTGGAAAGAATTGTTATCTTTTAAGCCTTCCTGGATAAAAGGCAGGAGCATGGACCAAGACGGTAGAAACTAGACAAGAAGGAGGCTACAGGAAGAAAAGGACCAAGGCAGAAACAAAGAGAGGGATAGAAAAGAGGGATTTCTAGCAAAGAATTTTCAGATGGTGGGAATACTGACAAATCCCCGACATTTCTACTGGGGATCTCTGTGAAGGAAGGTGGATGCAGATTTTTGGTTAACTTTGAGAGTGTTTATTCTCCAGAATAAAAGCCAAATGACATAATCATTGAGTTGCTACCCGATGGTTTCTTTCCCAGAGTTGACAGTCATGAACATGGCCAGTCTAGGCCTTGACGTACAGCGTACTGCTAAGGAAAATGAATTTGGAAGATCAGCTCTGGCCATTTAAAGAAGGAATATATTTTTTCTCAAGGCTGAGCTTCTCTTTCATTGAATGAAGCAGTTTAAAAGATTAGAAAATCTTGTATCCCGCATCTCATTTTTTGGGTAAAATATATCAATACAAAATGTCATAAAACAAGAGTAGCAGCTTACAAATGTAAGGGATTAGCATTAATGACAGACAAAAAAAAAGGAAAAAAAGTAAGAAAGGCGAAAAACTGTCTACACGAATCTCAGAATCTCATAACTAATTGTGTGTGTGAATTATGAATTGTGTGTCCGGATTGCTCACAATTTAGCAAATCATTGTCTTTGTTTGGGTTTTCTGTTTTGTGCAGTTTCTTAAAGATAAAACTCTGCGTATGAGTAGTTTTCCACATTGGTTATGTGACCTTTTGTGTAGATATATTGTAATAAAAAGTATGGAACAGATGACAGAAGATCCGTTATTTTATTTATCAAGAGAGATGCTCAAGTCTTGCAATATTCCTTTTTTCTGTGTCTAGAGTTGATATACAATCGCTATATCCTCTTAGCAGCATAATATAGAACAAAACCTAAATTCACACTGTTTGTGAATATATCAATCCAGGGAAATAAAACAACCTGTGCGTTAGAAACGTTACTAGAATAACCCAAGCTCAAAGTTGTCCAAAATCAACATCTATTTATTTCATTTATTTATACCACTTTAAGTCACAGCAGATTTCTGTGCGTGAAATTCGGGCTGTTCTCCCCGGGGAGAGCGCATCGCCACAAGAGCGGCACCATTCTTTTTTTTGTTTTTGTGTTTCCTCTCTGCAACTGTATTTGTTTCCCTATCAGAGTGGCTTTTTTCTACAGAATTTTACCAAGGACAACTCTCTTGTTTCCGTGGGTTCTTTTACGCGCGCTAAATAATCATGTGTAACAACACACGTTATCGGTTTATCGTCTCATCCGAAAGACTAGCGCCCAGACCACCCACCACTCATGGTCTAATGGATGGGGGGGGAACAGTTCCGGGTCCAAACGGGATTCGAACCACCGCACACTTCCGACCCGGACTTTTCGCATTCTAGGACAGGCACCGCTACCTCTAGACCACCGATCCATCGTTAATTAAAGAAAGCCCTCATTTCTTCCCACGGCCCAGACAGAAACAGGATGGAGCCATTGTCTCAACCCCCCAGCCTCTGCCTAGACTGCCTAACCAGCAAACCTTGTTAGTAAAGGACCCAGGCATTATGCAGGACCTACACGGGCTTAGCCAGGAAGGACGAGAGCCGAGAAGAAGCTGTTGAGGAATACTTTATCGGAACATGCGTGGCTGTAAGCAGTTAGTCTTCAGTGCCTGTCTGAGAGGCGTTGCGTAATTCTCTAATGTAGACTGGACGAATCCAGCGGTCTGAAGCTCAGGGTTTCTTTTCCTGATAGAATTTTTCTTTTTAAGTCAATAATAATAATAATAATAATAATAATAATAATAATGTACGGAATTTATATAGCGCTGAATCTTGTAAAGCAACAATTCAAAGCGCTCAGATTTTTTTTTCGAGGATAATGGAATAAGCACTCATGTGCTTTTTTTTTTTTACATCCAGTCCCCGTGTGTATGCGGTTTTGTCAATTTTGTCATCTGTTCCCACCGGCACACAATGGCCTACTCTTTCGAAAAGCGGAACACGATTTAACGTGTGCGTAAGATGTTCTGCATGCGTTCGCACACGGGGCCTCGGTTTATAGTCTCATCCGAAGATAGAGGGGGGAAAAAAGTCACCGTTCATTTCTGCGGATGGTTTTCTTTCAGACACATCCAAGTGAATTACAAGATTGTTTTTCATTTCTGATTTGGAACAGGAGCTTTTTTGGGGTGGGGGGTGGGGGGAGGGGAGGAGGATCAAATGTGGGGTGAGTACAGTGCCTATTCGTGAATTTGTGGAGCAAATTCTGACAGTAACAGCTTCAAATTCTAACGTGGAAACTTACCTATACGTGCACACACACATGTATGCAATATGGACGTAATGGCTACGTTCCAGAGTACAGTGCGTGTCATTTCTTCTTCTTCTTCTTCAAGTGTCCGGTCTGGTCCTGCAGACATCGACGATCATGGCTCTCCATTCTTCCCTGTTCTCGGTCCCTCTCATGAGCTCATTGTTGGTGCCCTCTTTATTCGTTGCGAATTTGTTTAAGCTGTCTGTGAATTTTGTGCGTTGTCTTCCTCTGCTCTTGTTTCCACAGATTTTGCCACTCCATAACAGTTTCTCTAGTCCGTCAGCCCTGATTATATGGCCGAAAAAATTGAGCTGTCTTTCTCTGATGGTGTTGAGAAGGGATCTCTTGTACCCAGCCATTTCCATTACTTCTGCATTAGTTTTTCTTTTTGTCCATGAGATTTTCATGATTCTCCGGATGAACCACATTTCCACTGCTTCTAGTCGCTGTTCTGTGTCCTTGGCTATTTATTATTGGAGCAAATTGCATCGGGCGCTTAGGTCGAAGAAGAAGAAGAAGAAGAAGAAGAAGAAGAAGAAGAAGATGATGATGATGATGATGATGATGATGATGATGATGATGATGATGATGATGATGATGATGATGATGAAGAAGAAGAAGACATGGAATTTATTTAGCGCAATATCTTGCACAAACAAATCAAAGCGCTTGCACTCAACTCATTCTTACACAGTGATGCAATTAATAGTGCGCAGGCACGCACACACACACACACACACACACACACACATTGAGGTTATACACTTTGGCAGGGTGATGGGATTTCGGCTGGTAAGTGTAACAATAGTGCATGACGAGTGAACCAAGAGTGCATAAACAAGAGTGCGTGATGAGTGAAACAAGAGTGCATGATGAGTGAACCAAAAGTTCATGATGAGTGAAACAAGAGTGCATGATGAATGAAACAAGATCCCATGATGAGTGAAGCAAGAGTGTATGATGAGTGAAACAAGAGTGCGTGGTGAGTGAAACAAGAGTGCATGATGAATGAAACAAGATCCCATGATGAGTGAAGCAAGAGTGTATGATGAGTGAAACAAGAGTGCGTGGTGAGTGAAACAAGAGTGCATGGCGAGTGAAACAAGAGTGCATGATCACCGAAACAAGAGTGAATGGTGAGTGAAACTAGAGTGTATGATGAGTGAAACAAGAGTGTATGATGAGTGAAACAAGAGTGCATGATGAGTGAAACAAGAGTGTATAATGAGGGAAACAAGATCGTATGATGAGTGAAACAAGAGTGCATGATGAGTGAAACAAGAGTGCATGATGAGTGAAACAAGAGTGCATGGTGAATAAAGACAAGAGTGCATGATGAGTGAAACAAGATCGCATGATGAGTGAAACAAGATCGCATGATGAGTGAAACAGGAGTGTATGATGAGTGAAACAGGAGTGTTTGATGAGTGAAACAAGAGTGCTTGATGAGTGAAACAAGAGTGCATGGTGAGTGAAACAAGAGTGCATGGTGAGTGAAACAAGAGTGCATCGTGAATAAAGACAAGAGTGCATGATGAGTGAAACAAGAGTGCATGATGAGTGAAACAAGAGTGGTTGAGGAGTGAAACAAGAGTGGTTGAGGAGCGAAACAAGAGTGCATGATGAGTGAAACAAGAGTGTATGATGAGTGGAACAAGAGTGCATGATGAGTGAAACAAGAGTGCATGATGAGTGAAACAAGAGGGTATGATGAGTGGAACAAGAGTGTATGATGAGTGAAACAAGAGTGCATGATGAGTGAAACAAGTGTGTATGATGAGTGACACAAGAGTGCATGATGAGTGAAACAAGAGTGCATGATGAGTGGAACAAGAGTGCATAATGAGTGAAACAAGTGTGTATGATGAGTGACACAAGAGTGTATGATGAGTGAAACAAGAGTGCATGATGAGTGAAACAAGAGTGCATGATGAGTGAAACAAGAGTGCATAACGAGTGAAACGAGAGTGCTTGAGGTGTGAAACAAGAGTGTATGATGAGTGAAACAAGAGTGCTTGATGAGTGAAACAAGAGTGCGCGGTGAGTGAAACGAGAGTGCATGATGAGTGAAACAAGAATGCTTGATGGGTGAAACAAGAGTGCTTGATGAGTGAAACAAGAATGCTTGATGAGTGAAACATGAGTGCTTGAGGAGTGAAAAAAGAGTGCTTGAGGAGTGAAACAGGAGTGCTTGAGGGATGAAACAAGAGTGCACAATGAATAAAAACGAGAGTGCATGATGAGTGAATAATGGTGAGTGAAACAAGATTGCATGATGAGTGAAACAAGAATGCATGATGAGTGAAACAAAAGCGCATACTGTGGATGACCCATAAGACGTTAAGCTCAAGTACTAACAACAGCCACTACATAATTATCCTTTCAAGCATTAAAAATCCCCCAAAAGTCACATACAGTCCAGGGTATTGTACTTAGACTGGGGGTGAGGTGGGGGTGGGGGGGGGGGGGGGGGGGGAGTGATCGAAGATTATGGATCACTGTAACATTCGAACCTCAAAAAAATTCTCGCTGAAAGTAAATGACTGTGTTATTGGCCACCACTGTTGCTGGTGTGAATTAAGCATCCCTGGGCTTGTATATGAGAAGTGTGATGCTGAGTACAGATGAATTTGGGGGACGGGGGGGCGGGGGGGGGGGGGGGTGGGGGGGGGCGGGGGGGGCGGGGGGGGGCGAGGGGGGACGGGGGGGTGGGGGGGCAGGGGGGAGGGGTTAAGCAGTCTTCTTCCCAGACTATTAGACAAACAAAACCCAAACATAAATCTCTCTATCTCTGTCCTCCTGTCCTCTGTCTCTGTCTGTCTCTCTCTTTCTCTCTCCCCTACGTCTGCTCTCCCTTTATCCCAGCTTTTGTCCGTCTGTCCGTCTGTCTGGATGTTGTCTCTGTTTCTGTCTCTGTCTGTCTGTCACACACACACACACACACGCACGCACAAACACACACACACGCACGCATGCGTGCACGCATGCACACACACAGGCACACACAGAGACACAGACACACATGTGCGTGCGCGCCTGCGTGTGCATGCGCACATACTTACCGGGAGGCAGACAGACAGACAGACAGACAGAGAGAGAGACAGACAGAGAGAGAGGGAGAGAGAGAGAGAGAGAGAGAGAAGAGAGAGAGAGAGAGAGAGAGAGAGAGAGAGAGAGAGAGGAGAGAGAGAGAGAGATTCTTTTATTTCGAGATAATGGATAAGCACTAATGTGCTTTTTTCATCCAGTCTCCCTGTGTATGCAGTTTTGTCAATTTTGTCATCCGAGAGAGAGAGAGATAAAGAGAGAGAGACAGAGACAGAGTAGACAGAGAGAGACAGAGATATACAGAAAGAAGATACATGAGGAAAAAGTAAAAAGAAAAAGCCAACACAACGCAAACCAATCAGATTCTATTTCACTGAGACTTCTCCAGCAAATTAAAAAACAAGAACACCTTTCTCTCTTAAAAAAATAATAATCGTGCAAACTTGTGGAATCACCAACAACACACTCATTCCGCAGAAAGAAAGGCAAGGGAGAAGGAAAGAACGCTGAAGGAAAAGGACGAATAAATTGCAAAGACAACATCACTTAGACCTCTGAACTGGTCCAAGTCAAGCAAGCAGTTCCTCACCTTTGGATTTAAGGAAAGTATCAAAGCCTTGGGGACAGGGTAGCTCAGTGGTCGGAGCACTCGTTTTCCCCCAGCCAAGTTCAGCAGCGTCGAGCGAGGTTACCAATTGGATGGGTGACCGTTTGCGCGCCTTGGCTTCAGTACAGTTCCCCCTGTCCACCCAGCTGTAAATGGGTACCTGCCCTCTTTAGGGTCAGGGAAGGTAAAGCAGCGAGGGAGAGGAGATGGGCGCCGCCCTCAATACGCTGGCCCTACAGAAGTGAGGTCTCTGACGCCTCGCTCCCCTACGACCTTAATATAGGTTATGGGACACCTTTACCTTTACCTTTTTTTTTTTTTTATCAAAGCCTGCGTGTTAAACTGTTGCTATGCTTTGACATGTTGTGTTAGAAATATCCTCATCCATTATCAAGCTACTAATATCTCAATCTGTAGACTATATCAAAGGAGGAAATCCTCTAAAGTCGGAGTATGGCTATCTATGTAGCGAGGTATTTGCAAACAGCCCTTGCACGCTAGCTTCTCATCCAGTGTGAACTCTATTTTTTGCTGTCTCATCTTCTGTGACGGTCCTGTCCTGCTGTCCCCACGCAGCTCATTTCAATCTCCCTGCCACAGCTATACCCACAGATTCGTTATGTCGCATCCTCAGGGTTGGAAGTCCACAGAGAGCCCATCAATATCAGGCCACATTGGGTCCACCAGCCAGAGGGGCCCT
>CM054145.1:13856788-13871788 GCA_028751875.1 Rapana venosa
TTATTACATTGCTATTCCTGTAACGGAAGACTGCGACCACTCCTATAGTCAGCCATAGATCATTACAGACAGCTGCATGACAGCAGTATACTGTTAGGGGGATTAAGCAGACCTGTTGAAATAGACGTGCGTCCACTTAACGAATTCGCATCTCTTTTTTTTCGTTTATAGAAGATATGATGGGGACGGGATACCTCAGTGGTCAGAGTACTCGCTTTCCCCAAGCTAAGGTTAAGCAGCATCGAGCGTGGTTACCACTTGGATAGGTGACCGTTTGCGCGCCTATGCTTCAGTACAGTCCCCCCCAGTTCACCCAGCTGTAAATGAGTACCTGCCCTCTTAAGGGTCAGGGAAGGTAAAGCAGCGAGGGTGAGGAAATGGGCGCGCCCTCAATATGCTGGCCCCTACAGAAGCTGAGGTCTCTGACGCCTCGCTCCCCTACGACCTTATAGTTATGGAACACCTTTACCTTTTATAGAAGATGTGAATGTCAGAATAAAAGAAACGTTATTTACATACGTTAATGGCAACCAGACTCAAAAACTAAAACAGGGAGGATTTTTTTTCGTTCCTCGGCTAGAGCTCTGAGTACAACTATAGTTTTTTTCCTGACTGATGTCAGCAGGAGTTTAGTAGAGTCAGTGCATGGTGTTATAGCTGTGTACTCTTGCTCATTTTTATAATTATGTGTCGTGTTTTAGTAGAAAGCTGGTAGCAACATCTTTTTCAATGGTGCCCCAACAGTTTACTTAGAAGGTGAAGAAAGTGTTTAGTATCTTAAATCATGTCTAGAATTGTTGTGGGTTTTGATTTTCTTTGACAGTCTTCATGTCTTGCAATAATACAAGATGATTATGGCGATGTCTATTGTAGATACGCCATTATCCTCGACATAAAAGAATCAATCCACCAATCAATCAACCAACCAATCAATCAATAACAGGAAGATGGAATATAGCAAGTGCTAAGGGAAGCTTTACTTTATGCTTCATCTGGATCTCCTTGGGGGGTTTTCTGTCTGGGCAGCACTTATGTTGCCTTTCGCTGCCCTTAGCAATATATCTACTTTCAATCTCTCCTCTTTTATGTTTACCCACCTTGATACAACAAACTGCAAAACTACAAAATATCAGTAGTCCAAAAGGTATTTATTTTAGATACAACACGACGAAACAAGACATGAAGTTTGTTTATTTTGTTTATTCTCTTTTTTTTTTTCGAGGAAAACGGTTTAAGCACTCATGTGCGTTTTTTACAACCAGTCCCCGATTGTAAGCAGTTTTGTAGATTTTGTCATATGTTCCCACCGGCACACAATGGCCTACTCTTACGAAAAGCGGAAGAGGATTTAACGTGTGCGCAAGATGTTGTGCGTGCGTTTGCACACGGGGCGTCGGTTTATAGTCTCATCCGAAGGACTTTTGGGAAGCATAATGAAATCACTCATGTACTTTTTTTTACACCCAGTCCCCGTGTGTATGCAATTTTGTAAATTTTCTCATCCGTTCCCGACGGCACACAATGGTCTGCTCTTCCGAAAAACCAGAACCGGTTTTAACGCGTGCACAAGATGGTCTGCGTGCAAGGGCAAGTGGAGCCAGCACTGATGGTTTAACTCCAGGGGAAGATAATTATCTCCTTGAACGGGATTCGAACCCGGGTCAGGTCAGCAGATCACGAGCGCAATGCGCGCAACGCTCTAACCACCGAAGCCATCCCGCCCCTAGTAGTGTTGTGGTACTGGTAGTATATCGTCACCACCCTCTGGAATGCTTTGCCTCCATTCCCCATCTCCTCATTCCTATTCTTAGTCATTACTCTTCCTCCTCTTGCTCTCTGCCCCCTCCCCCACCCCCGCCTCCCTCCTTTCCCCCCCCCCCCCCCCCCTTCCTTTCAGATGTTTATGAGATAGCAGAGGTACCAGACCCCTTTCTGGTAAATCTAGTCAGCAGTCTGGCAGTTATCTGTGTAGTTGTGCATCAAAGCAGCTGAACAACGCCTCTGGCACTCATTTCTTTGGTATATTGTGGTAGTACGTGGTGTGTGGCTGCGGATTACGGCTGCCTATCTGATGATTTTTCGTCACTCTTTTTCTTTGTTTGTGTGTGGTGTGTGTGTGGGGGGGGTGGGGGGGGGGGGTTGATAATAGTATAGTGGCTTTTTTTTGGGGTAGAGTGAGTGGGTGTTTTTGTTGTTGTTGGTTGGTTTGGTTGTTTGGTTGTTGGGGTGTGTGTGTGTGTGTGTGTGTGTGTGTGTGTGTGTGTGTGTGTGTGTGGTGTGTGTGTGTGTGTGTGTGTGTGTGTGTTGTGTGTGTGTGTGTGTGTGTGTGTTCGATTGTATTATTATTGTTGCTGCTGCTTTGTTTTGGGGCATGGTGTCCAATATTCCAATATCCTCGAAATAAAAGAGTAATTTTTTTTTAATGCACTTCGAGAATAGCGGAAGATAGAGAAAGATGGAGAGGGCTGGTTGCTTGAGGCATCCATAGCGCCACTCTCTCTCTCTCACCTCACCTCACCTCACCTCACCTCACCTATCCCGTAGTCCCTTGGACCGTGGGGGACACTAATGAAGATTTTGCAACCAGCTTCCTCCACTCCCCGTGGTCCTTTGCTTTCCGTAGCTATTCGTTCCACTCAAGGCTAGTCAGTCCACTCTCTGATGTTGTCTTCCCGTCGTTTTCTCTGTCTGCCTCTTCTTCGTCTCCCTCCTTGTACTGTTCCCTGTAGGACAGTCTTGGCCAGTCCAGATGTTCGTGTGACGTACCCCTATAGTCCATACAATGTCTTGTAATGTGATGTATTTGTATCCTTTAAAAACTGCTTAACATAGGTAATTTTAATAATAATAATAATGATGATAATGTATGGAATTTATATAGCGCTGAATCTTGTAAAGCAACAAATCAAAGCGCCAGTAATTTTGCCAGGAAATAAGTTATTCGTTGCTGTAGGCTCTCCTATGTGGGTAATGCATATTTGTTTGCACACAGAACTTTTGTTTTACCGTCTCATCCAAAGTACTAGCATTCAGACCAACTCTCATGATCTAGTGGATAGAGAAGGGGGACTTGGGTTTGAATCCCCAAACTCCTGCTTTCTACACATAGATATTACTACTTGAACAATGATCAATGTACTTCGCAAACAGATGATTTACTAGATTTTATTTCTTTTTTCGGCATGGTGGATCAGTGGTCTAGAGGTAACACGCCTGCCTAGAAAGCGAAAAGTCCGGGTCAGAAGTGTGCGGTGGTTCGATCCCCGTTTTGCTCGAAACTTTTCCCCCAATGCATTAAACCCTGAGTGGTGGTCTAGGTGCTAGTCTTTCGGATGAGACGATAAACCGAGGCCCCGTGTGTTACACAAAATTACTTAGCGCACGTAAAAGAACCCACGGCAACAAGAGAGTTGTCCCTGGCAAAATTCTGTACAAAAAAGCCACTCTGATAGGGAAAAAAATACAGTTGAAGACAGGAAAAGTAAAAAAAAAACCCAAACAATAATGGGTAGCGCTGCTCTTGTGGCAACACGCTCTCCCCGGGGGAGAGCAGCCCGAATTTCACGCAGAGAAATCTGCCGTGACTTAAAAAGTGGTATGAAAATGAAAATGTAACATGAATCAAAAGAAGGTGTGGGTTTGTTTGGGGGTTTTTTGGTAATCGAGCATGAATCCAGGTTTACGTAAACGTGCGATATAGAATGCTTATGGAGTAATAAACGGTCATCAGTGTCTAACTTGACTGACTTTAGATGAACTTTTCAAATGTTCTCTGCAGATGTTACGGCTCATGTTCACCAAATGCTATTGTTTTGCTTGCTATTTTGTTGTTGTTGTATTTTTAACTTTAGTTCGTTTTTTTGGTATTCGCTTACTTCTGAGATTGCCATTTACGTAGAAAGTTAGAGCAGTGTTGTTTGTTTGTTCGTATGTTTGTTTGCTTGTATGTTTGTTTGTTTGTATGTTTGCTTGTATGTTTGCTTGCTTGTGTGTTTGTTCGTTTGTTTGCCTGTTTGTTTTCGCGAAATGATACAACGCAAACACTTGATATTTATTTGTTAATGTGGATAGAAATCTGCTTTCTTTTCTGGATCGTTTTCGCTTTGGGTTGTGAAATTTGAGGCGAGGGGGAGGGGGGGGGGGTGTTGTTTTCTTTCTTTTTTTTTTCTTCTTCTTCTTTTTCTTCTACTATATGAAAGTTGTGTCCTTTTTTGTTTTTGTGTTGTTGTTGTTTTTTGTTGGGGTTGGTTTAGTTTGCTTTACTTTGCTTCGTTTCTCAAATATTTATTTATTTGTCGCTCCTTTTTTTCTTTTCTTTCCTTTTCTTTCTTTCTCTCTCTCTCTTCTCTTTCTTTCTTTCTCTTCTTTCTTTTTCCGTATTTCTTTCTTTCTATCTTTCTCTCCCTCTTTCTTTCTCTCTCTCTCTCTCTCCTCTCTCTCCTCTCTCTCTCTCTCCTCTCCTCTCTCCTCTCTCTCTCTCTCTCTCCTCTCTCTCTCTCTCTCTCTCTCTCTCTCTTTCTTTCCCTCTTTCGTTTCTTCTCTTTCTTTCTCTCTCTCTCTCTTTCTTTCTTTTTTTCTTCATTTCTTGTTGTTATTTTGTTTTACTTGGTTTTTTTCTCTTTCATCTTTCTTGGTTTTTTCCTTTTTATCTTTCTTTTCGTTTTCTTTTTTTGGGGGGTGCGGGGTGGAGGGGGTATTTTGTTTTATTCTTTCTTCCTTTTTGACTATTTTTTTGCTTTTTGTGCTTAGTTTGTAGTTGTGTTTCGATAAATCTTTGAAAATAAAATTAACTTACTTACCCCCCTCCCCCCCTCACCTCCACCCCACCACCCACCACCCCATCCCCATCCCCTACCCCCATCCCCACACCCCCAATCTACTAGACCTTGATGACTCGCTGACTAGGAGGCTTGACTTGCACAGTCCTTATGTGCTGCAGCCTTGGGGGCTAGATTGGCCTTTGGAGAACATCTCCAACGCTGACTGTCCTTATGCCCACTTGGCCGAGAGAGTGGGGGATGTACTGTGGGCAAGGCATCTCCACTATGATCAAATTTCTGCCCAATTTCCGAAACAGCAGCTGCCTCCTCTGCTGTTCTGGAGGTCATCGTCGAACACGACGGACAAACATACATGAGGGGTAGTCTGGGTGCTCGTCTTTGTGATGCTACAATAAACCGAGGTCATGTGTGTATGTAACACATTCAGGAAATGTAAGAGAACCCACGATCACAAGAGAGTTGTCCCTGGCAAAAGTCTGTAGGTAAAGGCACTCCCATAGGGAAACATTACACGTGCAGACTGGGGTTTTTAATGGGTGGCGCTGCTCTTGATGGCGACGCGGTGTCCCTAGGAAGATCGATCCGAATTTCACGCAGAGAAATCTACCGAGACTGAATGTGATCTATATTACAATAGAATACAATACATACATGCAATACAATACAACAAAGCACAGTGCAGTACAATACAATACAGTGCAATGCAATGCGATACAAGACAAAGCAATTCGATGCCATACAATGCGAAGCAATGAAATACAATACAATACAGTTCCATGCAATGCAACATAATACAGCTTAATGCATTACAATAGAAGAGAATACTATGCAATAGAAGAAAATGCAATACAATGGAAGACAATGCAATACAATACGCTAACAATGCACTACAATACAAGACAATGCAATACAGTACAATGCAATGCAGTGGAATGCATTGCAAAACAGTACAATGCAACGCATTACAATACAATGCATACAAGACAATACAATGCAATGCAATACAACACTATCATTTTTAACCAACACCAATTCTTTATTATCTGAACAAACATAGAAATTTACGTGGGTTGCGATCATCAATAAGAATCACAAAAGTAATACAGTTTCAACGTAAAGAAAATAATCCACACACGCATGCAAGCACGCATACACAAACACACGGACACAAACGCGCGCGCACGCATGCTTGCGAGGCACACACACACACACACACACACACACGCGTAGATAAATAAAGAGATATACCTCTAAATACGGACACAATCACTGTCATATTTTATTAAATTTATCCAGTTTTTAAGTAATTTAGGATTGTATACCAAAAACGTAGATGTATATATATACCCCTAAATATGGACACAATCGCTATCATACTATTTTATATGAAATTTCTCCTCCAGTTTTTAAGTCGTTTAGGAGTTTATACAACAAATAGCAGATAAATAAAGAGATATACCCCTAAATATGCACACGATCCTATCATACTTTAATAAAAATGTCTCCAGTTTTTTAAAAGTCATTTAGGATTTTTTAATGGTAGATAAATAAAGAGACATACCTCTACATATGGACCATCATACTTTATGAAATTTCTCCAGGTTTTAAGTCATTTAGGATTTCAGTTTTTTAAAAAGTAGATTCAAGGTCTAAATCAATGATACATTTTTTTTTAACAAAGGAAGACATTCTTCCTTTGCACCCATAACTCCAGATCTGACACCGGATGGGAAAAGTGCATGCACATAATTCACCACAGAGCATGCGCCAACGACACGGAGTTACTCTTCCGGGAGGGGAAAAAATATCTGCGATGATATACGGTTGACATTTACCGAGATCATAACGGACTGGCATCTCCTCGAAAGGTCCCGCACACGCTCACTGCTATCATTCCTTCCTTATTCTTCGCGTTATCCTTCCCAGAGATTTATCACACAGGCCACACACACACCGACCGTACTGCGTCCCTGCTCATTCAGGCTAGAATCATGGTGTAGTAGTAGTGGTCATATGTACGCGAACATTAAATCCTGTGCCGGCGTGTTGTACTGGAAAGGCTATGGATCATGCAGTGGGGAGAGAGTGTGATTTAGGTTGATAGAGGGCTTTGGTTGTGTGTGGCTCGTTCGTTTGGTAGATTTGGCGCTTGTTTATGATGTTCCGGCTCCTATTGTTCTTGAAGTAAATGGCTGCTTGATTTCAATACATACATACATACATACACACACACACACACACACACACACACACATATATATATATATATATACACATATATATATATATACACATATATATATATATATATTATATATTTATTTTATATAGTTATTATTTTTTTAAAAAAGCAACTAATATATATATATTATTCATTTTAAAAAAGCAACTAATATATATATATATGTATATATATTTATATATATTTATTTATATGTATGTATGTATGTGTGTGTGTAATATGATCAAAGCATCAGACATATGATATAAAAATATGATATTTAGTCATTTTGAAAAAAAACAACTAGTTTTTGCAATAAACATCGCAAAACTAAATCACGTAATTTGTCATCTGGGTTAACCTGTGTTGTTCCTAATTGAAAGAATATGTGTCCCCCCCTCCCTCCCCCCCTTCAAAAAAAAGTTTCTTTTACGCCAGCCTGTTTATCTATAGTTTTCAAAGTGTTGAGTTACAAAGATAATTAGTAACATGTCAGATAGACCTAATTCAAATTATCATCATACACTGAAGGCAAAAATAGCTTTGAATGCAACTTCATCCACATAGCACGTTACTTTCAGTAAGAACTGTCTGAGAGAAGAAATGTGAAATCCCCGCTATCTGGAATAGCATTAAACATAGAAGACCATTCTCTTCCTGGTCGTGATAACCCTAGATCGACACAATGTTTGGCAGGAGAAATAATAACCATTCTTCACACAAATGGACGTGCTGAGGACATAACAGTACCTAGACAAACTCTTCCAGAAAATCTCTGGAATGGCACGCGAATGACGTCTGCAGAGGCCATGACTGTCTGGCACTCCCTTCATAGCATTACACGCTCTCTGCCTGCTTTTCCTCCTTCGTTCTCTTCTGCCCCCCCCCCCCCCCCCCCCCCTCCCTCCCTCGTTTTTCATCTTTCTCGGAGAATTCTGAGGCAAACTACCGCCACGTCAGACAAGGAGGTACAAGTTGATTAAGATACGTTACAGACAAGCGCTGAGTAGAACTGTTTGTTGCTTGTAAGCAGAGGTCGAAGGAAAGAAAAAATGTGGAATATTGGGTGTTAGGCAGCTTCGTGTCATACTTGTGATATTTTGCATTGACTGATGTTATGGTGATGTAGCCGAGTGGGTTACAGCATTGTGTAATCATGATTTGAAGGATGGATATTTCGAGTCGGAGTTGCGGCTGAGCTGTAAATCTATCTATCTATCTATCTATCTATCTTATATCTATGTATTTACGTGTGTATTACTTATGTATGTATGTATGTATGTATGTATGTATCTATCTATGTATCTGTCTGTCTAGTCTGTTTATCTAACTTCTTTCTTGCTGTCTGTCTGTCATTCTCTCTCTCTCTCTCTCTCTCTCTCTCTCTCTCTCTCTCTCTTCTCTCTCAAATTACTGAATTGGATTTGGTTTCACAGTTCACCCCCTTGAAAGTTCCGTATGCTACTGTTATAGTACATTATGGGGATGTATCAAAACGCATGCAATATTTCGCGCATACGTTTAAAACCCACACACATGCCATAAAAGAGAATACCAAGTATAGATGGTTTTTGAAAGACTGGGACATACTCAGTATGCAATATGTGAGATGTGAACCTAAACCCAAACCAAACCAACCCCCCCCCCCCCCCCCCCAAAAAAAAAAATCATTTCTTTTGTGTATGCTTTTGTTATGTATTTTTGTTTTTGGGGGGTGGTTTTCCTCTGTTACTTTCATGTTGTTTAGTTTTTTGCACCTTGTTCATTTCTGCTTAGCGTGCTTGTTTTGCTGCTATTTTCAAATCAGTTATAGTTTTACTTCCGAAACATAGATAAATGTGTCCCATAGCCTATGAGATCGTAGTGGAGCGAGGCATCAGAGACCTCAGCTTCTTCAGGGGCCAGCATATTGAGGCCGGTGCCCATCTCTCCCTCGCTGCTTTACCTTCCCTGACCCTAAAGAGGGCAGATACCCATTTACAGCTGGGCGAACTGGGGGACTGTACTGAAGCCATGGCGCGCAAACGGTCACCCATCCACTTGATACTCACACTCGATGCTGCATAACAGTAGCTTGGTAAAAGCAAGTGCTTTAACCACTGAGCTATCCCCAAAACATGGTTTTCCGCAAAATCGGGAAAAAGGTGATACGTTAATATGCCACACATAGAATCGTACCAAAAAACATAATTTGTTTCTTATAAACATTATATCTGCTAGCTATCAAAAGTACTATTTAGTTAACTGTTTTCTGTGTTAGGGCACGTTATATAAGCTATTTGCTTGCTGTAACTCGCTCTTGACATCAATCTGTATGTAATGTATGTTCTTTCTTTCTTTGTGATTACACATTGTGTCAACTAAAACAAGAATAAAACAAAATGTACTGAAGAGTGAAAGGCTTCCCCATTTTGGACTTGCAAAAACACACACTTCTTCTTCGTCGTCGAACGCTTTGACAGCCACTATTTTTGTCTGTGATATGAACGTTATTTCGTTAGGCTGCCGTTAAGCGCCTGATAAGTCAGGCCCAGCGCATTCGACTTCGGCATGGGAGAGAATTATATTCTAGGTCTTTCTAGAGAAAAAAAAAAGCAGGAGTATGGATCAGAAGGCAGAAAATAGACAAGATAGGTAACGGGAAGAATAGGAACAAGACAGAAAGAAAGAAAGAAAGAAAGAAAGAAAGAAAGAAAGGGATAGAAAAGAGGTAGTTCTGAGCACAGAATGCGGGGATGCTATTTATGCTGACAGGCCTCCGGCATGGTGACGGGGGATAACCAAACCAAACCAAACCAAAACCAGAAAGCATTAAGATCAACTCGCTCTTAACATCAATTTGTATGTATATAATGTATGTTTCTTTCTTACTTTCTTTGTGAATACAACATTGTGCAAGCTAAAAGAAGAAGAACAACAAAACGTACTGTAAAGGGCAAGGGTTTCACCACGTTGCTCTTGCAAAAGCACACACACACTGCGTTAAGTATAAGTCAGAGACGTGCTGTGTGACTAGGTACCCTTCGGATGAGACTATAAACCGAGGCCCCGTGTGCGAACGCACGCAGAACATCTTGCGCACACGTTAAAATCCTGTTCCGCTTTTCGTTAGAGTAGGCCATTATGTGCCGGTGAGAACAGATGACAATTAACAAAACCGCATACACACGGGGACTGGAGGTAAAAAAGCGCATAAGTGCGTATTCCATTATCCTCGATATAAAAGAATTTTTTTTTTTAATGTACCCAGTGACATCGTGCACAGCTGGCGGAGAGCAGAGAAAACCGAAGATGAAGCAACACGAAAAACTTCTTTTCACTGGTAGCGCTGGCCGACATGCTACAGGTAGAAACTGCAGCATGACGGACGCTATAGCCGAGTGGTTAAGACCATTCAACTTCAATTCCATGGGACAATGAAGTCGTGGGTTCGAATCTTGGCGGTGGCGTCTGAGTGAATTAAAGTGTGGGTTTGTTTTTTTTACGACCTCCAAGGTCAATTTCGAGTGCAGACCTGCCAGTGCCTTAGTTCCTACTCGTGTATATACACATGCATAAGATCAAATCGGTGGGTTATGGAAATTGCACAGTTTTATTCTGACATTGAAAAATTTTAATTTTAATGTAATTTTGATTAATCTAATTTTATTCTTTTATATCGAGGATAATGTAATAAGCACTCATGTGCTTTTTTACATCTAGTCCCCCTGTGTATGCGGTTTTGTAAATTCTATCATCTGTTCCCACCGGCACACAATGGCCTACTCTTACGAAAAGCGGAACAGGATTTAACATGTGCGCAAGATGCTCTGCGTGCGTTCGCACACGGGGCCTCGGTTTATAGTCTCATCCGAAGGACTTTTGGGGAGAGTGGTGTCTGCACTGATGTTAACTCCAGGGGGAAAATATCCCCCTTGAACGGGAATCGAACCCGGGTCGTCAGATTGCGAGCGCAATGTTGTAACCACTAGGCTATCCCGTCCCCCTGTTGCAAGGTGACAGCCCCGATTTGGCCTCTGTGGTCGGCGGGGCTCTAAACAAAGGGATTGGATTGGATTGGATTATGGAAACACCAACATAGCCAGCATACATACATCCCCGGAAACCGGAATGCGGCTACCTTCATGGTTGGCAATAAAAACGGTCGCATACGCAAAAATCTCACCATTGGTGAACCTTAGAGCTCTAGGCGAGGAAAAAAATAATAAAGAAAGAAACAGTAGCTCAATGGATATTTATAAGTTGGGAACAAGTCAAGTCAAGTCAAGTCAGAAACGCTTTAATCATCCCATGAAGGGCAATGACAATACTGACAGACGCATTGATGCCTATAAATAATGATCTCACAAGACACGAGAAAAATACATTTCGGATTGATATAAAGCATTCCAAGATAGCTTTTAAAAAAAAAGATCACACATACACACACACACACAAACCCAAGCGCGCGAACAGGACGGATAAAATAATTATGGGATGCTGAGCACTGGGTGAACTGCCGGTGATGGGATGTGTCAGAGTGAGTGATGTGATGCCGGTGATAAGCATCTTATCTGATTCAAACAAAACGAGCCAGCATACACACAAATTAATCAACGCAAGGTGTGACGCAGCTATAGATTAACCACATGAATGCATGCATAAGTGTGCACAACACACACACACGTACACACACACACACACGCACGCACGCACGCGCACACATACATGCACAAACAGGGAGGGAGAGGGAGAGAGAGACAGACAGACAGACACACAGACACAAAGACAGAGACAACCAGAGAGAGAAATGAACCAGCCAACACAACTCACTCTCCTCTCTCTCATCTCCATCTCTCTCTCTCTCTCTCTCTCTCTCCTCTCTCTCTCTCTCTCTCTCTCTCTCTCTCTCACTCACTCACTCACTCAACACACACACAGAGTGAGAGAGAGAGAGACGGACAGACAGACAGACAGGCAGACAGACCGACAGACAGACAGACACACAGAGACAAAGACAGAGACAACAAGAGACAAAAATAACCAGTCAGACATTTCTCTCTCTCTCACTCACCTCCCCCCCCAACACACACACATACACACACAGATGGAGTGAGACTCCAAAGCTAGTGTAAGATCTGATGTCAACTTTCCCAAAAGAGCACATACTATTCGTTCAGTTACCAAAGCTACAACCTATACTTCTCAATTATTAGATAAGGCAGGAATAGGTCCTACAAAAATAACTAAATCAGAGATTGATGTCTCGCCTTGTCCGCCATGGGAGCTTCAGAGAGCAGCTAATTTTGACATAAATTATATTTCTTTATCCCAAAAAGGTAATGAAAATATTCTTAGTGCGTCGGCAAAAGAATATATACAAACTACATATCCAGAACATCTAAAAAATATACACAGATGGTTCCCTTTTGGGCAACAATGAGGCGGGTGCAGCGTTTGTTATCCCATCATTGAAAGTAGAGAGATCATTTCAAGTTGGGAAAAATCAATCTATATTTACAGCTGAATTGTCTGCCATCTTGATGGCTTTATATTATCTTCTAGATTTTCCTAAAGATATATTTTAGACGCTTTTCTGTGTTGATTCCAAGTCGTTTCTACTTTCCCTTAAAAAATCCAGTTTAAAAGTGAGACAAGATATCGTAACTGAGATTGGACATCTGATTCATTTTCTGATGTTACGAGGCACTGGTGTTACTTTTTGCTGGATTCCTTCGCATTGTGGTATCTGCTTTAATGAAAAAGTTGACAAAATAGCAAAATTTGCAGCTAAGCACAGTAATAGATCATGCAGCATAAATGTCCCCTTATCCATTCATGAGTGGCTATAGTATGTTACAAAATGCATGTTGGAAACCTTTTAAAAAGAAGCTAAAATATATCGGTTCTCCATGGAATGATGATGTATCTCTTATCTACAGGTTCAAGCTCAATGCTTTTGGAACTAAATTTTCAAAAAAAGCAATATGTATCTGTGACAAAAATATTACCATTGCTCACATTCTTTTAGAATGCAGAGATTTGAAAAACGTTTTACCTGTTTTCACAGTCCGTTGCTTAGAGAAAATTCTAAAAGACATTCCGTTAATGAAAGAGATTGTATTGTCATTAAGTCATAGTCCTGTTATCAGAATGTTATATTTTAACGATGTTTACTAATTATATGAATTGCAAAGCTAGTTTTGAAGCTGTTATTTTATCCCTTCAACTTTCTTGTTTATGGCTTTTAATTGGTGTTTCTTATAGTTGTTTAATGCCCATAATTAGCTATATACACACCATAACCCCCACCCCCCCCCCCCCACCCCCCCCACACACACCTCACACACACACACACCACACACTTTCCCGTCTGATATAAACTGATTAGTGGAAGGATGTTAAACTGAAGAACTAACTATGGAGTGAGAGAGAGAGAGAGAAAGACACACAGACAGACAGAGACAAAGACAAAGACAACGAGAGACAGAAATAACGAGCCAGACATTTCTCTCTCTCTCTCTCTCTCTCTCTCTTCTCTCTCTCTCTCTCATCTCTCCTCACTCTCTCTCACACACACACACACACACACACACACACACACACACACACACACACACACACACACACACATTCAGACATACACACACACAAGACAGACAGAAATCCAAAATACCATAGGGGGATTACCGTCTGAGGACGTGGCCATAACATCACGTCAGAGGACCACCGTTTATTGCTGGGAGAGTCTCCTCCTGTTCTTGTGCTTTTTTTTCTTTGTTTGGCCATCAGCTTTCTCAGCGAAGTTCAACCAAGTACTGTTGATCCTTCTGTCGTTTGCTTGCTTGTTTGGTGGTTTGTTGTTGTTGTTGTGGTTTTGTTTTTTGTTATTTGGTTTTTGTTTGGTTTTTGTTGTTGGATTTTTTTTTTTTTTTTGGGGGGGGGGTGTTGGTTTGTGTGGTTGGTGCGTAGGGTTTTTTTTTGTTTTTGTTTTTTTGGGAGGGGGTTATGGTCGTTTTTTATTGCTTTTTTTTCCTGAAATGTTAGTAGTGGTTCAGCAGTAGCATGGGAACCCGTGTGTGTGTGTGTGTGTGTGTGTGTGTGTGTGTGTGTGTGTGTGTGTGTGTGTGTGTGTGTGTGTGTGTGTGACGGACAGACAGACAGACTGCCAGACAGACACACAAAATAATAAGGGAGTAGGGTTGGAGGAAGGTACTCTATACAAATATCTGTCTCTGTGTCTCTGTTTGTGTCTCTGTCTGTCTGTCTGTCTCTCTCTTTCTTTCTTTCTTTCTCTCTGTTTCTCTTTGTCTCTATCTGTCTGTCTGTCTTTATCCTCTCCCCCTCTCTCACTCTCCCTCCTTCCTTCCTCCCTCCCCTCCCCCCTCCCCCCTCTCTCTCTCTCTTTACCTCCTCTCTCTCCCCCTCCTTCTCTATCTCTCCCTCCCTCCCCTCTCTCTTTCTCCCTCCCTCTCTATCTCTCCCCCTCTCTCTCCTCCTCTCTCCCCTACGGGCGGGGACTGGATGTAAACAAGCACATGAGTGCTTATTCATTATCCTCGAAATAAAAGGTTGTGGGTTCGATTCCCAGCCCCGCCCTTTCTTCCCAGTTTGACAAAAAAATCGAACTGAATGTCAAAGTCCTTCGGATGAGACTATAAACCGAGGCCCCGTGTTCGAACGCATGCAGAACATCTTGCGTACACGTTAAATCCTGTTCCACTTTTCTGAAGAGTAGGCCATTGTGTGCCGGTGGAAACATGACAAAATGTACAAAACCGCATACACAGGGGACTGGATGTAAAAAAGCACATGAGTGCTTATTCCATTATCCTCGATATAAAAGAATAAATAAAATTGTCATTGTCTCCCTCTCTCTCTCCCTTTCTCTCTCATCCTTTTTGCCCTCTCTTCCTCACACTTTCTCCCTCCCTCCCTCCCTCCCTCTCTCTCTCTCTCTCTCTCTCTCTCCTCTCTCTCTCTTCTCATCTCTCTCTCTCCTCTCCCCTCCCCCCCCCC
>CM054145.1:13874288-13876788 GCA_028751875.1 Rapana venosa
ATTGCCACAGTGTGGTCCAAATATATAACGTATTAAATTCAGAGGTAAAGAACAGCTTTCAAAGAGAAAATACTTTTCAAAGAGAAAATGGGACGGGTTAGCTCAGTAGTCGGAGCACTAGCTTTCCCCCAGCTAAGGTTAAGCAGCATCGAGCGTGGTTACCACTTGGATGAGTGACCGTTTGCTCGCTTTGGCTTCAGTACAGTCCCCCAGTTCACCCAGTTGTCAATGGGTACCTGCCCTCTTTAGGGTCAGGGAAGGTAAAGCAGCAAGGGAGAGGAGATGGGCGCCGCCCTCAGTACGCTGGGCCCTTGAAAAGTTGAGGTCTCTGATGCCTAACCCCCCTACGACCAAATAGCTTATGGGACACCTTTACCTTTATAAGTGCACATGGACATAAATATATATTCGAACCATGCAGTGAAAAATCCTAAGTTTGGGTAAATAAAGAACTTAAGAGAGCAAAGGGGAGTATGGGCAATGTTTTCAGTGAGTCTTTTGCTTCGTAAGACATGAACATTCTATTGATGCTCAACGCACACTGTCCTTATTGTAGCTGATGGGTCTATGCATACTCAAGAAAGTTAAAAACAAGACGGTTATACTTTAGTTGAATACGCGATTTTTTTTCTCGAAAAACCGAGCTCAAATATCAATGACAGACCGTCAATGTGATAATTGTAGCGTTCGCATTACAAGTTTGTGTCTTCGTGGAAAAGAATAAAGGTAATTGTTCTTTGTCTTTGTCTCTGTCTCTGTCTTATTGTCTGTCTGTCTCTCTGTCTCTGTCTGCGTCTCTCTGTCTGCCTCTGTCTCTCTGTCTCTTTCTCCTTTCTCTCTCTCTCTCTCTCTCTCTCTCTCTCTCTCTCTCTCTCTCTCTCTCTCTCTCTGTCTCTCTCTCTGTGTCTCTCTCTCTCTCTCTCAAGCTGAACTGAATGTTAAAAAGAACATGAGTGTTTATTATCCTTGAAAACAATTTTGATTTGATCACACACACACACACAACACAAGTCAAGTCAAGTCAAGTCAATTTTTATTTCCAGATGGTACATTGAATAAGCAATGCATCTGCTTTTTTTCATCAAGCAATTAAACCCCCCCCCCCCCCACACACCACACACACAAAACACACACACACACACATCACACACACAACACAACACATCCCCCCATCCCCCACCACACAACACACACACACACATTTGGGCAACAAGGGGTAGTAACAAACTTCTACATACAAAACACTCGTTTCCCCAAGGTTGTTTCGAGCTACCAAGGCAGCCCAGCCCCTATAAACTCCTTGAGGAATTAGTCACTTCAGGGAAATCGCCCACTGTGAGATTCCATTTCACAGACTGGGGCATCAGATTTCACAGCCTGTGGAGCCTTGATTTCCAGGCCAGCCAGCCAGCCAGCCCCTCGTGCTGAAAGCAAGCCCAGACTACAGTCCAAGTTCATCGCTTTTGATCCTTAATCGTCTTCTTTTCTTTATTTCAAATTCACCAGCCCTTGCACTATCTGTCGGGAGGGGGAGGTATAGCATTACGCTTGTGATCTGCTGATCAGGGTTCGAATCTCATTCAAGAGGCATTTTTTTCCTCTGGAGTTAACATCAGTGCCGACTCTACTCCCTCCAAAAGTCCTCCGGATGAGACTATAAACCGAAGTCCCCTGTGTGCAAACGCGCGCAGAACATCTTGTGCACACGTTCAAAACCTGTCCCGCTTTTCAAAAGAATAGACCATTGTGTGCTGGTGGGAATGCATGACGAAATTTGCACAACTGTATACATAGGGACTGTTTGTAAAAAAAATTTAAAAAGCGCATGATCGCTTATTCCATTATCCTCTAAATAAAAGAGAAAAAACCCAGATTACAGTCGAAGTTAATTGCTTTTGATCCTAAATAATTATTGTCTTCTTTTCATTTTTCAAAATCACCATCGCTTGTGTCTCTGTAGGCATATCATTTCCTTTCACCTTTTCCTTCACCTATTCCGTAGTCTGTGGACCTGTGTGTGGGCGGGGGGGGGGGCGGGGGGGGGGGGGGGGGGGCACCAATGAAGATTTTGCAACCAAAAATGTCAACATTATCAACCAACTCGATAGGACGACAGAGTGTAGAGAGTTCATGGTCGTGACATGGTTTCCATGAAGACCTCATACCTGATAACCCCCTTCTGGGACCAAAAACCTAAAATGAAACCAGTTTCAAAACTTCCAGACGAATATTTCTTACCGCAACAAGTTGCACTCACTGACAGTGCTAGCTAGCCCCGATATGTTTAGATTCGACAAGATTTACCATCCGGTTCAAGACTCGTGAAGTCAATAAAGCACGCGCATGGGAGGACAGCTAGGCATGTTTCATAAGTGTGCATGCACATGATGAATGCTGCAAAAATTGGATAAGCGACATGACTCATGCTAAGCAGACCGCCAGACAGGCACAGAGAGCAAGAGGTGCCTAGCTTAACTAAGACAGCCCTATAGGTTACATA
>CM054145.1:13881788-13889288 GCA_028751875.1 Rapana venosa
ACAAAGTGAACACTGATCCACTAGTCACCAGCTTGTTAAGTTCACAATGAAGGGCATCATATAGCTACAATAATGCTGCCTGCTGCTGCTGCTGCTGCTGCTGCTGATGATGATGATGATGATGATGATGACTACGACGACGACAACAACAACAACAATAATAATAAATAATAGTAATAATATTGAATTTATATAGCGCTAAATCTTATAAAGCACACAAATCAAAGCGCTTGCATTCGTATAATTCAAATCAATCAGTGACCAACATGTATCTTTTCCCCATAGTGTCAGACTGAAAAAGCAGCAACTCGACAGAAAGTGAAGACACGGGCTTTGAAAACTGAAACATGAAATTAATGCTCATCGGGTGTAAGACATGAAGCTTAGTCCTTAATTAATTTAGCAACCCTACCCTCTCACTAGCAAAGATCAGGCTCCTATGACGGACAAAATAGGGAAGTTGAGACTAATGACTTCTGATGAAGTTTGCTGTTGTTGTGCTCCAACATTATTCTCTACACGTTTACTCTGTTACTCTGACCAACTCCACATGTTGTTTTTTTCCAATCCTTCCTTGGACTTACTTTCTTCCGAAAAAACCACAACAAACTTGGATTCGGTAGAGGTCTGCTTGTCTTAGCATACAAGACTGTTTTGAACATTAAAAAAGACCAATTTGCCGTCTCTTGGTAAAAGATAAAGGTGTTCCCATAACCTATGTGGTGGTAAGGGGAGTGAGTTATCAGAGACCTCATCTTCTCAAGGGGCTAGCATATTGAGGGTGGCGCCCATCTCCTCTCCCTCGCTGCTTTACCTTCCCTGACCCTAAAGAGGGCAGGTACCCATTTACAGCTTGGTGAACTGGGGGACTGTACTGAAGCCAAGGCGCACAAACGGTCACCCATCCAAGTGGTAACCACGCTCAACGCTGCTTAGTCTTAGCTTGGGGAAAGCGAGTGCTCTGACCACTGAGCTATCCCGTCCACCATCTCTTGGTACTTCAGTTTATTTTTCGTACTGGTCGCTCATTGTAGAGTGTTGTAAGAGGCAAGAAATGTTTCTGCGATATGTAGTTGTCATTGTGCTCTAAAATGAAGGGGTTTTTTTGTCACAAACGAAGTTTCAACATGTGGACAAGTTTATAAAACTGGACCTATTTCTGTCAAAAGCCATTGCACGTGATGGGTGGCATCATTAATCGGCTAGAGAAAGTTGAAATTTTGGACCACTACACACTACATAATTATGGGAAAGGCTGTATTGTGGGTCTGAATAGTGTATACGTAGCAATGGGGTGATCATTCATCCCCTTTTGGAAACATAGGCTTGCTAAGAGAACAAAAAAAGAAGGTCGTTAGAAAAGTTTTAAGTCACTTGTTTCAGTTTATGAAAGGAAATCTGTGGGAGACGTTCAAAGAATGTGTGTGTGTGTGTGTGTGTGCGTGCGAGAGAGTGTGTGTGTGTACGTGCGTGAGAGTGAGAGAGAGAGAGTGTGTGTGTGTGTGCGTGTGTGTGTGTGTGTGTGTGTGTGTGTACGTGTGTGAGAGAGAAAGAGAGAGAGAGAGTGTATGTGTGTATGTGTGTTGTGTGTAGAGAGAGAGAGAGAGAGAGAGAGAGAGAGAGAGAGAGAGAGAGAGAGAGATAGAGAGAGAGAGAATGAATGATATAGCTTTCTGAATGAAGAGATGCGTGGAGAGATGTCTAAGGCCAGTGCAACATTCTCTTTGACGTGTGTCAAACACACTCGACTTGTCGTCATAAAATTCTGGACATGAAAACAAGGGAATAAAAAAAAAAGAAAAGCTACGAGTGCGCTGTTGATGGTAACATCATGACTTATCTATCACACAACAGTCTGAACTCTTACACGCAAAAATCGATTTTGTTGTAAAGTTGGACGCTACATACATACAGGCAATACAACCGTAGCTTCAAGAGGAACAGCTCTGTCGAAGGTTATGGACGGAAAACGGGGGAAAAGCAGCAATAACAATGGCTTTGGTTAGGGGTGGACGGAAGAGGGGGTAGGAGTTGGAGGTGGGGGGAAGGAAGGATGGCGGTGATGATGGCTTTTCGAGGGCACTGGCCCTTCTTAAGTATTGATAGCTCCCAATATGTCAGTGAACGCGACGAGGCGATCGTTTTTATCGCACTTAAGACTTTGTCGTTGTAGCGTGCAGACCGACATTGTATCCGCACACCAAAATTGTGTCCACATAGCGAAAAACGTATCCCCACACCGAAAGTGTATCCGCAGATTAAAAGTGTATCCGCACACCGAAAGTGTATCCGCACACCGAAATCGTATCCGCAGATCAAAAGTGTATCCGCAGACCAACATTGTATTCGCTCTTTGCAGAGCTAAAAGCAGAGCGCAAGGAGAGATGATGCCTAAGACAAGGAGAGTCTCAGAAACAGTCTCCAGGACAAAGACATGGCCATTCAGTCTGCTACATTCTTGTTGCTAGGGCCTGTGTTTTTTTCATTCTTTTATGTAGTATAAGGTCAGACCAACATTTTTGGAAGGGTTGGGTGGCCTGTTTATTAAAGAAGGCACGACCATTGGCTAAAGGTTTTACTGATTAAAAGTCGAATGCTAGCGTGCAACTGCCACATGCTTCAGTAGAAAGTAATTCCCAATAGATATGGTAAGAATCTACAGCCACTGGAAATTTTTTTTAAAAGCAAAGTGACATGATGTCAAAGTTCGTTAAGAGAATCAGTCTGTATTTTGTAACTCTGTGATCAGGGAGACTTGAGAATTACAGACTTTAGTTAAAGAGGAAAAGAAAACCATGATCTCTCTTTACCCTGCAAATCTCTGTGTACCGTTATACAAGATCGCAGTGTGTTCAGAAAGCCTTCTTGTAGATGATAACACTTTAAGCTTTCGGATACTAAATCAGTCCCTGAAATGAAGCTAATGATCAAAATAAAATGTATTGGATCTACATTCACCTTCACCGTCGCCTACCTCATAATCTTGTGGGCACCACTGAAGATTTTGCAACCAGCTTCCTCCACTCCTCGCAGTTTTCAGCTCTCCTTATCAAGTTTTTCCACTCAAGGCCAGTCCACTCTCTGAGGTTGTTTCCCTATCGTTTTGTCTGTCTGTCTGCCTCTTCGTCTCTCTCTCCTTGTGCTTGAATCAACATTGCTGGAGCAATAATGTCACTTCACTTTTCCTTTAACTCTCCGAGGAGTCGACCAGCCACTGCAGTGATTCTTTCTTTTTCATTCAGCGTGTCTTGGGCAAGTTGAAACTGGCAGAGCCAATTCTCTTCATGCCACACACTGCAGGCTAGGTTTATTCGTCGTCAGTGGGGACGGGATAGCCTGGTGGTTAGAGTGATGCGCTCGCGATCTGCTGACCCGGGTTCGAATCTCGTTCAAGAGGGTGTTTCCTCTGGAGTTAACATCAGTGCCGATTCCACTCTCCCTAAAAGTCTTTCGGATGAAATTATAAACCGAGGTCCTGTGTGCGAACGCACGCAGAACTTCTTCCGCATACGAATAGGCGATGGTGTGCCGGTAGGAACGGATGACAAAATTTACAAAACTGCACACACACGGGGACTGGATGAAAAGTGCACGTGAATGCTTATTCCATTATTCTCGAAATAAAAAGAATAAAATAATTATATAAAAAAATGATTGAATATTCGTGACATCCATGGCGGTGATGATAACTGACCAACCCTACGAAAAAAACCCGGATGGGATTTTCTGACAAGCCTGTAAAAAAAAGTGTGATCTATGGCGCAAGCTGACGGGATCTTGGTTATTCATAGCCTCAGCTCAAGGACTTGGCAATGGAGTTCTGACAATTTCTTCTCGGATTTCTCCTAAATATAAACTGGAGAATGGATGGAGCATGTACATTCAGCTACCGTCTGATCATGAGTTCAATACTCTCTTATCTCTCTCTTTTTTTTTGCTTTTTTTTTGGGGGGGGGGGGGGGGGGGGGGGGGGGGGGGGGGGGGGGTGGTGGTGGTGGTGGTGGTGGGATTTTTGTTTTTTAAATTTTATTTTTGTGTCTTAGTTCAACGCTCTAAGCACTAAGGCTTGTTTGACCTTCAGGCAGTTAATACATGAGAGGTTGACCAATCTCCTGACAGAAACAGTCCATCCACTGACGGGATCTTAATGGCCATGTTGTCAGATTGTAAAGCCGACAGTCCTTCGCTTTTTTTTCTTCTCCATTTCACGCCTACGTGCCCGCCAAGGCTACATAGAGCCCGAACTGGATTGTGCCATTAATGTCGCTCCACGTAATGCCACACTAAGTCACGCACTGTACCGTCTCTCCTCTCTCCTCTCCTCTCTTCTCTTCTCTTTCACAGGCGATGCGGAGTTATGGACGTTAGGGTTGGGTTCGTTGTCCTGCCAAGGATACCATTCATTATTGTATTGGTGGATCGGTGGTCTAAGAGGTATAACGCGCTTGCCTGCCTAGAAAACGAAAAGTCCAGGTCCGAAGTGTGCAGTGGTTTGATCCCAGTTTGGGCCCGAAACTTCCTCCCCCTCCCCCCAATCCATTGGTGGTCTGGGTGCTAGTCATTCGGATGAGACGATAAACCGAGGTTCCGTGTGTTACTCAAAATTATTCAGCGCACGTGAAAGAACCCACGGCAACAAGAGAGTTGTCCCTGGCAAAATTCTGTAGGAAAAAAGTCGCTCTGATAGGGAAACACATACAGTTGAAGAAAGGGACAGAAAAAAATTCATGGGTGGCGCTGCTCTTGTGGCGACGCGCTGTCCCTGGGGAGAGCTCCCCGAATTTCATGCAGAGAAATCTGCTGTGACTTAAAGTGGTATAAAAGAAATAAATTTAAAAAATATATATATATGTATGTATATATATATATATATATATATATATATATATATATATATATATATTCCGTACTAAATCCTACCATTTTCTTCTTTGCACTGTATGTAGGAGATTCATATGACAGTTGTTGTCAGCTGGGTTGGGTTTTTGTGTTTTTTTGCATCGGTAGACTGAATGTTAGTGGTCAAGCATTATTCTTCTATAAAGATGGATAGACTGTGGTGCTTTGCAAGAATATTATGTCCTGATGTCTAAGAGTTTTGGCTGCTTTTGTTCTCATGGAATACCACCACGATTAAGCTGACTTTATACCAGAGTTGGTACCTGTCCTATTATTTTTTGAGACTCAAAATGCTGAGAAATAATAACAAGATGGCCTTAAGAGAACCTCAACCGTTCACACCTTGTATGCTTGGGCAAGATGCATGAACACACACACATACACACAATCAATCAGCCCCCCCAACACACACACACACACAATCATCCCCCCCCCCCCCCAAACACATACGCAATCATGCTCATCCCCCCTCCCACACAAACACACACACCCACACACACACCCTACAGCTAGCTCCTCTTCTTTGCTTTGCTCTCTCTACTCTGTGTTGCTAGGTCTGTCTATCACTGTGTCTCAATGTCTTTATGTGTCTGTGTCTCTGTCTGTCTCTGTCTCTGTCTCTGTCTCTGTCTCTGTCTCTCTCTCTCTCTCTCTCTCTCCTCTCTCTCTCTCTCCTCTCTCTCTCTCTCTCCTCTCTCGTGCTGTCTCTGTCTATCTGTATCTCTTCATTTTAACATATATCCACTAAAAAGTAATTTTAGACAGACTGTCTGACTCTCTCTCTCTCTCTCTCTCTCTCTCTCTCTCTCTCTCTCTCTCTCTGTGTGGTGCTGTCTCTAACTGCCTACCTGTGTGTGTTTGTGTTTGTTTGTTTGTGTATGTGTGTGTATATGTATGTCTGTGTCTGTGTGCATGCGTGTTTCTGTTCTGCCTGTCTGTCTGTCTGTCTGTCTGTCTCTCTCTCTCTCTCTCTGTTTCTCTATCTCTCTCTCTCACACACATTCACACCCCCTACCCCCCCCCCCCTCCCCGTCCCCCCCCCCCACACACAAACGCACGCGTAGCGGAAACCAAACAAACATATCACGCCAAAACAAACACGGCACGTTCTACATTCTGTTAGTGTGAAGGGAGGGAAGGAAGATTTTGAGACGGCATAGGAAGGGAATGAGAACAGGCAGCTGGCTTATAGTATATACTATAGGAGGAAGGAGCTGGAGATATCGCCTTCCTTCTTATGCATGCATGCAGGTCCTGAGCTTCTGGCATCCTTTTGGGACACAGGCATTTGTAGTCTACACAGTAGAGGCCTACAGCTAGCTGGCTATTCTTTGCTTGTCTCTGTCTTTGTCTCTGTGTTGCTGTCTCTGTATGTCTGTTATGTCTGGTGTGTGTGTGTGTGCATGTGTGTTGTGTGTGTGTGGTGTGTGTGTGTGTGTGTGTGTGTGTGTTGTGTGTGTGTGTGTGTGTGTGTGTGTCCCTCTGTCATCTATCTATCTCGGTCCTGTCTGTCTTGTCTCTGTCTTCCTTGTCTCAATCTGTCTCTTCTGTCTGTCTGCCTCTGTCTCCTCTGTTGCTCTCTCTGTCTGTCTGTGTGTCTTTAGTGATTTTAGACAGAGTGTGTTTATCTCTGTCTGTCTGTCTGTCTGTTCTGTCTGTCTGTCTTCTCTCTGTTTGGTGCTGTCACTGACTGCCTACCTTGTGTGTGTGTGTGTTGTGTGTAGGGGGGGGGGGGGTTGTTGTTGTTGTTGACTTCAATTTTACGTCTGTTCACTTCTAGTGATATTATACAAATGTGTGTGTGTGTGTCTATGTCAGTGTCTGTGTGCATGTGTGTGTGCATCTGTTCTGTCTGTCTGTCTGACTGTCTCTCTCTTTCTCATACACACCCACACCCACACCCACAACCACCCTTCCACCCCTACCCCCTGGCTGAAACCAAACGAACATATTACGCCAAAGTAAACATCTCACGCTCTACATGCTGTTGGTGTGAAGGAATGGAGGGAAGATGTTGAGGTGGCACAGGGAATGAAAACAGGGAGCTGGCTTATAGTATATACTATAGGAAGAAGAAGCTAGAGATCGCCTTCTTTCTTATGCATGCCCTGTGCATCTGGCATCCTTTTGGGACACAGGCATTGGTAGTCTACACAGTATAGGCCTACAGCTAAGCTGGCTATTCTTTGCTTGTCTCTGTCTTTGTCTCTGTGTTGTTGTGTCTGTATGTCACTCTGTCTGTCTCGATCTCTGTCTACGTCTGTGTCTCTGTCTGTGTCTGTCTGTCTCTCACTCATGCTGTCTCTGTGCCTCTTCATTTTAGCATCTATCCACTAAAAAGGGATTTTAGACAGTGTGTGTTTATTTCTCTGTTTGTCTCTGTGTCTCTGTCCGGTGCTGTCTCTAACTGTCTACCTGTGTGTGTGTGTGGTGTGTGTGTGTGTGTGTGTGTGTGTGTGTGTGTGTGTGTGTGTGTGTGATGAGAGAGAGAGAGAGAGAGAGAGAGAGAGAGAGAGAGAGAGAGAGAGAGAGAGAGAGAGAGAGAGAGAGAGAGAGAGAGAGAGAGAGAGGAAGGAAGGAAGGAAGGAAGGAGCTGAAGAT
>CM054145.1:13894288-13901788 GCA_028751875.1 Rapana venosa
TTCGCTTCCTCCACTCCTCGCAGTTTTCTGCTGTCCGTAGTATGTCGTTCCACTCAAGGCCAGTCCACTCTCTGATGCTGTCTTCCCATCGTTTTCTCTGTCTGCATCTTCTTCTTCTCCCTCCTTGTACTGTTCCCTGTAGGACAGTCTTGGCCAGTTTAGATGTTCGTGTGACGTGCCCGTACCACTTCAGTTTGCATTTTTTTCTACTGAAGTCAGACACTCTTCATTTATGATGGCGTTTTCAATTCAACGGGGTTTTCATTTCTGGTTTTCATTCTTTCGTTAGTTTATGTGATTTATGTATAAGATACCAAGGAGTTTGCGAAAGCATCTTATCTCTATTGCTTGTATCCGTCTTTCAATGTCTGCTGTTATGGTCCACGTTTCACAATCGTACAAAAATACAGATATGACCAAGGAGCGTATTAGTCTGATCTTGAAGCTGATGGCGATGTTCTTGTTGTCCCAGAGGAGATTCAGTTTGGTCATTGCAGCTGTGGCTTGGTCTATCTTGGAGAAAATTTCAGGTTTTGATCCGTCATCCAACACTATAGCTCCCAGATATGCAAAGCTATGGACGGTCTCAATTTCCTTGCGGTCTATGATAATGTCAGTGCTAATGCCATTGGCACTGTTTGTCAGCTGGGTTATATCTACGCTGATCTGCATGCCATATCCCAAAAAGGCTTTATGAAGGTGATTTATCAAGATCACTAGCTCTTGCTCTTTTCCAGACAGGCTGAGCTAGTCAATGTATCACACGCGTGGCGTATACAGGAATTTCCTCTTAAGAAACTAAAACAAATCTTTTGAAATGTACGCATGCATACAAACGTTAAGAGATGGTCTAAACCATAACTCCTCCCCCCCAAAAGAGCACATCAAAAAAGCAGAAAAAAATCAAAGAAACCAATCAAAAACAAACAAAACAAAACAAAACAAACAAATACAACTTCAAAAGCATGGCAGGGTCTCCTTTACTCCGTGTCCCTGCAGACAACTGTAAAGATATTTGATGAAGCCAGTATAGAACCCGTGTGAGTTGAACCCTAACATGAGCAAGAAAAAGACTGGTAAACGTGAAATCAACATCTGAACAAAAATACAGTCCACTCCCCTTCCCCCTACAAAACAAGAGCCCAAAGCCCTTTTTCCTTGAAAAATGATCCCACACTTGAGAACAAAACATGAATCAAAGAAGATTGCACAATCCCACTTCATGTCGGCCTCAATCGTCAGTCCCTTCCCCCAATATGCAGTAAATAAAAATAATAAAAACGGGAGAGGAAGAATTTGAGAAGCGTGTCGTAATACCAAGTTATTTTCAGAAAAAGCAAGTCAAAATATTAATTTTGCATGAATAAATCTAAATGAAAAAAGGAGTACAGCCATAATGGAAACAAAACAGAAACAAGTGTTAGAAACGGCAATAAATGCGTGCAATAGACATGCAACAAAGACCAGGAAATACAACAACAAAACCCCCAACCAAACAAATGTGGTTCTTCAGAAAAGAAATAGAAAATGGTAAAACTTCTTTAACCAGGGAGAAATGGATTTTTAATAATTTTTTTTGTAAAAGCAGAGCAACAACGTGTCAGCATTTATTCTCTCACAGTTTCAAATTTAAAAGCAAGTGGGGAAAAAACCCTAACAAACATAATCATCATATGGAAACTTTAATTTCAAACCTTCATGTGAACAGAAAAAATAGTGCGTTACAAACAAAATAAAGGAACGAAAGAAGGAAAGAAAGAAAGAAAGAAGGAAGGAAGGAAGGAAGGAAGGAAGGGAGGAAGGAGGAAGGAAGGAAGGAAGGAAGGAAATAAACAAAGAAAGAGAGAGAGAGAGAGAGAGAGAGAGAGAGAGAGAGAGAGAGAGAGAGAGAGAGAGAGAGAGAAGAAAGAAAGAAAGAAAAAAGAAAGACAGAAAGAAGGAAGTAAGGAAGGAAAGAAAGAGAGAGAGAGAGAGAAAGAAAGAAAGAAAGAAAGAAAAGAAAGAAAGAAAGGAAGGAAGTAAGGAAGGAAATAAAGAAAGAAAGAAAGAGAGAGAGAGAGAGAGAGAGAGAGAGAGAGAGAGAGAGAGAGAGAGAGAGAAAGTAAGAAAGAAAGAATGGAGTGTCACAATAAAAACAATAAGAACCCTGCTGACCCCCCCCCCCCCCTCCTTCCCCACCACACCATGTATATCCAATGCTGTTAAAAACACAAAAGAATAACACATAAACAACAACAACAACAGCACCATCGATCATAGTATCCCATAACAACAACGAAAACATCACCAACGGCAACAACGCCGATAACATAACACCAACAACAGGCAAAAACCGCCACACCAGAAAACCAAAACTCAGCCCCCTATGTCTGAAATCGCTTCTGCACAACCTATCTGTTATGACTATCTGGAAAATGTATTCATGGCGCTTCTGAGCGCCAGGCATTCAAAGGACAGAAGGGGGAATGTATTAGCGGCCATTGTTGGATCCCCGCACTCTCAGTGATAGCAGTGTCAGAGTGTAAAGCCACCATTACCCCCAGGCGCTTCTTGTTTTATGGTCCATCTCGTTTTTCTGGGGGGTTTTCGACCCTGTTTCTGGGATTATGGTGTGTGTGTGTTGTACCTTTCTGTATAAAATATGAGCTGGGAAAGCATTGTATTGTCAGAGAATAGCTGCTTAGTCATGGTGACAGAGTGAGGGTTGAGTGTTTGTGTGGATATGGTCCCCCATCAGAGTGTTCGTACAAATGTGCATGCAAGGCATACACTCACATGCACACACACAATGATCTCGCTCTCTCATCAGCTTTATAGGAGCAATTCTAATGCCTGTAATTGAATCTATAGTCCACATGGTATCATCTTCAAGAATATCATCTGCCAACAAAATGCCAAGCTCTCTCTCCCTCCCTCCCTCTCTCTCTCTCTCCCTCTCTCTATCTCTCTCCCTCTCTCCATCTCTCTCTCCCCTCTCTATCTCTCTCTCCCTCACCCTCCCTCTCACTCTCTCTCCTCCCCCCTCTCTCTCTACCCCCCCCCCCCCCCCTGTCTCTCTGTCCCTCTCTCTCTCTATATATATATATGTATCTATCTATCTCCCTCTCCCTCCCCCCCTCTCTTAAATCTAGCACGCAATTGTAATGCATCTAATTGGATCTGTAGTCTGTATGGTGTCATCTTCAATAATAATGGTCTGCAAACATAAGGCCACACTTTATACTCTCCTCCCCCCATCTCTTTCTCTCTCTCTCTGGCTAGCTGTCTGTCTAACAAGTGAAAAAGAAGAAGAAGATGATGAAGAAGAAGAAGAAGAAGAAGAAGAAGAAGAAGAAGAAGAAGAAGAAGAAGAAGAAGAAGAAGAAGAAGAAGATGAAGATAAAGGTAATGAGGATGTCGATGATGATGACGACGATGACAACGACGACGACGACGATGATAATGATGATAGCTCAAGGGTGCTATTAAAAAAAACCCAAGAAACTTTCTTTTTGTCACTACCTGCACAAATTTCTCAATTTCACAAAAATCAGGAGTCACACAAGAAACAAACCCTTCATGTTTCCACAACAAAGACTCAGCAATTACGCCATGCTGTTTTTCCTCATCTTTCCAAAGATGCAATCCATCATACTGTTGTTTTCCCGTTGTTTTATTTTCTGTAACAAATCCTCTGGCGCGATATTTTCTCTCCTTTGTTTTCAGACAACGACAGCCTAATGTTCTTTATGAGTGCTTTGCCGCATTGGCTAAGACAAGACAAGACAGTGGTGGAAAGGGTCCTTTGTGCATCAGTTGCCTTCCTTCCTCGTTACCCCCTGTCATGTCATTTGTGCAACTTGTTTCTTTAAGGCTCTCGTTAATTTCTGTCAAAGGCTGATGCAGGGAGAATGCAAACATGATTACTCTAAAAACCAGGTCAGCTTTTGTAGTTTTGCGATTTCTTTTGGTCTTTTGTTTTCTCCTGTTGTTGTTATCTGTGATTGGATTTGAAAGAGAAAGTAAATTATTTATTTCTTTTACGCTTGTGATTATTTGTTTCTGTGATGATGGAGTACCTCTGTGTGTGTATACATATATATAATTTTTATACATACATACACACACACACACACACATATATATATATATATATATATATATATATATATAGATAGATAAATGATAGATAGATAGATAGATATATAGATAGATAGATAGATAGATAGATAGATAGATAGATAGATAGATAGATAGATAGATAGATAGATAGATAGATAGATATCTCTGTGTGTGTGCATGCCTACATCATCCATCCATCACACACACGCACACACACAAACAAAACACAAACACACATCATTATCATCATCACAGCTCAAATAATCACAAGCATATAAATGATTCACTTTCCCCTTGAAATCCAATCACGGTTAACACCAGGAGAGGAAAAAAAACCACAGCAAAAGCAAAGCACGAAACTACAAAAGCTGACCTGGTTTTTAGAGTAATCATGTTTGCATTCTCCCTGCATCAACCTTTAACAGAAATTAACGAGAGCCTTAAAGAAACGAGTTGCACAGATGACATGACAGAGGATAACGAGGAAGGAAAGCAACTGATGCACAAAGGACGCTTTCCACCACTGTCTTGTCTTAGCCAATGCGGCAAAGTCAAAGTCAAAAACACTTTAATCATCCCATGAAGGGCAATTACAATACTGACAGGCAGATTGATACTCATCAAATATATCAAAGACACAAAAGCTATATTTCATATTGGTTTTCAAATAAAATGTCACGACACACACACACACACACACACACACACACCACACACGCGCGCATGCGCACAAACATCAATTGTGAACACAATTTTAAACCCATTGACTAGAAGACATAAAAACTTATTTTTACGCACGCATATACGCAGCACGTACACACGCACGTACGTGTGTGTGCGAACACGCCCACGCACACCCACACCATACACCAATATATGAATTCAATGTTTTAAGACAGTTGACTAGAACACAGACTTATTTCACACACCCACGCACCCACACACACACACACACACACACACACAATTATGTATTGACTACATTCGTAACAATGACAATCAGGCAGATAATTCAGAGAAATGTAAGAACTAGATAGACAACATCATTGTGAATTCAGAAGTCGAATGCTTACTGGCACAAAAGAATTTCTTTTTCTGTTGGTTTTGCTGATGGGACACTGAAAACGGCGTTCCGAAGGCAACAATTGAAATTCTGGAAACAAAGCATGAGAAGGATCAGCCAAAATGGCTGTGGCTTTGCGTACAAGCTGCTGATTGCAGAACGACATGAGATCTCTTTGTTCTTTTCCAATTATTTTTGAGCAGATTCTTACAATTCTCTGCAGGCCATTCTTGTTTTTAACACTAAGGTTATTGTACCAACAAATGAAAGCAAAACTTAGAACACTCTCTATATAAGACTTGTAAAACAAGGAAAGGATCTTTTTGTCTACAAAAAATGAGTTCAGTTTCCTCAGAAAATACAGACGTTGTTGTCCCTTTTTGACAATAGCGTCAGTGTTAACGTCCCAGTTTAACTTGTGGTCAAAAACAGTTCCCAGATACTTATAGTTCAAAACGTTTTCAACCTCTTGATTATGGATAATAATATTCTTAGGAGTATGCCCTGATCTTCTGAAGTCGATAGGCAGGTCTTTAGTTTTAGAAACATTTAGCTCCAGATAGGCCTCGTCACACCAGTGTACGAACTCGGTGAGGGCTGGACCATGGTCTAAGACTGATCCGGATAAGAGGGATAACAGAGCACTATCGTCTGCGAACTTTACCAGAAAGGAATTTCCATAGTTGCTTCTGCAATCATCTGTGTATAGAATGTACAGAAGTGGTGAGAGGACGCAACCCTGCGGAGAACCAGTGCAGGTAAATCTAACCGAAGAAGATATTTTGTTGGCCAAAGCACTCAGAAAGACCATTAGGCTGTCTTTGTCTGAAAACAAAGGAGGGAATATGATCACGCCAGAGGAGTGTGACAGAAAACGAAACAAAGACAAAAAACAAACGTATCATTGGTTGCATCTTTGGAAAGATGAGGAAAAACAGCATGGCGTAATTGCTGAGTCTTTGTTGCGGGAAATGTGAAGGCTTTGTTTTCTTTGTGTGGCTCCAGGTATTTTTAAATTAAGGAATTTGGGAAGGCGGTGGGAAAAATAAAAGTTTGGGTTTTTTTTTATATATGTCCTCCTCCTCCTCTTCTTCTTCTTCATAAAGGAGAGAGAGAGAAGGAGAGAGAGAGGGGGGAAAGAGAGAGAGATGAAGAGAGAGAGAGAGGGGGGAGAGGGAAGGAGGGAGAGACACAGACAGACAGACAAAGACAGCCAGCCAGAGACAGAATGAAAGAGAGGGAGAAAGTCTGTGTGAGAGAGAGAGAGAAAGAGAGTGTGTTTGTGTGTGTGTTTGTGTGTGTGTGTGCTCGTGCAGACGCACATGCATGTGTGTGTATGAGAGAGAGATAAAGAGACAAAGATCTTTGTGTGTGTGCGCACATGTGAGTGTATGCGTGCTTTCACACTTGTATGAACGCGTTGATAGGGAAAGATTTCCATACACTCAACCCTCACTCTGTCACCATGATCAAGCATCTATTCTCTGACAATGCAGCAACGCTTTCTCCGCTCATATCTTATACAGAAAGGTACAACACACATGCTATCATTCAAGAAACTGCGAAAAAACCAGAAAAACGAGATGGACCATAAAACAAGAAGCGCCTCGGGGTAATGGTGTCTTTACACTCTGACACTGCTATCACTGAGAGTGCGGGGATCCAACAATGGCCGCTACTACATTCCCCCTTCTGTCCTTTGAATGCCTGGCGCTCAGAAGCGCCATGAATACATTTTGCAGATAGTCATAAAAGAAAGGCTGTGCAGAAGCGATTTCAGACATGGGGGCTGAGTTTTGGTTTTCCCGTGTGGCAGTTTTGCATGATGTTGGTGTTATATTAGCGGCGTTGTTGCCGTTGGTGATGTTGTTGTTATTGTTTGCTGTGATGGAGGTTTTGTTGTTTTTGTGCTATTGGTTTTTTTGTAATTGGTTGGTTGTTTTTTTACGGCAGCAGATATCAGTTTCTATGGTATGGGGAAGTGGGATTCTAATTGTTTTTATTGGAACATTCCTTTTTTTCTTTCTTTCTTTTATTTATGTTATATGTGATTTCCTTCTGTTTAAATGTAGGTTTGAAATTCAAATTTCGGTACGATTATGTTTGTTAGTTGTTGGTTTCTTTTTTGGCCTGCTCTTAAACTTGAAACTGCTACAATGAAGGCTGACACACTTTTCCTATTCTTTTGTATAAAAATAAAAATTATTTAAAAATTCATTTCTGCCTAGTTAAAGAAAGTTTACCACTTTCTTTTCTTCTTTTCTTTGTTGTTGTTGTTGTGGAAGAACCACAGGTTTGTATTTCACAGTCTTTGTTTCATCTCTATTGCTTGCATT
>CM054145.1:13904288-13916788 GCA_028751875.1 Rapana venosa
ATAAAATTTCTGACGTTAAAATGAAATGGCTCCAGCTTAGGATAATTCACAGGTGTCTTGGGACCAACGTTGTACTGAAAGAGATGGGTGTGACTGACAGTGACTTCTGCAATTTTTGCAATGCAGCAGAAGACAGTATTAGACATATGTTTTGGCAGTGCACGGTTGTTCAGAGTTTTTGGCAGGCACTTAATGAAGTAATTAATGAAAAATGTGAGAATGTGTTCAATCTGAATATAACAGAGTGTCTGGCTATACTCGGATGTGACAGAAATATAAATATTAATGATATTTTTTATTTTATTCTGCTACTGGCCAAACAATACATCTATCATTGCAGATTGAATAGTAATAGACCTATACTTCATGTATTCATCAACAGATTAAGATACAGATATCTTACTGAGGAATATATTTCTCGTAAGAACTTTACTCATAACAAGTTCATTATTAGATGGATTCCATATCAACCTCTGTTTGATAACAGTAGTCAAAATAGTAAGCATTTGTGAACATCAATGTTGTCTACGGTCCTTCCAGTGGAGGCTTTCTGTTGAAAAAAAAGACACTAGTACGAAATGTGTTAAAACACAGACAAACCTGATTCTGTTTTAGTGCACAGAATGTATAGCAACCGATCATGTCATGCCTTAAAAGAGGTTTGTGCCCATTTGGGACCTCTCGGTCAGTCTGTCTGCTTGTCAGGCTGTCCCTCTTTCTCTCTGTGTCTGTCTGCCTACCTGACAGTCTCTCTCTCTCTCTCTCTCTCTCTCTCTCTCTCTCTCTCTCTCTCTCTCTCTCTCTCTCTCTCTCTCTCTCTCTCTCCCTCCCTCTTTCTCTCTCTTTCTCTCTCCACCAGCAGGTGGACAAAAAACACGAAAAGTCTTAGGTTCAATTCCACCTCAACACACACACACTCTCTCTGTCTCTCTCTGTCTCTCTCTGTCTCTCTCTCTCCCTCTCTCTCTCTCTTATATCCCTAAGGGCGGGGACTGGATGTAAAAAAGCACATGGGTGCTTATTCATTATCCTCGAAATAAAAGAATTTGTCATTGTCTAAAATATGTTTATATGTTTTGTATCCTTATTACTGTGCAATGTAAAAGAAAAAACTGAATAAAACGTTTTTTAAATAATTTAAAACTTGGCCCAGGCCAAAAGCTGTGTCAGCTACTGATGTCAGATATTTCTCAGCATCCATTCTTCATCCCATGACTTTGGGAGTCACGGTACTGCCAAACCGTACAAAGCCTCCACCATCATTCAGTGCTCCTTGCCCTTGCGTTTCTCTTCTTGTCTGCTTGCCTGCAGTTCTGGCACAATGCTGCCTTGCCTCTGTGTGTACGAGTTATTGCATCACAAAGCATCATTAGTGGATCGGTGGTGGTCTAGAGGTAACGCACCTGCCTAGAAAGCGAAAAGTCCGGGTCGGAAGTGTGCGGTAGTGGTTCGAACCCCGTTTGGGCCGGTAACTTTTCCCCCCATCCATTACACCGTGATTAATAGCCTGTGTGCTAGGTTTTCGGATGAGACGATAAACCGAGGTCTCGGGTGTTACACATGATTATTTAGCGTATAACAACCCACGGCAACAAGAGAGTTGACCCTGGCAAAATTCTGTAGAAAAAAGCCACTCTGATAGGGAAACAAATACAGTTGCAGACAGGAAAAAGAAAAAAATATTGGGTGGCGCTGCTCTTGTGGCGACGCGCTCTCCCCGGGGAGAGCAGCCAGAATTTCACGCAGAGAAATCTGCGTGACTTAAAGCGGTATGAAATAAAAAAGAAAATCATTCAATGCTCCTTGCTGTGCGTTTCTGCTCTTGTCTAAGTGCCTGCAGTTATGGCGCAGTGCTTTCTGGCCTCTGTGTGTAGGAGGTATGGCTTTACACAGCATCGTGTTGTTGTCAAAGATATAAGGAGTCGAGTTACTGCTTTGATGGCGAGGACAACAGAGTGTTGATAGTTGAGTGGAAAGAGCTGATGGTCATTTCGCTTTGCTGAGAACGAGAGAGAGAGAGAGAGAGGGGGGGGGGGGGGGGGGAGGGAAAGAGAGAGAGAGAGAGAGAGAGAGAGAGAGAGAGAATGTGATATATATATATATATATATATATATATATATATATATATATAAATTCACAATATATTAATACATATATATACATATGTATGTATACAGTTATAAATATGTATGTATATGTATATATATATATATATATATATATATAGAGAGAGAGAGAGAGAGAGAGAGAGAGAGAGAGAGAGAGATAGATAGATAGATAGAGAGATAGAGCGAGAGAGAGAGAGATAGATAGATAGATAGATAGATAGATAGATAGATAGATAGATAGATAGATAGATAGATAGATAGATAGATAGATAGATAGATAGATAGAGAGAGAGAGAGAGAAAGATAGATAGATAGATAGATAGATAGATAGATAGATAGATAGATAGAGAGAGAGAGATAGTTAGATATAGATATATATGTATATGTGTGCTTGTGTGTGCGTAAATATACATAGATATGCACCCAGAATGTGAATCCTCTCTCTCTCCCTTCCTCTCTAACTTACCCACTCTCAGCTCCCTCTCTGCTCTCTGTCTGTCTGTCTGTCTGTATGTCTGCCTGCCTGCCTGCCTGCCTGTCTGTCTGTCTGTCTCTGTCTCTCTCTGTGTCTCTGTCTGTCTGTCTCTCTTTCTCTCTCCCCCTCCTCCTCCTTTTTTCCTCCTCCTCCTCCTTCTTCTTCAAATTATTCATATTCTTCTTTTTCTTCTTTAATTTTTTTCTTTCTTTCCTTCTTTCTTTTATAAGAAAAAAGAAGGAGAAAGTTAAATGGAAGAAAACGATGAAGAAAATGTAGAACACAAAGCAAAATGTAAGAAATGTGTTAAGAAGAAGAAGAAGAAGAAGAAGAAGAAGAAGAAGAAGAAGAAGAAGAAGAAGAAGAGAAGAAGAAAGAGGAGGAGGAGGAGGAGGAGGAGGAGAAGAAGAAGAAGAAGAAGAAGAAGAAGAAGAAGAAGAAGAAGAAGAAGAAGAAAAAGAAGGAGGAGGAGGAGGAGAAGGAGGAGGAGGAGGAGAAGAAGAAGAAGAAGAAGAAGAAGAAGAAGAAGAAGAAGAAGAAGAAGAAGAAGAAGAAGAAGAAGAAGAAGAAGAAGAAGAAGAAGAAGATGATGAAGAAGAAGAAGAAGGAGGCGAAGGAGGAGGAGGAGGAGAAGAAGAAGAAGAAGAAGAAGAAGATGATGAAGATCAACAACAACAACAACAACATCATCAACAACAGCAATAACAACAACTCCTACAACATAATCATCAATAACAACAAATCTACTACAACAAATACAGCATCATCAACAACAACAAATACTACAAACAACAACAGGAAAGAAGGAGAAAAAGAAGTAAGAGCGGTAAGACGAGAAGGAGAAAGAAGACAACGAAGAAAGGACACTTCCTACAGCTAAAACCACCAACACCACTCAACACTCAGAAACACCAGTATCAGATCACTCAAAACAAGTACTTCACTGCAACACTTTTATAGTACGCTAGGGGAAAAAACCCTTCAAAACTGGACCTGCTCCTCATAAACAGGCGGGGGATACCTTGGGGGTTTGCGGATGGATGCCCCCCCCAAAAAAAAAAAGAAAAAAAAGAAGTTTACTTTCACAGCGATACTTTATGATCCATGAACTGAATGGAGTCGTGTTGTCAGACAGTATAAAGCGTAGTATTCTTGCCTGTGTTGGTTTCTGTATGGTGCTATAAGCTGGAATGGGAAATGTATTTTTCTTGTGTCTTTCGAGATAAGTATACTTATCCATGTGCCTGTCAGTATTGTAATTGCCCTTCATAGGATGATAAATGTGTTTCTGACTTGATTTGACTTGGCTTGGCTTGGAAGTTCCATGATGATAGGTACGGGATTTATTCTTTTATCCTTTGGGTGTGTATTTCCTAACCTAAATGAACTTTTTTTGGAATTTGGAAATTTGGTATTTGGAGTAAAGCACAGTATTCTAGCTTCTTTGTTGTTGTTTTTTATGGTGACATTTTGCCAGTACCCCTGGATATAGCGTGCAAAGTTCACTGCCACAATAACCGTAAAATGGCATGGTCTGCCATACTGTGTCTTGGCAGACACAATGGCGGCTGATATAAGTTGAGACAGGTCCACTGCCTTCACAAGTGATTCCCTTATCCAATCTTCTTTCTTTCTGTCTGTCTGTCTGTCTGTCCCTCTGTCTGTCTGTCTGTCTATTTGTCTGCTGTCTGTCTTTCTGTCTTTCTTTCCTTCCTTCCTTCCTCCCTTCCTTCCTTTCTTCTTCTTCTTCTTCTTCAAATTCTTCTTCTTCTACTACTTCATCAGCATCATCATCATCATCAATTGTCTTCTTCTTCTTTCTTTCTTTCTTTCTTTCTTTCTTTCTTTCCTTCGTTCTTTCTTTCGTTCTGTCTTTCCTTCTGTCTGTCTATCTTTCTATCTGTCTGTCTGTCTGTCTGTCTGTCTTTCTTTCTTTTTGTCTTTCTTTCTTTCCTTCCTTTCTTCCTTCCTTTCTCCCTTCCTCCCTTCCTTCCTGTCTTCTTCTTCTTCAAATTCTTCTTCTTCTACTACTTCATCATCATCGTCATCATCATCAACTTTCTTCTTCTTCTTTCTTTCGTTCTGTCTTTCTCTCTGTCTGTCTATCTTTCTGTCTGTCTATCTTTCTGTCTGTCTATCTTTCTGTCTGTCTATATTTATTTATTTCTGTCTTCCTTCCTTCCTCCCTTCCTTCCTCCCTTCCTTCCTCCCTTCCTTCTTTTCTACTTCTTCTTCTCCTCCTCCTCCTCCTCCTCCTCCTGCTTCTTCTTCTTCTTCTTCTTCTTCTTCTTCTTCTTCTTCTTCTTCTTCTTCTTCTTCTTCTTCTTCTTCTTCTTCTTCTTCTTCTTCTTTCAAATTCTTCTTCTTCTTCTTCAAATTCTTCTTCTTCTACTACTTCATCATCATCATCATCATCATCATCATCATCATCATCATCATCATCAACTTTCTTCTTCTTCTTCTTCTTCTTTCTTTCGTTCTGTCTTTCTTTCTGTCTGTCTATCTATCTTTCTGTCTGTCTGTCTGTCTGTCTGTCTATCTTTCTTGCTTTCGTTCTTTCTTCAGTGAAGCCTATCACCATTTCTCGCACCGTCCCCCACCCCCTCCCCGCTCGGTTCCTTGGTTAGAGCTCCGAGGTTCATCAATGGTGAGATTTTTGCGTATTCAACCTTTATTTGACCCACAATTAAGGTAGCCGCATTCCAACTTCGATGACCTATCTTCATTCAGCTAGTAAGCTGATTTTTCTTTATCAGAACAAAGAGATATTTTTATCCACATGTCTGTGGCTTTCATTGATGAGCAGTTCAAAATTAGTGTCGATTTCCCGACAGCCATTGTTTGTGTAACGGTTTGTTAACAACATAATGTCGTAGTTTGAATAAATGTCTTACCAGAAAGGGCAAGGGATGCGAGTAGATGATGATATACTTTAATGAATAATCAACGTAAATAACAACTTATTAGATTATCCCTATGGGCAAGTGCAAGCACAAACACACTCACACACACATACACACACAACACACACACCTCCCTCCACACACTCATACTCACACAACACACACACACTCACAACATACACACACAACACACATACCTTCCCCCCCCCCCCCCCCCTCCACCACACACACACACACACTCACATCCTGCAGCCATTCATGCAGATTTGAACATGCACAGATACATGCATGTGCACTTACTCCCACAGGCACCCCCCCCCCCCTCCCCCACATAAACTACACAGATCCACACTTCTCTGCACTTTATGGCACACACACTAAAGGTTTAAACGACGCTCTAAATTATGCGCTGAACAAGCTTCTGCTAAAGTTACACCAAAACATATTTTGCCATAAATTTTACCCTTCCTCTCTCCCTCCCCCCCCCCCTCCCCCCCGCCATTTTCTTTCTACCAAAGTGTATGACTCAGCAGGGGTGGGTTGGTGGGTGGGTAGTAGGGGGGGGGGGGGGGGGGGGGGCTTGAGAAATTGATCTTTACCAACGTTGTTGTTGTTGCCCTTTCCCCAGGTTACACTTTGGGGGTCACCCAGAATATGCTCTCTCTCTCTTCGCTCTCTCTCGCTCTTCCTCTTCCTCTCTCCCTCTCTCTCTCACTCTCTCTTTTTCCTCTCTCTCTCTTTCCCTCCCTCTCCCTCCCTCCCTCCCCATCTCTCTCTCAGACACTTGTGTGTCTTGTTCCATTTTGGAATTATCAATGAAATAATCAAAAGAGCCCTCACGAACGAAACTGGAGCCAAGCAATGGTACACTTTTTTTCTTTCAATAATGACTTTGGTAAGAAAGTTTCTGTTGCATCTATGTTAGAAAAGGATGCTCCCACAAGGAAGGATGAAACACGTTTATGTGTACTTTACATGATTATATTCACACGGAGACTCCTGGGGCACATTCACTGACAATCGCAGATCATTCTATGTATTGTATAGCGTTATACAGTCCATTTGACTTCATGTGCTAATGCACTTATAAAATCCACTCTCTCTCTCTCTCTCTCTCTCTCTCCTCTCTATCTCTCTCTCTCTCTCTCTCTCTCTCTCTCTCTGTATGTCTGGCTGTCTGTCTCTCTCCTCCTCCCTCCTTCTCTCTCCCTCTGTCTGTCTGTCTGTCTGTCTATATGTATCTCTCTCTCTCTCTCTCTCTCTCTCTCTCTCTCTCTGAGATATATACATACGTAGATGCATGCGTGCATGTATACATACATACATACATAATATCATACACACACTACATACATGCACACATACATACACATACATACATACATATACATATATACATATACACACATTTACATATAACCCAGAACTAAGTATAGTAAAGGTCTTACAGAAGAAAAATATATAACTTCAGCGACTGATATTACGAATTGCTGGGAGTCATTTAACACTTCTTGAACAGCAACGTAGTTCTTATGTATATCTAATCATCTCCTTGCATACTTGTCAAGAAGAATAACTGGGCAATAAAACAACAAATGGTGGATTGAAATAAGGGTCTAAGCAACAACATATTACATTATTACAATATTAAGCATTCCAGGCATTAAGGCTTATTAATTTTGTGTATCAAACTTTCTAATTTCTATTAAAACCATCATCATCGTCGTCGTCATCATCATCATCATCAGCAGCAGCAGCAGCAGAAGCAGCAGCAGCAGCAGCAGGAGTAAGAGTAGTAGTAGTAGTGGTAGTGGTAGTAGTAGTAGTAGTAATAGAAGTAGTAGTAGTAGTAGTAGTAGTAGTAGTAGTAGTAGTAGTAGTAGTAGTAGTAGTAGTAGTAGGGAATCGGTGGATCGGTGGTCTAGAGGTAACGCGCCTGTCTAGAAAGCGAAAAGTCCGGGTCTGAAGTGTGCGGCGGTTCGTACCCCGTTTGGACCGGAAATTTTTCCCCCATCCATTAGACCATGAGTGGTGGTCTGGGCGCTAGTCTTTCGGATGAGACGATAAACCGAGGTCCCGTGAGTTACACGTAATTATTTAGCGCACGTAAAAAAAAACCACGGCAACAAGAGAGTTGTCCCTGGCAAAATTCTTAGAAAAAAGTCACTCTGATAGGGAAACAAATACAGCTGCAGGGAAAAAAAAAAAAAAAAAAAAAAAAGGTGAAAGGGTGGCGCAGCGCTAAGTAGCGACGCGTTCTCCCGCTCTCCCCGGGGAGAGCAGCCCGAATTTCACGGAGGGAAATCTGCCGTGACTTAAAGTGGTATGAAATAAAATCTTAGCGCTTTGATTTGTTGCTTTACAAGATTCAGCGCTATATAAATTCCATACATTATTAGTAGTAGTAGTAGTAGTAGTAGTTAGTAGTAGTAGTAGTAGTAGTAGTAGTGGTGGTGGTGGTGGTGGTGGTGGTGGTGGTGGTGATGATGATGATGATGATGATGATGATGATGATGATGATGATGATGATGATGATGATTTTAACCAAAATCGAAATACCCAGGAACGAATGAAAAGAAATAAAACAAAATAATGCAACTAAATAATCGCAATTTCTTCACAGTTCTACGTTCTAAAAATATTTCACATCTCAACACACAAAAATCCAAGACCAAAATTCGCTCCTAGAAAACATAGCAACATCCTTATCAACAACTCAGCTTTACTTCGTTCATGATCTACTTACTCACTACACCCAACCCTCATGCCACCACCAGTTCATGCATATTCAGCACAACGATGAATAATCATCACCCGTGACATGCTTCCTTCATTACACACAAGACAAGACAAGACACGAACTTTGTACCCCCTCCCCCCCCCCCCTCCACACACACACACTCCCTCCTGGTTCCAGACCAAACATTATTCCCATGTAGTGTGATGTGCTCTCTGCCACTCCCCTCTCCATCCCCGACCTCCCCCCACCCACCCCCACCCCCTCCAGCCTCTGCAGCAGAAACAGGAGGGACTGTGCTGGAAGCCTGGCCCATCCACACATGGCAGAAAGAAACAGTAGTGGTGGCCGACTTCCCAAGCTGAGATGGACAAGGTTTTGGCATCGTGGTGATAATTGGATTCGGAGTTTTAATGCGAGAGGTGGGTTTTTTTTTCTCTCCCCCCAATTCCACTGATGGATGGATGCATGCATGTTGGGTCAGTATGAAGGGATCTTAGGCATGGTAAAGAAGGAAGGGAGGAAGGAAGGTAGGAAGGGAGGAAGGAAGGGAGGGAGGAAGGAAGGGAGGAAGGAAGGAAAGAAGGAAGGGAGGGAAGGAAGGAAGGAAGAAAGGAAGGAAGGATGGAAGGAAGGGAAGAAAAGGAAGGATGGAAGAAAGAAAAAAAGAAAGCAAAACAGAAAGAAAAAAGAAAGAAAGAAAGAAAGAAAGCAAAACAAAAAGAAAGAAAGAAAGTAAAACAAACAGAAAGGAAGGAAAGAAAACAAAAAGAAAGAAAGAAAGAAAGCAAAATAGAAAGAAAAATAAGCAAATTAGAAAGAAGGAAGGAAGAAGGGAAGGAGGGAGGGAGGAGGGAGGGAAGGAAGGAAGGAAGGAAAGAAAGAAAGAAAGAAAGAAAGAAACAAATAAACAAACAAAGCGCTATGTACCGAACATTAAAGAACAAACTAGATACCTCCTGATCACAGTATAGCGTGTTTAATGCTCGTCAGGAGACAGTTACATAATATTAGAAATTACTGCAGAATATTACACAGATCGTATAAACGAGAAAAAAGAAAACAACTTAGAAAAAAATGAAAACAAGACAAATCAAAAGTAAGAAAGCAAACAATTAAAGAAAAACAATGGGTAAAAAAGAAGGGAAACTAAAAAAAAAAGCAAAACAATAAGCGAGGAATACAAAGTACGAAAGACAGAGAAGAAAAAACAAAGAAAGAGGTGTTTTTTAAAAAGGGGGAGGGAAGATGGAATGAAAGAAAGAAAAACCAAAAAGCAATAGAGGAAGAAACCCAAAATGAATAAAAGAAAAAAAAAAACTAAGGAAAACGCAAAGAAGAAACAAAACAAAGATAGAAACTTTAACAATTTCAACAGATAAAGGACAATTTATAAAGGAGGAAAACCATCACCTTAACCAGAAAGAAAGGAAGAAAGAGCCTATATAGTAAAATACACAGGAAGAGAAGGAGGAAAGAAAGAAAGAAAGAAAGAAAGAAAGAAAGAAAGAAAGAAAGAAAGAAAGAAAGAGAAAAGAAAAAGAAAGAAAGAAAAGAAAAAGACAGAAAGAAAAAAAAAGAAAGAAAAAGAAAAGAAAAAGAAAAAAAGAAAAGAAAAGAAAAAGACAGAAAGAAAGCAAAACAGAAAGAAAGAAAAAAGAAAGAAAGCACAAAAAGAGAAAGAAAAAAGAAAACAAAACAAAAAGAAAAAGAAAGAACGAAAGCAAAACAGAGTGAAAGAAAGAAAGAAAGAAAGACAGACAGACAGAAAGAGAAAGAGAGAGAGAGAGAGAGAGAGAGAGAGAGAGAGAGAGAGAGAGAGAGAGAGACAAGAAAGAAAGAAAGAAAGAGAGAAAGAAAGAAAGAAAGGAAGGAAGGAAGGAAGGAAGGAAAGAAAGAAAAGAAAGAAAGAAAGAAAGAAAGAAAGAAAGAAAAGGAAAGAAAAGAAAGACAGATAAAGAAAGAAAGAAAGAAACAAACAAACAAACAAAGCGCTATGTACCGAACATTACAGAACAAACTAGATACTTCCTGATCACAGTATAGCGTGTTTAATACTCGTCAGGAGACAGTTACATAATATTAGAAATTACTGCAGAATATTACACGGGTCGTATAAACGGGAAAAAATTTTTTTAGAAAAACAAAATGAAAAAAAGACAAATCGAAAGTAAGAAATCAAACAAACAAAAGAGAAACAATAGAAAAAAAGAAGGGAACGAAGTACGAGAGTACCAAGAAGATTAAAAAGAAAGAGAGAGAAAAGAAAAAAAAAGAGGGAAAACTTGAAATGAAAGAAAGAAACTAGTAAAAAGCAAGATAGTAAGATACAAAACAAAACAAAAAGAAATGAAATATAAAGATAGAATAAAAGAAGAAATGAAACAAAGAAACTTCGACAAAATGAGGGGGGGAGAGAACAATAGAAGAGAAGTGAAAAAAAGCTTCAACAGAAAGAAAGAAAGAAAGAAAGAAAGAAGAAAAGAAGGAAAGAAGAAAGAAAAGAAAGAAAAGAATGAAATATAAAAATAGAATAAAAGAAGAAATAAAACAAAGAAAGAAACTTCGACAAAATGAAGGAGAACAATAGAAGGGGAGGGAGGGGGGGGGGGGGGGGGGGGAAGCTTAAACAGAACGAAAGAAAGAAAGAAAGAAGAAAGCAGGCAAGCAAGCAAGCAAAAAAGAAAGAAAGAAAAGAAGAAAGCAAGCAAGAAAGAAATCAATAAAGTAAAAGAAACTACACAGAAGAAAGAAAGAAAGCAAGCAAGAAAGAAGGAAATAAATAAATAAAGCAAGAAAGAAAGCAAGAAAGAAAGAAGGAAAGAGAAAGAAAGAAAGAAAGAAGAAAGAAAGAAAGAAAAAGAAAGAAAGAAAGAAAGAAAAAGAAAGAATCAATAAAGTAAAAGAAATTACACAGAAGAAAGAAAGAAAACAATAAAGAAAGAAAGAAAGAAACTACACAGAAGAAAGACAGACAGACAGACAGACAAACAGACAGACATGATCAAACCCACTGAAGAGGAAGAAACATTAATTTTCACATTCCTATACATCATCGGTTTGCGTGTTATGGGGCTTTGCGACGATCATTATTATAGATAGAGCCCACAAAATGGCATAATGTCATAACAGATGAAAGAAAGAGAAAAAAGGACAAATAATATGGAAAGGAAGAAGGACAGACAGATAAACATTCACTGGCAGAGTACAAAAAGAAAGAAAGAAAGAAAGAAATGGAAAAACAAAGAGAGAATCCACCACAACAAACAAAAGAAGGAAAAAGCAAACAAACACACAAAAGCGAATAAAACAGCCGTGTTAAACTAGTATTCTGAGCATTAGACGTTTGGTTGTAAGGTCATGCGTTCAAATCCCATTGGAGTCTTAGATTTATTGTTGATGTTGTTGTCTTAGTTGTTGTAGCTGCTGTTGCTGTTGTTCGTCTTTTTGTGTGTGTTTGTTTGTCGTTGTTGTTTAAAGCTTTCATATTCCGTGTAGATTAAGTGATAGATAATTGAAGAAGGAAAGAAAAGAAAGAAAGGTCAATAGAAAGGAAGAAAGAAAGGCAGACAATAGAAGACAGAACGTAGAAAAAAAGAAAGAACGAATGAAGGACAGAAAATTACAGAACGAGGAAAGGAAATTTCGTGCAGCGAAGTAGGACTAGACTCCTGCATCCCAGTGATAAGTGGACCTCATGTTCGGTGTGAATTATTGAGGTGATGGATAGTTGAGGAAATAAAGAAAGAAAGAAGGAAAGAAAGAAAGAAAGAAAGAAAGGAAGGAAGGAAGGAAGGAAGGAAGGAAGAAAGGAAAGAAGGAAAAACTTGGAACTATGCAGTCGATCAACATCCACTTGACAAACGCGATTTTGAAAGTGTTACTCAAACTGCTTGACCAACACCGCAAATATCTTTATTTCACAGGCGAAGTTCACGCCGTAAGATATCGTAAAAGATAAGCGAGAAAGCGTAGAATACAGCCTCGCCAAAATAATCTCCACACCAGAAGCAGTTATACAGAATCATCGTTATATCATCCTCATCACTGTTGACTCATGCAGTAATAGAAAAACGCCCTCCTTACATCATCTTCATTACTGTTCACTATCAAGCGACGAAAGAAAATTATCTCGTTATATCATCTTCATCACTATTGCCTGTCATGTCCTTCACCTTCACATTTCCCGTGGACCGTTGGGGGCACCATTGAAGATTTTGCAACCAGCTTCCTCCACTCCTCGCGGTCCTCTGCTTTCCGTGGCAAATCGTTCCAC
>CM054145.1:13921788-13936788 GCA_028751875.1 Rapana venosa
CCCCAGGTGTATGCAGTTTTGTCAATTTTGTCATCCGTTCCCACCGACACATATCGTCCTTCTCCTAAGAAAAGCGAAACGGGTTTTAACGTATGCGCAAGATGTTGGCACAGGGGACTTCGGTTTATAGTCTCATTGAAGGTGTGTGTGTGTGTGTGTGTGTGTGTGTGTGTGTGTGTGTGTGTGTGTGTGTGTGTGTGTGTGTGTGTGTGTGTGTGTGTATGTGTGTGTGTGTGTGTTTGTGTGTGTGTGTGTGTGTGTGTGTGTGTGGTTGGGGGGGGGGTTGTAGAGGAACAACAATGGCAAGAAGAATGTCAAAAAGAACAAAATTATTGATCTGGGAGCATGGCAGGGACAGAACAGAGGACACATGGGTGTGAATGAAACAAGAATAATCTTCATGGGAACCAAAGCGGGGACACACAAGTCATGGAGTTACACACAGAGAGAAACGAACAGAAAATAACCAAAGGAAAACGAACCAGAACAATACAATAAAACAAAACCCTCGTTGACTGTAGCTTTACGGGAAAAGCAAGATCTTAAGAAGCGCGATAAATCCAAGAAAATTACAGGGTCGCACTTTATCTCTGAGTAGAATCAGAATAATCATTGTGAGAATGAAGTGGGGACACACACGTTATGGAGTTGCATAGAGAGAAACAAAAAGAAAATAGCCAAAGAAAAACGAACCAAAACAATACAAAAACACGTGGCTCTAGTTTTACGGGGAAAAGCAAGATCTTAAGAAGCGCGATTAAAGAAAATTACGCGTTTGTGCTTATCTCAACCTCGAGTGTTTATTGCTATCCATGATCACAAACGAACAATACCCCCCAAAATATAGTCATCCAAAAAGAGATTTTCAGTGAGACAAGGGATATACAAGGAACAATTACTAGAAACAACAAAGCAGGTAGTGATTTTGTGCTTACATGCGTGCATGCGTGCGTGCATGCTAGTGTGTGTGTGTGTGTGTGTTTGTTTGTGTGTGTGTGCGTGCATGCACGTGTGAACACATGCGTCCATGCATATGTGTGTGCATGTATGTGTGCGTGTGCGTGTCTGTGTATGCAAGTGTGTGTGCGTGTGTGGGTTGTAGAGGAACAACAGCAAGAAGAATGCCAAAAAGAACAAAAGTATTTATCAAGGAGCAAAACAGAGAAAGAACAGAGGACACATGGGTGTGAATGGAACTAGAATAATCTTCATGGGAACCAAAGTGGGGACACACAAGTTATGGAGTTACACACAGAGAGAAACGAACAGAAATAACCAAAGGAAAACGAACCAGAACAATACAATAAAACAAAACCCTCGTTGACTGTAGCTTTACGGGAAAAGCAAGATCTTAAGAAGCGCGATAAATCCAAGAAAATTACAGGGTCGCACTTTATCTCTGAGTAGAATTAGAATAATCATTGTGAGAATGAAGTGGGGACACACACGTTATGGAGTTGCATAGAGAGAAACAAAAAGAAAATAGCCAAAGAAAAACGAACCCAAACAATACAACAAAACACGTGGCTCTAGTTTTACGGGGAAAAGGAAGATCTTAAGAAGCGCGAGTAAAGAAAATTACGCGTTTGTGCTTATCTCAACCTGGAGTGTTTATTGCTTTGCACGATCGCAAATGGGAAAAAGCTCATGTGGGGGGAAGAAAGTATAATCATACAAAAAGGGATTCTCAGTAAGAAAAGGGATAAACAAGGAACAATAACTAGAAACAAAAAAGCAGGTAGTGTGCGCGTGTTGTGTGTGCGTGCATGCGTGCGTGCATGCCAGTGTGTGTTCGTGTGTGTGTGTGTGCGTGCATGCACGTGTGCGCACATGCGTGCATGCATGTGTGTGTCCGTGTGTGTGCACGCGCGTGCATGTGTGCGTACATGTGTGGGGTGTAGAGGAACAACAAGAGCAAGAAGAATGCCAAAAAGAACAAAAGTATTTATCAAGGAGCAAAACAGAGAAAGAACAGAGGACACATGGGTGTGAATGGAACTAGAATAATCTTCATGGGAACCAAAGTGGGGACACACAAGTTATGGAGTTACACACAGAGGAACACACAGAAAATAACCAAAGGAAAACGAACCAGAACAATACAATAAAACAAAATTCCCGTTGTCTCTAGTTTTATGGGAAAGCAAGATCTTAAGAAGCGTGATAAATCAAAGAAAATTACAGGGTCGCACAGGGTCTCTGAGTAGAATTAGAATAATCATTGTGAGAATGAAGTGGGGACACACACGTAATGGAGTTGCATAGAGAAACACAAAGAGAAAAAAACACAAAGAAAAACGAACCAAAACAATGCAATAAAACACGTGGCTCTAGTTTTACGGGGAAAAGCAAGATCTTCAGAAGCGGAAAAAGCAAGATCTTAAGAAGCGCAATTAAAGAAAATTACGCGTTTGTGCTTATCTCAACCTCGAGTGTTTATTGCTTTGCACGATCGCAAATAAACAATAGGAAAAAGTTAATGTGGGGGGAAGAAACTATAATCATACAAAAAGAGATTCTCAGTAAGAAAAGGGATAAACAAGGAACAATAACTAGGAAAAAAAAAGCAGGTAGTGTGTGTGTGAGTGTGTGTGTGTGTGTGTGTGTGTGTGTGTGGTGTGTGTGTGTGTGTGTGGTGTGTGTGTGTGTGTGTGTGTGTGTGTGTGTGTGTGTATGTGTGTGTGTATGTATGTGTGCGTGTGTGTGTTTTGTGTTTTGTGTGTGTACGTGTTTGTTCTTTTATTCTATTATTTCGACGATAATGGAATAAGCACTCATGTAGTTTTTTACATCCTGTCCCCGGGTGTATGCAGTTTTGTCAATTTTGTCATCCGCTCCCACCGACACACATTGGCTTTCTCTTACGAAAAGCCGGAATGGGTTTTAACGTGTGCGCAAGATGTTCTGCGTGCGTTCGCACACGGAACCTGTGCGTGTGTGTGTGTGTGTGTGTGTGTGTGTGTGTGTGCGTGCGTGCGTGCGTGCGTGCGTGCGTGCGTGCGTGCGTGTGTGTGTGTGTTGTGTGTGTTATGTGCGTGTGTGTGTGAAAGTAAAAACAATTCAGCGAATCCTTTAAACCCTGCAACTTCATAGAAACATACTAGAAAAAAAGAAAAGAAACAGCCTCATGTAACAGAGCAAGAAATATCAAAAACTGCAAAGCCATAACCTTTTAACTGCACGACAAAGGAGTTTTTGAAAGGAAGAGTTCCAATTGTTATTCACCAGTTTTATTTCAGAACAAACTAACAAAACAATTTCAGAAACATTAATGTGTGAGCAATCCAATTTTCAATTTTCCACAAAGGTGTGACAGTAATTATTTTGTTTGTTCGTTCGCGTCTTTAATTATTTGTTTTATTTTGTTTTTTGTTGCAGTTTCTTTACTCTGAGTTTACTATTGTGCTGTTTTCATGTGTTGTCTTTTATATCTTTTTGTTTTTCTTATCTATTCGTTGATGTGGTATTGTCTTTCTTGTTCTTGAAGTTGATGTTGCCATTGAGGGGCTTTATCGTTTTCATTGTCGTTTTGTTGTATTCTTGCCTGAAGAAGAAAAAGGAGGAGGAGGAGGAGCAGAAGAAGAAGAAGAAGAAACAGAAACAAAAACAAAAAGATAAGTAAAACAACAACAACAACAATGTGCAACATCAACAGCCACAACAATACAACAATATAGACATCAACAACATCACCCCCCCCCCCCCCTCCCTCCCGAACACCAACAACAAGGCAAAAAACCCAAAATCAGGCAGAAGTAAAAATATTGATGTCACTGGAAAAAAATGGAATAAAACCAAAACATAAAGGGTAGAACTCGAAAGAATATCATATGCCTAATGTACGAGCACACAATATAGTTACACACAGTACACAAACAAAAAGGGCAGGTCTGGAAAGAAGAATATCATGAAGGCAATGTATAGGAACACAACAGAGTTTCGTAGAACAGACAAACAGAAAGGGAAGAGTTCAAAAGAATATCACGAAACTAATGTATAGCCACACATTACAGTTACAGTGCACAATAGACCAAAAAAAAGAAAACCCAAAGACAACAACAGTCTCTTATTCAGGACATTCACACTGAGCACACAATTGAGACATAATATATCAAAGAAAAATACATGTTCGCACTTCGTGCCAGCCTCATTCGTTTAAAGCCGTCCACAAACACACATAAAAGAAAGAACAAAATGTAAAAAAATATATATTTATTAAACGTCCATTCGGCTAGGGAATAGCTCAGAGAGGGGGAATGGATAGCCTAGTGGTTAGAGCATTGCGCTCGCAATCTGACGACCCCGGGTTCGATTCCCGTTCAAGGAGGATATTTTCCTCTGGAATTAACATCAGTGCAGACTCCACTGTCCCCAAAAGTCCTTCGGATGAGACTATAAACCGAGGTCCTGTGTGCGAACGCACGCAGAACATCTTGCGCACACGTTAAACCCTGTTCCGCTTTTCGTAAGAGTAGGCCATTGTGTGCCGGTGGGAACAGATGACAGAATTCACAAATCCGCATACCCACGGGGACTGGATGTAAAAAAGCACATAAGTGCTTATTCCATTATCCTCGACATAAAAGAATAAAATAAAATAAATAAATAAATAAAATAAATAAATAAGACCTCGCTTCCCCCCAGCTAAGATTAAGCAGCATCGAGCGTGATTATCACTTAGATGGGTGACCATTTGCGCGCCTTGGCTTCAGTACAGCCTCCCAGTTGACCCAGTTGTAAATCGGTACCTGCCCTATTTAGGGTCAGGGAAGGTCAAGCAGCGAGGGAGAGGAGATGGGCGCCGCCCTCAATATGCTGGCCCCTTGAGAAGTTGAGGTCTCTGATGCCTCGTTCCCTTACGACCGCTTAGGTTATGAGACACCTTTACTTTAACCTTATATGTCTAGTGAGAGCCACAACCATACATGGAGATGTATGGTTGTGGCTGTGAATAGCCAGATGTATGGCTCTGAGTAGACAGATGTATGGTTGTGACTCTGAATAGACAGATGTATGGCTGCAAATAGACAGATGTATGGTTGTTGCTCTGAATAGACAGATGTATTGCTCTGAATAGACAGATGTATTGCTCTGAATAGACAGATGTATGGCTCTGAATAGACAGATGTATGGTTGTAGTTCTGAATAGACAGATTATTGCTCTGAATAGCCAGATGTATGGCTCTGAGTAGACAGATGTATGGTTGTGACTCTGAATAGACAGATGTATGGCTGCAAATAGACAGATGTATGGTTGTTGCTCTGAATAGACAGATGTATTGCTCTGAATAGACAGATGTATTGCTCTGAATAGACAGATGTATGGCTCTGAATAGACAGATGTATTGTCGTAGTTCTGAATAGACAGATGTATTGCTCTGAATAGACAGATGTATTGCTCTAAATAGACAGATGCATTGCTCTGAATAGACAGATGCATTGCTCTGAATAAACAGATGTATTGCTCTGAATAGACAGATGTATGGTTGTGGCTCTGAAAAGACAGATTTATGGTTGTGGTTCTGAATAGACAGATGTATGGTTGTGGCTCTGAATAGACAGATGTATGGTTGTGGCTCTGAATTGACAGATGTTGGGTTGTGGCTCTGACTAGACAGATGTATGGTTGCGGCTCTGAATAGACAGATGTAGGGTTCTGGCTGTGAATAGATAGATGTATGGCTCTGAATAGACAGATGTATGGTTGTGGTTCTGAATAGACAGATGTATTGCTCTGAATAGACAGATGTATTGCTCTGAATAGACAGATGCATTGCTCTGAATAAACAGATGTATTGCTCTGAATAGACAGATGTATGGTTGTGGCTCTGAAAAGACAGATCTGTGGTTCTGAATAGACAGATGTATGGTTGTGGCTCTGAATAGACAGATGTATGGCTATGAATAGACAGATGTATGGCTCTAAGTAGACGTATGTATGACTATGAATAGACAGATGTATGGCTCTAAGTAGACGTATGTATGACTATGAATAGACAGATGTATGGCTCTGAATAGACAGATGTATGGCTCTGAATAGACAGATGTATGGCTCTGAATAGACTGGTGTATGGTTGTGGCTCTGAATAGACAGATGTATGGTTGTGGCTCTGAATAGACAGATGTATGACTCTGAAAAGACAGAGTATGGCTGTGGATCGGTGGTCTAGAGGTAACGCGCTTGTCTAGAAAGCGAAAAGTCCGGGTTCGTATCCCGTCTGGGCCCGAAACTTTTCCCCTATCCATTAGACCATGAGTGGTGGTCTGGGCGCTAGTCTTTCGGATGAGACGATAAACCGAGGTCCCGTGTGTTACAGAAAATTATGCAGCGCACGAAAAAGAACCCACGGCAACAAGGGAGTTGTCCCTGGCAAAATTCTTAGAAAAAAGCCACTCTGATAGGGAAAGAAATACAGTTGCAGACAAAAAACAAAAACAAAAAAAAAAGGGGTGGCGCTGCTCTTGTGGCGACGTGCTCTCCCCGGGGAGAGCAGCCCGAATTTCACGCAGAGAAATCTCGTGACTTAAAGTGGTATAAATAAATAAATAAATAAATAAATAAATATGGCTGTGAATAGACAGATGTATGGCTCTGAGTAGACGTATGTATGGGTCTGAAAAGACAGATGTATGGTTGTGGTTGTGAATAGACAGAGGTTTTGCTCTGAATAGACAGATGTATTGCTCTGAATAGACAGATGTATTGCTCTGAATAGACAGATGTATGGTTGTGGTTCTGAATAGACAGATGTATGGTTGTGGCTCTGAATAGTCAGATGTATGGTTGTGGCTCTGAATAGACAGATGTATGACTCTGAATAGACTGATGTATGGCACTGAATAGATAGATGTATGGCTCTGAATAGACAGAGTATGGCTGTGAATTGACAGATGTATGGCTCTGAGTAGACGTATGTATGGGTCTGAATAGACAGATGTATGGTTGTGGCTCTGAATAGACGAAATGAAAACAACAACAAAAATCAACACAAACTGTCCCATAGTAGGGAGAAATGGCAACAAAACCAACACTAGTTGTAGAATAAACAAACACACAATTATTTCCAGGAATAAAAAATAAATTCTATGAATAATTTTTAATCAAGCAAGTAGAAAGAATTTTTTAAAAACCGACATGCAAAGTAGGAGAAAACAGGAAAAAAATTGTGGAAAGACAAAATATTTCTTAGGCAACAAAAGGGCTGCTAAAACTAAAATAGAAACTAAGATATACGTGTCATCTTCATTTTGAATATAGAAACACAAGAGACAAACGAGAAAGAAATACAACCAAGCATGCAAGCGATTTGAATAACTAGCCCAAGTAAACAAAAACAAAATAAAAGCAGCATTGAGCGTGGTTCCCAAGGTGATGGGTGACCGTTTGTCGGCCTTGGTTTCAGTACAGTCCCCCAGTTCACCCAGCTGTAAATGGGCTCCTGCCTTCTTTAGGGTCAGGGAAGGGAAAGCAGCGAGGGAGAGGAGATGGGCGCCGCCCTCAATATGCTGGCCCCCTGGAGAAGTTGAGGTCTCTGATGCCTCGCTCTCCAACGATCGCATAGGTTATGGGAACACCACCACCTTATACGCAGCCATGGATCGGTGGTCTAGAGGTAACGCGCCTGTCTAGAAAGCAAAAAGTCCGGGTCGGAAGTGTGCGGTGGTTTGTATCCCGTTTGGACCCGAAACTTTTTCCCCATCCATTAGATCATGAGTGGTGGTCTGGGCGCTAGTCTTTCGGATGAGACGATAAACCGAGGTCCCGTGTGTTGCACATAATTATTTAGCGCACGTAAAAGAACTCACGGCAACAAGAGAGTTGTCCCTGGCAAAATTCTGTAGAAAAAAAGCTACTCTGATAGGGAAACAAATACTGTTGCAGACAGGGAAAAAGAATAAAAAAAATGGGTGGCGCTGCTCTTGTGGCGACGTGCTCTCCCCGGGGAGAATTTCACGCAGAGAAATCTGCGTGACTTAAAGTAGTATAAATACATAAATAAATAAATACACCTGCTCACGGTTTGTATTTCAAGTAAGTTATATCCTTTTAGTTTGCACTTTGACTTAAACCTTCTAGTCTGATTGATAGCATCTGCATCTTGTGTCTGAAGTCATGCAATCCAGTAGTTTCACTGTGGGAAAAAGCCCAACAACACATACGCGCACAGAAAAGCCACACGCACATAACTCCTGTCTTGTTTTGTTTCTTAGTGTATGAAAGAAAGACTGGAACGTGCACAACCACCTGCACACACACTCACACACACACACACACATACATGCACATACACACACGCATACACACACGCACTCGCACACAGACATACACCCAGCCGCGTGTGCATGCGCGCACTTCAGAGACACACACACATATAAACACCTTTGGGGTTGTTTTATCAGACGAATAAGCACGTATGTGCTTTATTTTACATCCAGTTCCCGTGTGTATATCACTTCCGTTTTTAAAGACAAATTCGTAAAACTGTCAAATAATTTTCTTACTTTATCAAGATATGCAGCATACTGATTATTTTGCACTTATTGTAGAACTAAATTTTTACCTTTCAAAATTTTTTCGACTTCAACAAAAAAAACCCACCTTCAATACTGATGCAATTAAAACAATGCAAGAAATAGGAAAGCATTTTTAACAATACAAAAATACTCAAAATATAAATCACATAGCAAATTCCGTTAAGGCAGAACATCATTCTTCTCTGTGTTAATCTAAATTTGACGACTGGGGGTCAAAGTGAAATTGTTAGATCTGGACACTAAAAACAAAACCGAAAATAACATATGCCGTTTTCTTTTGATTTCTTGTGTTTGTTTGGTTTTTTTTATGTGTGTTAAAACCACAGTCGGTGGAACGGGATAACTCAGTGGTCAGAGCGCTCGCTTTCCCCCCAGCTAATGTTAAGCAGCATCGAGTGTGGTTACCACTTGGATGGGTGACCGTTTGCGTGCCTTGACTTCAGTACCAGCTGTAAATGGGTACCTGCCCTCTTTAGGGTCAGGGAAGGTAAAGCAGCGAGGGAGAGGAGATGGGCGCCGCCCTCAATATACTGGCCTCTGGAGGAGTTTAAGTCTCTGATGCCTCGCTTCACTACGACCACATAGGTTATGGGACCCATTTACTTTTAAAACCGCAGTCATTCTTTAAAAATTTCCAGATGGTGTAGACTATTGATTAAGTAACACCTTTATTTTTTCACCAATCGTTCCACCAAAAAAGCAAAAGAATGCAGAAAATTAAAGAAATAAAAAGATAAAAGCAATAGAAAACACAGCCACAAACAAATTACGTTACAATATCTTAGCCCCACATCAATCATCCATTTTTCCTGTGTGTGTGCACGCACACATGCAAATCCCCCCCCCCCCCCCCCCCCTGTAGATGTATGCTTGTGTACTAATGCACGCACCACACAACGCAATCTAGCCTTCAACAGCCCCTTGCAACATCACGCAGGTTTGCTATCTAATCAGCTTTTAAAAAAAGAGACAATGCACTCCTTACATACCATCGTAGCTGTGTGCCGGTGCATTTTGCATTTTAGATAGGACTCTCTCTCTCCCTCTCTGTCTCTGTCTGGGAGGGAGAGAGAGAGAGAGAGAGAGAGAGAGAGAGAGAGAGAGAGAGAGAGAGAGGAGAGAGAGAGAAGAGAGAGTGTGTGTGCACATTACACTGATCTATACATGAATGCAACTTTGAAATTGTTGACAAATTATGTGAAGAGTTCTGCTTTCATTTGTTTTATTTTCAAGATGTTCTGAACCTCATGTCATGGGCATATGGCCTGGTACATTAAATGTTCCGAGTTCCGAGTTCCTCTGTCTCTGTCTCTGAGGGAGTGAGATATGGGGCGAGTTGATCTCATTGAGATAACAAGATAGTTTGGAGTGCTGCTAAAGCTAATCGAATATTGCTTAGTTAATGTGGTTAGTATTGTACTTTACAATTACTCTTCTGCATGGTGACATCGACTATGTTGTATGTTGATCACACTCATGAAGAAAAAAAATGACAAAAAGCAAGACCATGCCTGTTTACAATGTGTGTTTTCGTTCTGCACAGGACCTGTTGTTAGGTACGTGCTGCTCTTTTAAGGCAGTGTGCACAGTTCGTGAAGAAAATGTTTGTGAAACTTGCGTCTGTGTGGAGCAGATTTGATGTTGTACTGTAAGCATTCGTTGTCTTCTAATGTTTAGCTGTGATGATGTGCAGATGAATCCTGGACCAGTGGACAGTCACTCCCTTGTCCAGCAGCAGCAGCAGCAGCATGACATAGAGGAACACAATGAAACATTAGCAGGGAAAGGCAGTAGTGGTGTTGACTGTGGCAGCAAGACTTCCGTGTCTCCCCCCTTTCCGCTTTGTGGGACTGAAGCTGGTATTGGACATGACATGGCATCTCCGATTCTAGAAGTCGTGCAACAGCTAAATGAACACCAGAAATCACTTTCAAATGATGTGGACTGCATGCAAAAAGACACCAGCCATGATGTGACCTACAGGTGTAAAGACATCAGCTTTATCAAAATCAGATCTTGCGCTGGTAAAAATGGTGTGTGACTAAACAGGGAAGCGTTGCAGCAGACTGGAAGAAGAAAGGAAATAATTATTATCCGGATTAAAAGAAATTTAAGATGTTGAAAAGCTTTTTTAGTGTCTGCAAACGGAATGGAGATAATTTGTCAGAGGTAATCTTAATAGTGGAGAAAATGAAACTAAAACTGACAGTCTCGGAGAGACCTGTGACAATCTGGAAAACTTTTCAAGAAGGGAGAGTCTACGTTTCTACGAAGTGTCCCAAAGTGAAAGAGTCGAAAGCTACGCTATGTGTGCTACATTGGTTGCTGACATACTGAATAGTATTAAAGTATCGGAAAAGTAAAGTGCAGATGATATTTCATGAGACCACAGTGCAGGAAAATGTTGGAATAGTGAACCAAAGCCCATGACTGTCAAGTTCAGTGGATGGAGAGACAAAACGACAGTGCTCAGAGATCAGGACTACAGAGCCAGACTGAAGGACAATGGAACAAGAGTGGTCAATGACTTGACCCGGAAGCAAGCCAGTGTGGTTGTGGAGACGAGAAAAGAGGGAAGGGGGACCTTTTTCAAGAGAGGCAGACTGGCTGTTGGCCCCAAACGGCCAGATCCTAGAACATATGCTGAAGTTACAGCCTCAGCTGGAGTCTCTTGTTCCAGAGAAATTCCATTGAACGGTCTGGCTGACAGCTGGACAGAGCAAGCTGTTTCAGGCTCTCAATCTGGGAGAATCAAGGCATGGCAGGAACTCCCTACGTAACTCGTGAGGATTGTCAGTGGAGTACTGAAAGGTGTGCATGAGGTGATCACTTGTCACAGTGGATACTATGAACGCAGTGGCAAGAGGCCAGAAAGCAGAGGTCAAGATCGAGGTGTCTGCAGCATTGTGGGCGATGATGGTGGTCAACACACAGGATTGCGGCATGCAGATGACGGTCAACACACCCGCAGGATGACCGAGGTAAGTCAATGTTATGTTCAATGTCAAGATACTGATATACACTGGGAAGGGGGTGAGGTCTCCGCTGGTATTAGCCAAGAGGGAAGACAGTGCAGTAGTACACAGAGTGTACATGACAGTGTCCGTGCTGGTAGAGGGGGTGGCAGTAATAATAATAATAATAATAATAATAATGAATAGCATTTATATAGCACATTTCTCAAAGCAATGACTCAATGCGCTTTCATACCATGCGCATCTATACACATGCACACACAGCACATAATAACAACAACAACAAAAACAACAATGATAATGAGCATTTCTAAAGCGCAAATAAATTTACCAGAGATACCTATCGCACTGTAGAGGCACACACTTGCGTCCGGGCACACACTAGCAGGGCAATTAACAGTACACTCAAGAGAAAAGGCACTAGCAATAACATAACTAACAAACAAAAAAAAAAAAACATAACCAACAGCCAGGCATGCACATGAAGTAGCCTACAGTGTGACAAACGGCGACCGTCAAGACAAGCACAATATTTTAAACTAGCTAAGAAATACATTAAAGAGATGTGTCTTCAATGAAGACTTAAACTGGGATAAAGTGGGAGCATGTCTGACCGCTGGTGGCAGAGAGTTCCAGATCGTGGGCGCAGCAACACCAAAAGATCTACGACCTGCGGTTTTGAGGTTGTAATGGGGTACAACAAGTAAGTTATCATTCGAAGACCGCAGGGTTCTAGTTGTGGTGCGTGTTTTCAAGGCAGCTGACAGAGATGGAGCAAGCGAGCCTTCAGAGTGACGGTATGCCAAGACCGCAACTTTGTACTGACAGGGGTGCCCTTACAGGTAACCAATGAAGCTCCTAAGCATGGGAGTCACATGGTCCCTTTTGCTCTTTCCAAGGATGAGCCTGGCAGCAGAGTTCTGAATTCGCTGCAGGCGTGTAAACTGGTCATCACTTATACCGATAAAACAGGAGTTGCAATAGTCCAGTCGCGACAAGACGGTCGCTGAAACAAGCTTGATCACTGCATCACGAGGCATATATATATGAAAGAATTTCTTAATGTGTGCAATACGGCGCAGCTCTAGAAAGCATGCTCTGCAGACGTTACTAATGTGGTCTTTCATGGAGAGAGTAGGATCTAGCTGAACACCCAGATACCGCACAGAACTCTGAAAAGCTATGTCACAGCCACCAAGACCACAAACTCTCCGACACCCGCATAAGACTAGATGGTGAACCAACTGCCATAACTTCTGTCTTGTCTGTATTTAATTTGAGTTTGTTGCTGTCCATCCACTGAAGGACACTGTGCGTGCAATCTGCCAGTGTGCGCGTGGCGTCTGAAAAATTTCGAGGGTGTTGCATTTGCCGAAATTTCTGTATCATCTGCATATTTATGAAACTGGCAATCATGTAAGGTCATCACATTAGACAGAGGCTGAGAATATAGTGTGAACAATACGGGACCCAAAACAGAACCTTGAGGTACGCCATACAGGAGGGGGGCAGGTTGTGACTTAACTCCCTCTATCAGCACGCTCTGCGACCTATCAGAGACATAAGAGGTAAACCATGCCAAGGCAACACCTCTTATTCCAAAAGTATTCGAGTCTTTTGAGCAAAATAGAGTGGTCAAGCGTGTCGAATGCCGCACTGAGGTCCAACAAGCCCATGACTGACACTCTGCGGTCGTCATTCTGCAAAAGCAGGCTGCTGGTGACACTCAGTACGGCAGTCTCCGTGCTGTGACCAGCCCTATACGCTGACTGATGATCTTCCAAAAGGTGGTTACAAGCTAGGTGCTTCTGAAGCTGTTTGAGGACGACTCTCTCCAGAACTTTTGAAATGAAAGGAAGATTGGAAACCGGCCTGTAATTTTTCATAGTATTGCAGTCTAGACCTTTTTTCTTGAGGAGTGGGATAACAATAGCATTTTGAACTGACAGGGTACAGAGCCCGCCGACAGAGATGCATTGATGATGTCTGTTACCATAGGTGCCAAAATATCAAGGTTTTGCTTTATCAAAACAGTGGGCAGAGGATCTAAACAACAGCTTTTTGTTGGCATGGACGAATTACTTCATGGATGTCTTTCACAGAAACTGGTTGAAAGGATGACAAAATGGGACCATCATACTGAGGAAACTAGGTGGAACAGATGGTCGCTGATCAAGATCATCGCGTATTTGTCTGATTTTATCCATGAAAAAGTTACAAAAACTTTGTGGTAGATCGTGTAGGGGCACATTTGTGGGAAGGGGAGTGGGTATTATTCTTACCCAGGAGGCTGTTAGCTATAAGAAAATTTGTTTTGATGAACGACATGATTTCATTTCCTCACAATAAATTCTTTTATCTTTGACTCTTTCAGATTCCTGTATACCGCATTTTCCTTGACTAAAATTTTTTCTGTGCACTGAGAGTTTTGTCTTTCTCCACTTTCTCTCTGCCCTCCGCTTCACCCTTCTAGCCTCTCTGACCCCATCGTCCATCCAAGGCGCTGAAGGCCTGTCGCGCACCCTCCGAGAAACAACGGGAGCGTGTTTGTCAACAATTATCTTAAGCCCCCCATCATAGGTCTCAACCAAGGATGTAACATCTACGCCTCCAGCACCCTCCACCAGAGACACAAGATCAGCGCGGAAATCCTCCCGGCACATCCTCCCGATGCCCCTGGAGGACACCCAACGGGTACCGGCGGAGGTCGCTGCAAGTCAAGCTGGGAGAAAACACCATAATGATCTGATAGGCCCGGAACTCTTTAACATCACAAAGCTTTACAAACATTATCATCATTTCTTACTACAATCCAGTCCAAAATGTGTCTATCTCTGTGAGTAGATCTGTCAACCAGTTGACACAAATTAAAATCAGATAGAATAGACTTTACCTTCTGTACATCTTTGTCACAAAGACTATCATAATGATAATTGAAGTCCCCTTGAATAGAAAAACTTCTGCTGTCATTGGTGTAATAAAGAGAGCAAGTCTGGGAGTTCTTGAAAAAACAAATTACTAGGAATTTTGTTCTTCTTGGTGGGAGTACGCCGGTAAATGAGAACCAAGTTTGTTGATGTTTGGTCGAGGGTTAAACGAATCTCAACACCTTCGAAAGAAAAATAGTCCAGTCTCCTGCAGGTAGCATGACGTGAGAGAGTCTTTTTCATCACGATAGCCAAGCTGCCGCTGGATCTGTTGGTCGTATGTTGACGAGGGAAGGAAAACAGTTCAAAATTACTTGAAGTGAGAGAGGCAGTAAAAGCTTCATCACCTGTGTCACGTAGCCAAGTTTCTGACAAAAGGGCAATGTCGACATGTTGGTTGATAAAAAGTTCGTTTAAGTCCGATGCGATATTTCGGCAGGACTGACAGTTGAGAGTCAAAACTTTCAGTTGTCTGCGGTCTTTGGGTTGTTTACATCGACGACGACATCGCTTCCGGGGTAGATTGGCTCCGATTTGCAGTGAGCGAAGCCGGGCGATGACGT
>CM054145.1:13939288-13944288 GCA_028751875.1 Rapana venosa
TACAAAACTGCAAATACACGGGGACTTGATATACAATGCACATGAGTGCTTATTTCATTATCCTATAATTAAGTGAATAAATAGATAAATAAATAAACACTCACTCACACACAGAGATATAGATAGATAGATAGATAGATAGATAGATAGATAGATAGATAGATAGATAGATAGATAGATAGATAGATAGATGTGTGTGTAAGTAAGTAAGTCTTCAATTTTAACGTCTTTCCACTTAAAGTGATACCAGACGATCCTTAAATAGGAGACTGAATATGTGAGAATAGAGAAAGAGAGAGAGAGAGAGAGAGAGAGGAGAGAGAGAGAGAGGAGAGAGAGAGAGAGAGAGAGAGAGAGAGAGAGAGATCTACTCTTTGTGTGTGAGTGTGCGTGGGCGTCCCTACATGCATGCGCTCGTGTGTGTAATAAATAGTAATAACAAAGGAAATAGTATTCTTAACATGAACAAATCAAGAACAGAGATTAAAATTAAAAAATTGAAATTAAAAAATAACTACAATAACTACAATAAATGCCCTATAGGACTTAACAATAAACCCTTAGCAATATCAATTGTTAACTTAACATTGTTCAAAATTCTTCAATGGAATTCTCAGAAAAGGCAGGGAGATGAGGTTTTAGCTTCTCACATTCAAGTATGATATGAGTATTTGAAATATATCACCACATAAGCATTTTAACATCCTTGCTGAATTTTGTTGTAAATGCATTTAATCTTATCCTAAAAAATAATGCCTTGAGTTGTCTTTCTTTTACAGCATTTGTATGAATCTCTAAGTCTTCAATGTATTCAACTACACTATTCACACTCAGAGTTGAATGTGAAAGCCGATTGTTTTGCTGATACTTTTCTATATTTTTTTTAAAGGATGATTCTTCTAACAACCGATAACCCTCTGCAATGGATGAGGGACATGCAGTACTATAGACCCCTTTTCATTACGTGCACCTTCTTTGCAGCCCTATCAGCCCACTCATTAGAAAACAATCCTATATGTGAAGGAATCCAGCAAAAGGAAACATGAATTCCTCTTAAACGCAGAAGATTTATGAAGTATTTGACGTCAAGTATAAGTTTAGCTGATTGCTTATAAGTTATAGACTTTAAGGCATATAATACTGATTTTGAATCCACACAAAGTAATATATGAAAGAAAGAGTATGGATGATCTAAAATGAAATTCAAAGCCATGAGAATAGCGATCAGTTCAGCTGTAAAAACAGATCGATTTTTACCAACATGATATGACTTTTCTATTTTTAGTGCCGGTATGACGAATGTCATCAAGATGGCGGAGAATGCCTGGAGCTAATTTTTAACTGCCAGAGCAATATGTAGAAAACACAAACATGACGAGAACAAGGAGCATGGGAGGCATCTACAAATGCACACAACCAACATCTGTGAAGTGTGCTGTGAAGAGCAAGTCAACCATTAGGGCTGTGGACGGTGAAAGTAGTCTGATCAACAAGGCCAGTGTCAAGGGGGCCAAACAGACCCAATCTACTGTGCAAAAGGGACAGTTTTCCATCGGCTACTCCTAGCCCTCCAGCCACTCTTCCAAAAAACTCAACAGAGACAGAGATCAGTGCAAAAATCGAAGAGCTTACTGGAATAATAATAACCTTGTGTGCTCGATATCTTCACTTGAACAGACAGTCCGTGACCAAAGGAACCAGACAACTGATGAAACTGAAATATCCAGATCGAAAAAGGTCAGCCCATGATATGTGCACACAAACCAATGCACAAAACAAGAATTATTCATATGCAGACGCTCTTAAGCAGGAAAAAAAAAACAGTTTCAATGAAAACAATTTTCAAGAAAAAGAAAATCAAAGCTTCGAAAGACTCAGAGGAAAAGAAGAAAAAGATGGACATCAAACCATCTATTAAAAATGACATCACCAAAGCAAATGACGTAAATTTCTTCTGCTCAGCAAAAATGTGTACAGTACACAACTGAACAACACCAGGATCTGCCTGTGTGTGTCATTATTCAAGATTCCGTGATGAATGGCGTGGACAGGAGAAGACTTGGCCATTCATACGGCATCACGGCCTTCACCAACAAGTGCTACACCACAGACAAGATCGAGGATGCAGTGCACTCCACCTGTTCCAGACTGAGTCAGCCCCCAGATGCCATCCTGATTCACTGTGGAATCCACGATCTAAAGTTAAAAGATGCGCCCAGTGTTAGCAAATCCTTTTTGGACAATGTTAAAAACATCACACAAGACTTCCCCAAAACAAAAATGATCATCAGCAAAGTAGCACCAACTGCAGATGCTGAACTAAAGTCAAAAGGAATTTATTCAATGCTTTGATCTCTGCAGATCTATACGACAATTCTCAAGTATCCATCGTCCCCCATGACAACTTGAAGACCAGTGTGGACTTTATCCAGAAGGACAAACTCCACCCAACTCAGAGAGGAGCCTCTGTCCTCGCCTCAAATATCGGCGGGCACGTTCGCAACTTGTTTTGGGAGCTTCCACGAAGACCGATCAAACGACGACACATACTACCTGCACAGAGACAACTACCATCTTTCTACCACAGTGGACACCAAGCAGGAAATATTAACCCGGGCGGAACCGTTATGAACAGTTGTATAACTATTGCTGACTATTTAGATGTTCCATTATTTCAGTCATCAAGCCTACAATAGTTTTTTTTTGAATATCCAACAGTTCCAGTTCATCAGTAATGAAGTCATGTTTGTGTATAAACTGCATAATCTCTGTTTTTCAAGATATTGGCTTGTCAGTGTAACAGAGCTAACCCGTTTCATTTGAGGACGCACATTTTAATCTTATCATTCTGGACACTCTTTCCCTCCCCCTTTCCCCCTGTGTGAGTGTGTTTTGGTTCATATTATTAATACTGTTAGAATCAGCCTTTTCATTTCTAGAGATCTAGTCAAGTTGTTCATTTTCCTTAGTTTTATTTTATATACATGGTTTTTTTTTCCAGTGTTTTTTCAAGGTTAGATCTGGGTTGTATTTTTTCTTGTATCATTCATTCAACAAACAAACACTTATATTCACACCCATCTCCTTTCCATATCCTGTCTAAAATCCCCATAGAAGACTTAGTAGAGTTTTTTCTTTACTCATTATTGTTATTGCTTGTTTTTTTTGTTTTTTTGTGTTTTTTTTTGTTTTTAAATTTCTACCCTCTTTTCCTTTATCCTACTTAAACAATGGTCTCGAAGAAAAAGCAGGCTGTTAAAATCATGCAGTGGAATGCAAGATCTATTTCCACAAACCTGGCGTATTTGATCCACCACCTTTCAAAAAATGATTTCCAGGCCCTTGTTTTACAATCTCTAAATGTGAACAAAAACAAATTGCCCAGATTACCAGGGTACTATTACCCACCTATACATCAAAAAGTAGAGGGTCTAACAAAGATTAGTGCAGCAATTTACATCAAAGAAGGAATAGAGTACAGTGTGAAATCTCCACCAATACCTGGTAACATTCCAGATCTACATTCATGTGCAGCGCGTGTCAAATTTAATGATCAGTTAATCTTAAATATTATTTCTTTGTATTTACCAAAAGACCTAACAACTTTAACACAGATTGGATTCATAATCTCCAAGATAATGAAAAATGGTTTATTGGAGGAGATTTCAACGCACATGCACCGTTCTGGGATAAAGATTGCATTTCAGTCACCAGCAACAGGTTCGTAGAAAACGTAGTTGATTCTTGTCTATGTTTATTGAATGACGGCAGCATCACTAGAATTCCCGATGTCTCAAGTCACAGAGCCTCGGCAATAGATCTAACTTTAGTGTCACCAACACTTGTTTCTGATTGCGATTGGTCAACCCATAAAGATACTCTAGGCAGTGATCATTTACCTATCATTATAACTTTTAATAAACAATTATGCCAGTGTGATATTACAAAGGACAAAGTTCCAAAATATAATTATAAGCGTGCTGACTGGAAAAAGTTTCAACATATTCTTGCTTCTTACAATACAGAGTGCATAGATACGCAGGACATAGATCAAATGTATTCTGCCATAACAAGTATTATACTACAAGCTGCATATATCTATTCCTAAATGCCACTCAGGAAAATCTATTAAACATTTTGGAAATGTCTGGTGGACACAAGCATGTGAAGCGGCTGTACATAAAAAACATTTAATGCATAAAGCTTTTCTAAAAGATAAATCCTCTAGTAACCATGATGAGCAGAAAAAAGCCAAGACTACTGTACATGGTCATAGCACAAGCTAAAAAACAGTAAATTTTGGGCATCTTTTTGTAGAAGTGAAATTTCAAATCATAAAGATATTAAGAAAGTATGGAAAAAATTTAATGAAATGACAAAAGGTATTAACTTACCATCATGTCCAATTATTCTAAAAAACAAAGAGTTTCCATCTAGTTCAGAAAAGGCTGATGCATTTGCCACGATGTTTTCAAATACCATGCGTAAGGAGGGTCTATCGGCTAAACATAGAACATTTAGAAGTGAAGAAGAAGTCAAAAATGAATATGTAGACCCAGTGCCAGATACCACTCTTTATATTAATGCTCCAATTACACTCCAGGAAGTAAAAGATGCAATTCTATCACTTCTAGTAAGAAAAATCTGTTGGCGCTGATGCGATTTCCAATGATATGATCAAAACTTACCAGAAAACTTCATTATAGTACTTCATAAACTTTTTTGTAATGCTGGGTCCCGGGTGTCATTCCAGTACATTGGAAACAGTCCATTGTAGTACCAATCCACAAGCAAGGAAAGCCCAAGACAGATAAGGCCAGTTACAGGCCTATAGCATTGACCTCACATACATGTAAGCTCATGGAGAGAGTTGTTCTTGGGAGGTTATTATACTATTGCCAGAAAAATAACATTATTGCAAGCAACCAAGCAGGCTTTCAGCAAGGTAGATTTTGCTATAGATAACCTAGTTAAACTTACAACACGTGTAAAAAAAACAA
>CM054145.1:13949288-13951788 GCA_028751875.1 Rapana venosa
AAACTACCATATTTTGCATGAAGGATGAAAGTAGAAAGTGACTGTGATACTACGAAACATGGCTTTTTTGTGTCCACCAGTGAAAAGCAGCGAATGTGGCACTGTGAGCCTCCTTTCACTGTCTGGTACTCCAGGGAAAAGAGAAAACAAAACACCTGAAACTTGCCACTGTGCGGAGAGTGGGCAGTGAATTGAATGAAAGATAATGACATCAGCTTTTGCTGTTATAGTGCTACTGGCCTTAAATTGGAAAAAAAACACCTACAACTTCTTTAATTTAACGTCTTTTCACATTAAGTGATATTTGATAAAACCTACAACTTCTACTACTACTACTGCTACTACTGCTGCTACTGCTACTACTACTACTACTACTACTACTACTACTACTACTACTACTGCTACTACTGTTTCTTCTGCTACTACTACTGCTACTACTGCTGCTGCTACTACTGCTACTACTACTGCTACTACTACTGCAGCTGCTGCTACTGCTATTACTACTACTACTGCTACTTCTACTGCTGCTGTTGCTACTACTGATGCTGCTCCTGCTGTTGCTACTACAACTACTACTACAACTACTACTACTGCAACTACAACTACTACTTCTACTACCATACCTGCCACTAATACTACTATTTGTCTCTATCATCAGTGTTATGAGTAGGAGCTTCACATAATGCCAAAGAGTTCGCTATCTTTTGTCTCTGCGGAGTTCTACGATCTCCTGTAGCCCTCCTCCCAGACCACTGATCTCAGTGATGTTGGCAATCTAGGATGTTGGTGGTCTGCCTCATTTTTCTTCTGCCCTCAACCTTCTTTTGGAGAACTTGTCGTCATCAGATTTGTCTGCGTGTTTCTGTTTGTATGGCTCTCATATCTCAGTCTGCGCTTAAGCAATTTCAGCCAAGAGTTTTCTTTGCACTGCGAGTTCACCAAGAATGCTTTATTTTCTCTGTCTGACCATTTGACTCCTAGAGGTCGTAAATTGAACCCCATTTCGGCTGCGTTTATTTTGTCTCTTTCCAATTTTTGTAGTGTCCAGGCTACTGATCCATCGATCCTTGCGTAGAGGTTTCTTCTACGGGTGTTGCAGACAGGTAATATGTCAGGTGCGGATAGTAGGCACAAGCTTGCTGCCTCTCTACTTGTGATATCTTCTACCCCTCGGTTGCCTTTTGCTTTTCCTCAACCTCACCTCCCCCTCTCTCCCTGTCTTTCCTCTTGATCTCTTCTTGAACACCTCGGAAAGTGAAGAAGTGTACGTTGACATATTCAGCGACTATCAACTCACAACTCACAGTGGATCGGTGGTGTAGAGGTAACGCGCCTGCCTAGAAAGCCAAAAGTCCGGGTCGGAAGTGTGCGTGGTTCAATCCCCGTTTTGGGCGAAAAACTTTTCCCCCATCCATTAGACCATGAGTGGTGGTCTAGGTGCTATCTTTCCGATGAGATGAAAAACCGAGGTCCCGTGTGTTACACAAAATCATTTAGCGCATGTAAAAGAACCCACGGCAACAAGAGTTGCCCCTAGCAGATTTCTGTAGAAAAAAGCCACTCTGATAGGGAAACACAGTCATACAGTTGCAGAGAGGAAAAGAAAAGAATAATGGGTGGCGCTGCTCTTGTGGCGTCGCTCTCTCCCCACGGAGAGCAGCCCGAATTTTACCCAGAGAATTAAAAAAAAGAAAACAAAAACAACTCCGCAGAAAGTAAACAGCAGCAAATTATGTCTATGACCTGCACAACGTAAATGTTAATGATAAATACGCATCTGCCTAGAAAGCGAATAGTCCGGGTTGGAAGTGTGTGTGATGGTTCGATCCCCATTTATGCCCAAAACTTCTCCCCCCGTCCACTAGGTGGTCTGGGTGCTGGTCTTTCGGGATGAGACGATAAACCGAGGTCCCGTGTGAGACACGCGTTTCGTGCACGAAAAAGAACCCACGGCAACAAGAGTATCATACCTGGCAAAATTCTGTGGGGGAAAATCCAGTCTGCTGAGGGAAAAAAGTACACATGCAGACAGGAAAAGAAATAACAAATAACGGATGGCGATGATGCTATCGAGGGCGACACGCGCGCGCGCGCTCTTCTCTGAGAAAGCATTCTGGATTTCACTCAGAGAAGTCTATCGTGGCCTAAAGTGGTATACAATACACGTGAAGATGAAGACGACACTTTACACGCCCTACAACTCGTCGTGATGCCCGTACCTAGACAAAGTAAACAATGAACACTTCTCCGATTTCACAAGATGAGAAATGAGTTCCTGAGCCTCGATATGTCGAGCAAAACATCCCAAGGCAGGAAATGAAAAACCCTACACTGCCAGCCATCTAAGGAATGGAATGTACACTTTATGGGGGAGGGGGGGGGGGGGGGGGGGGGGTGCAGCACGTACTGAAAGGAATTCCCAGGAGAGGCTGGTGAATTCATGGCACTATTGCAGGAAATGATGCTGGTCGTCTTCGATGCTTTTCAGCCATACCAGCCT
>CM054145.1:13956788-14014164 GCA_028751875.1 Rapana venosa
TATACTTTCTTTAAAAGGTACAAGGCAGAATTTTAAGTTATCATAAACATGTTTTAATGCACAAATGGTTCAGAAACGCACTATACAGGTCAAGGGTACACACTAGTATCAACCCTAACCCCACAATCCTCACAGAAAGTCAGACGACCACAATTCCATTACTGCTGTCCACTGGGTCTGTGCCAAGGGGCAATGCTGCAGATGACAGGCACAATATTGAACGCTGCTGGTAACAGTCTGTGCCACGTATGCATCCATACACGTTGGCATAAAGCAATTGAGATATAGCTTATTGTGGGCAAACTTTTCGCTTCTATGTAAAATACTGTGCCAGTGATATTCTGAATGAGGAGCCGAATATGGAGGATGTTGAAGACTGATGTGTGTGTGTGTGTTTTGTTTATAGGTTTGTTTTGCTCTTTGTCTGTCTGTTTGTCTGAGTGTCTCTCTGTTTCTCTCTTTATATAAAAAGAATAAAGATAACAATTTGATATGTCCATTGTGTAAAAGTGACAACGAAGTTCATATTTTGCTCTGCTGTCCAGCTATTTTTGATCTCAGGCAAAGATACATTCTGTCTAAATTGTATTCGAATCCCTGTCTATTTCGAGCAGTTTTGCTTATGTCAAGTCAAAATGAACATTTACTTAAGAATTTGTGCATATACCTGTATAAAGTTTTCGGAAGACGTCCTGAGAGTGTTAGGAATGACTAATACTTGATCCATCAATAGTTTCTTTATAGTGAATAGTAAGTGATGTTTGTAAAATCCTTTTATGCAATATTTTGTGATGATTATGTTTTTGTCTTACTTGTGTGATGTTTATCTGTACCCCCATTCAGAAGGGGCTGTGGCCTATACTGAATAAACTTCGTTTTCAATTTCTCTGTTTCTCTCTGTGTCTCTCTGTCCATCTGTCTCTCTCTGTCTCTTCTTATTCTCCTCCTCCTCTTTCTCCCCATTCTCCTCCTTTCCTTCTTTCTTTTTTTCCTTTTTTCTTTCTTTCTTTCTTTCTTTCCTCCTCAATCTTTCCATTCTCTCCTTTTTCCTCTCTGTCTCTCATACATTCCAACAACAACAAAAATAATATAGATCATCAAAGGTGATGACTACTAGACATAAAAAACATGCTTTCTTTAAAAATGTATGAGACAAAATTTAAATTTATCATAAACATTATATCTTCAATGTGCAAATGGTTCAGAAACGCACTATACAGGTCAAGAGTACACACTAGTACAAACCCTAATCCCACAATCCTCACAGAAAGTCAGACGACCACAAGCTGCAGATGACAGGCACAATATTGAACGCTGCTGGTAACAGTCTGTGCCACGTATGCATCCATACGTGTTGGCATAAAGCAATTGAAATATGTATTGTGGACAAACTTTTCAGCTTCTATGTAAAATACTGTGCCAGTGATATTCTGAATGGGGAGCCGAAAATGGCGGATGTTGAAGACTGGTGTGTGTGTGGTGTGTTTTGTTTATAGGTTTGTTTTGTTCTATGTCTTTCTGTCTCTGTGTCTCTGTCTTTCTGTCTCTCTCTGTCTCTCTCTCTTCTTCTTTTCTTTTTCTCCTTATCCTCCTGTTCCTCCTCATTCTCCTCCTTTCCTTCTTTCTTTTTTTCTTTTTTTGTATTTCTTTCTTTATTTCTTTTCTCCTCACTCTTTCCATTCTCTCCTTTTTTCCTCTCTTTCTCTCATACATTCCAACAGCAAAAAAGAATAAAGATCATCAAAGGTGATGACTACTAGACATAAAAAACATGCTTTCGTTTAAAATGTACAAGGCAGAATTTTGATTTATCATAAATACTTTTTTCAATGCACAAATGGTTCAGAAACGCACTATACAGGTCAAGAGTACACACTAGTATCAACCCTAACCCCACAATCCTCACAGAAAGTCAGACGACCACAATTCCATTACTGACGTCCACTGGGTCTGTGCCAAGGGGCAATGCTGCAGATGACAGGCACAATATTGAACGCTGCTGGTAACAGTCTGTGCCACGTATGCATCCATAGGCGTTGGCATAAAGCAATGGAAACATAGCGTATTATGGGCGAAGTTTTCGACTTCTATGTAAATTACTATGCCAGTGATATTCCAAATAGGGGAGCCAAATAGGGAATGTTGAAGACTGGTGTGTGTGTGTGTGTGTGTGTGTGTGTGTGTGTGTGTGTGTGTGTGTGTGTGTGTGTGTGTGTGTGTGTGTGTGTGTGTGTGTGTGTGTTTATAGGTTTGTTTTTGTTTTGCTGTGTCTCTCTATATCTCTGTCTCTGTCTCTCTCTGTCTCTCACTGTCTCTCTCTGTCTGTCTCTCACTGTCTCTCTCTCTGTCTGTCTCTCACTGTCTCTGTCTGTCTGTCTCTCCTCTGTTTCTGTCATTCTCTCTCTCTCTCTCTCTCTCTCTCTCTCTCTCTTCTCTCTCTCTCTCTCTCTTTCTCTCTCTGTCCTTCTTCTTGTTTTTCTTCTACTTCTTCTTTGTTCTTCATTCTTCTCCTCCTCCTCCTCCTCTTCCTCCTCCTGACTTTCTTTCTTTCTTTCCTCCTCACTCTTTTCCTATAGATCATTAAAAGATGACATTAGCTTATGCTTTCTTTTTTTTTTTAAATGTACAAGGCAGAATTTGATTTTATCATAAATATTTTTTCAATGCACAAATAGTTCAGAAACGCTCTATACAGGTCAAGAGTACACACTAGTATCAACCCTAACCCCACAATCATCACAGAAAGTCAGACCACCACAATTCCATTACTGACGTCCACTGGGTCTGTGCCAAAGGGCAATGCTGCAGATGACAGGCACAATATTGCTGGTAACAGTCTGTGCCACGTATCCATCCATACACGTTGGCATAAAGCAATTGAGATATAGCTTATTGTGGGCAAACTTTTCGCTTCTATGTAAAATACTGTGCCAGAGATATTCTGAATGAGGAGCCGAAAATGGAGGATGTTGAAGACTGGTGTGTGTGTGTGTGTGTTTTGTTTATAGGTTTGTTTTGCTCTTTGTCTGTCTGTCTGTCTGAGTGTTTCTCTGTTTCTTTCTTTTTATAAAAAGAATAAAGATAACAATTTGATATGTCCATTGTGTAAAAGTGACAACGAAGACAAAGTTCATATTTTGCTCTGCTGTCCAGCTTTTTTTTTATATCTCAGGCAAAGATGCATTCCGTCTAAGTATTACTCGAATCCCTGTCTATTTCGAGCAATTTTGCTTATGTCAAGTCAAAATGAACACTTACTTAAGAATGTGTGTATATATCTGTATACAGTTTTCAGAAGACGTTCTGAGAGTGTTAGGAATGACTAATACTTGATCCATCAATAGTTTCTTTATAGTGAATAGTAAGTGATGTTTGTAAAACCCTTTTTATGCAATATTTTGTGAATGATTCTTTTTTTTTGTTTATTGTGTGATGTTTATCTGTTACCCCCATTTCGAGGGGCTTTTGGCTATATGATTAAATTCGTTTTAATTCTCTGTTTCTCTCTGTGTCTCTCTGTCCTCTGGTTCTCTCTCTGTCTCTTCTTATTCTCCTCCTCCTCTTTCTCCCATTCTCCTCCTTTTTTTTTCTTTTTTTTTTCTTTTTTGTATTTTTTTCTTTCTTTCTTTCCTCCTCACTCTTTCCTTTCTCCTTTTTCCTCTCTGTCTCTCATACATTCCAACAACAACAAAAAGAATATAGACATCAAAGGTGATGATTATAGACATAAAAAAACATGCTTTCTTTAAAAATGTATTGAGACAAAATTTAAATTTATCATAAACATTATATTTCAATGTGAAATTGGTTCAGAAACGCCACTTACAGGTCAAGAGTACACATAGTACAAACCTAATCCCACAACCCTCACAGAAAGTCGACGACCACAAGCTGCAGATGGGCAGGCACAATATTGACGCTGTCGGGGTACAGTCTGTGCCACGTATGCATCCATACGTGTTGGCATAAAGCAATTGAAATATGTATTGTGGACAAAAATTTTCAGCTTCTATGTAAAATACTGTGCCAGTGATATTCTGAAAGGGGAGCCGAAAATGGCGGTGTTGAAGACTGGTGTGTGTGTGGTGTGTTTTGTTTATAGGTTTGTTTTGTTCTTGTCTTTCTGTCTCTGTGTTTTCTGTCTTTCTGTCTCTCTCTGTCTCTCACTCTTCTTCTTTTCTTTTCCTCCTTATCCTCTGTTCCTCCTCATTCTCCCTTTCCTTCATTCTTTTTTTCTTTTTTTTATTTCTTTTTTATTTCTTTCCCCCTCACTCTTTCCATTCTCTCCTTTTTTCCTCTCTTTCTTCATACATTTCCAACAGCAAAAAAGAATAAAGATCATCAAAGGTGGATGACTACTAGACATAAAAAAACATGCTTTCGTTTAAAATGTACAAGGCAGAATTTTGATTTATCATAAATACTTTTTTCAATGCACAAATGGTCATGAAACGCACTATACAGGTCAAGGGTACACACTAGTATCAACCCTAACCCCACAATCCTCACAGAAAGTCAGAGGACCACAATTCCATTACTGACGTCCACTGGGTCTGTGCCTAGGGGCAATGCTGCAGATGACAGGCACACTATTGAACGCTGCTGGTAACAGTCTGTGCCACGTATGCATCCATAGGCGTTGGCATAAAGCAATGGAAACATAGCGTATTATGGGCGAAGTTTTCGACTTCTATGTAAATTACTATGCCAGTGATATTCCAAATAGGGGAGCCAAATAGGGAATGTTGAAGACTGGTGTGTGTGTGTGTGTGTGTGTGTGTGTGTGTGTGTGTGTGTGTGTGTGTGTGTGTGTGTGTGTGTGTGTGTGTTTATAGGTTTGTTTTTGTTTTGCTGTGTCTCTCTATATCTCTGTCTCTATCTCTCTATATCTCTGTCTCTGTCTCTCTCTGTCTCTCACTGTCTCTCTCTGTCTGTCTCTCACTATCTCTGTCTGTCTGTCTCTCCTCTGTTTCTGTCCTTCTCTCTCTCTCTCTCTCTCTCTCTCTCTCTCTCTCTCTCTCTCTCTCTCTCTCTCTCTCTCTGTATTATGGCCTAATACCGATATGCAATTAATTCATTTTCTCTCTCGATCTCTCTCTCTCTCTCTCTCTCTCTCTCTCTCTCTCTCTCTCTCTCTCTCTCTCTCTATCTCTCTCTCTCTCCTTCTATTGTTATTGTGTATTCTAATAAAGGGCATATTCATACTTTCGATTTTCAATTTTATTTTGGACTTGTTGACTGTACTTGAGCTCCAGTGAATCTCCTATTTTAATATCTTATTACCACGTGTAACAACTATGTGTACTATTCTACAATATGAAGGTGTTCAATTTTATGATCTATAAGTTTGGCTTACTCTCTCTCTCTCTCTCTCTCTCTCTCTCTCTCTCTCTCTCTCTCTCTCTCTCTCTCTCTCTCTCTCTCTCTCTCTCTCTCTCTCTGTTGTTATTGCTGTAGTTGTTACTTTGTTCTTTGTTGGTGATTTGTTTGGGTTTTTCGCTTGTTAGTTTTTTGTTTTGGTGTATGTATGTGTGTGTGTATGTGTGTAAAGGGGGAAACGGGAACTGTTGTTTTTTGTTTGTTTGTTTGTTTGTTTGGGGTTTTTTTGTTGTTTTGGGGGTTTTTTCCCATTTGTTAGATGTTGTTTTTTCTTCTTTTTTGTTTGTTTATTTGGAAGGGTGTTTTTGTCTGCTTTTTTGTTGTTGTATTTTTGGTTGGTTTTTTTTTTGTTGTTTTTTTATTGGCTTTTTTTTTTTTTTTTTTTTTTTGGGGGGGGGGGGGGGGGTTCTGGGGTATGTTTGTTTTGTCTTTTGTTCGTCTGGGGTTGTTTGTCTGTTTGTTTGTATGTTTGTTTGTTTTTTCTTCTTCTCTCTTTTTCTTTAAAAAAAAAGTTTTTTCCCTTTGCTTCTTCTGCTTGAAAGTATGAGTACTGAGTGCATTTTTAAATGTGACCCTATGGGCGGGGACTGGATGTAAAAAAGAACATGAATACTTATTCATTATCCTGGAAAAAAAAAGAATTTGTTTCTATTACTTACAATGTGTAGATGTTCTTTTTATGACTTTATTGGCTTTTTCCCCCTCTTTATTATGAGAGTGTATGGGTATTGCACTTATTTTATTACCATGACATTCAATTTGCATGAGCATAATTAATAAGTGTTTGTGTTGATCGTGTGCTATGTGAGTATTACATATTTAGTATTATCCCCGAAACACCCCCCCACCCCACCCCCACACACTCAAACACACACACACACACACACACACACACACACACACACACGCTCAAACACACACACACACACACACACACACACACACACACACACACACACACACACTCACTCACTCACCCACCCATATTCTCTCCCTAAACGACTGTATAGTTTTAAATTTCTTCTTGGTTTGTTTCTTGTCTTTATTGTGTGGATGTATGGGTATTAAATTTATTTCATTATCATGACATATAATTTGAAACGAGTATAATCTAAAATGAGTGTTGATGGGATCGCATACTGTTTTGGGATTTATATATTGGATATTATCTCTGAAATACACAACACACACACTCTCTGTCTCTCTGTCTCTGTCTCTGTCTCTGTCTCTCTCTCTCTCTCTCTCTCTCTCTCTCTCTCTCTCTCTCTCTCTCTCTCTCTCTCACCTTTTATCGTCCTGCTTATAATCATAGTATATCATGATGAAGGATTCATATTTTATATTTTCAATACTTTATTGGACTTGCCTCTGTACTTAGGTTTTAATGAGTGCCCTATTTCAATATCTTATAATTATGTGTAACAAGTATGTGTGCCATTTGACAATGTGTAGATGTTTATCATTATGACTTATTAAGTTTGGTTGTGTTATTTTTCTTGGCTTTGTTGTTGCTCTTGTTCTTGTTGTTGTTGTTTGTCTGTTTTTCTCTTTTTATCATCTTTTGTTGGTTTGGTTTTTCCTTCTCTTTTGTTTGTTTGTTTGTTTTGGTTAGGGTTTTTTGGGGGGTGGGGGTAGGGGTGGGGTATTCTTAGGATTTTCTTTTAATTGCTTGCTTTGGGGGGGAGGGTTGCTGGGGGGCGGGGGGGGTGTTTTGAAAAGGGTTATTTCCCTTGTTTTTATTGTGAGACTGTATAAGTATTGGGTTATTATTATTAAGATGTATCCCTAACGGGCGGGGACTGGATGTAAAAAAGCACATGTGTGCTTATTCATTATCCTCGAAATAAAAGATTTGTCATTGTCATTGTCATTGTCTCTCTCTTTCTCTCTCTGTCCTTCTTCTTGTTTTTCTTCTTCTTCTTTGTTCTTCATTCTTCTCCTCCTCCTCCTCCTCCTTCTCTTCCTCCTCCTTTCTTTCTTTCTTTCCTCCTCACTCTTTTCCTAAAGATCATTAAAAGATGACATTAGCTTATGCTTTCTTTTTTTTTTAATGTACAAGGCAGAATTTGATTTTATCATAAATACTTTTTTCAATGCACAAATGGTCATGAAACGCTCTATACAGGTCAAGAGTACACACTAGTACCAGCCCTAACCCCACAATCCTCACAGAAAGTCAGACGACCACAATTCCATTACTGCTGTCCACTAGGTCTGTGCCAAGGGGCAATGCTGCAGATGACAGGCACACTATTGACCGCTGCTGGTAACAGTCTGTGCCACGTATGAATCCATACGCGTTGACATAAAGCAATGGAGATATGTATTATATATCCTCTATGTATTATGGGCAAACTTTTCAGCTTTCAGCTTCTATGTAAAGTACTGTGCCAGTGATATAATGGAGGAGCCAAAAGAAAAAGAATGTTGAAGACTCTGTGTGTGTGTTTGCATGGTGTGTTTTGTTTACAGGTTTGTTTTACTCTCTGTCTGTCTGTCTATGTTGTTGTTGACTTCAATTTTACGTCTGTTCACTTTTAGTGATATTAGACGCCCCCCCCCCCCCCTCCCCCATTCCCTCCAAAAAAAACCCAAACCAAACAAACAAAAAAACAAACAAAAAAACAAAAAAAACCGGGAGATGTGGATGTGGTGTTAAAAAAAAAAAAAAAAAAATCTCGAAAAACTTGGCAATGCGACAGGAATTTTAAAAAACAACAAAAAAAACCAACAAGTCATTAACGTTAATGTAACTATAACAAATGTCCTATGGGACTGTAACAAAGACCTTTCACAATTTCAAATGCCAATTTTAAATTACTGAATATGCTGGTGAGGGAGTTTTCAGAAAAATGGGGCATGAAAGGTTTTACACTCTGGCAGTCAAAAAGTATATGAGTATTAGTGATATTCTCACCACACAGGCATTTACCATTTTTGCTGAATTTGGTTATCAATGAATTTAGTTTCATTCTATAGAATAAAGTATTAATTCTCCTTGACGTAAAAACACTTGTACTAACTTCTGAATGGTTCCCCACTGTTAGATTATGGGTATTGATTGCAGTTCTAGTTAAAAGTCTCTCATTTTGCTGATTACTATCAGTGACCTTTCTCCATGATTTTTGTTCTAGTAAGCTATACCCTTCTTGTAAGGATAAAGGCACATGCAATTCTATTGCATCCTGTCCATGTTTTGCACCCTTTTTGGCAGCTCTATCCGCCCACTCATTTGGAAAGAACCCAGTGTGTGAAGGCACCCAACAAAAATTCACACTTATGCCCTTTAAGGTTAAGAGATGTATGACATGCTTAATCTCTAATATGATTTTCGAAGTTTTCTTGTAACATGGCGATTTTAAAGCATACAATGCCGATTTAGAATCAACGCAAAGAAGAATTTGAAATATACTCAACGGCAAATCAAAGATATAAGTAAGACCCATTAGTATTGCTACAAGTTCTGCTGTAAATATCGAGTGATGTTTACCAATATAATATGATTTTTCAATTTTTAACGCTGGTATAACAAAAGCAGAACCTGTTTCTTGATTATCTAGGCGTGATCCATCTGTATAAATTTGTAAATGGTCAAAATATTTATGATGGATGTGGGATCGGACATCAGCAACCATTATATTCTGGTTGTCATTCTTGTTTTCATTAGACACCTCTATATCAAAGTGTGCTTTATTCATCTCCCATGATGGGCAAGGTAAGATTGCTTCTCGTGTGTCCATGCTGTGTTGATTGACTTCAGAGTTTTCTACCAGATCAGACACATATGTACTTATGGGCATTAAAGAGGATATATATTTCGCTCTTTTAGGAAAATTAAACTCTGATTTCACTTCTATTTCTTTTGAAATAAAGTTTTCTGTCGTTTTGTTTCTAAGCAAATATTTAGCACATGCCAGTTGACGGTAATCATCTAAAGGCAATATGCCGACTTCGTTATATGTTCCCAGGGCTGAGGCGTGATAAGGCACACCAAGAGCCAGTCTGTATGCTTTGCAGTCTATACTTTGTAACTTTTTAAGTAAATACTTAGGCGCACTGAAAAAGACCTCTTGACCATACGATAATTTTGAACGAATAAGGGATGTAGCTAAATATTTCATATTTAATGTGTCTTGGCCCCAGAACTGTTTACTTACCATCTTCAAAAAGTTTAAGCCTTTCTTTGCTTTAGTTAAATTGTCTGTCTATCTGTCTGTCTGAGTGTCTCTCTGTCTCTCTCTCTCTCTGTTTCTCTGTCCGAATGTCTCTCTGTATCTTCTTATTCTCCTCCTCCTCCTCTTCCTCGCCATTCTCCTCTTTTTCTTCTTTCTTTTCTTCTTTTTTTCTTTCTGTCTCTCTTTCTTTCTTTCCTCCTCACTCTTTCCATTCTCTCCTTTTTCCTCTGTCTCTCATACATTCCAACAACAACAAAAATATAGTTCATCAAAGGTGATGACTACTAGACATAAAAACATGCTTCTGTTTAAAATGGACAAGGCAGAATTTTGATTTATCATAAATATTGTTTTCAATGCACAAATGGTCATGAAACGCCCCATACAGGTCAAGAGTACACACTAGTATCAACCCTAACCCCACAATCCTCACAGAAAGTCAGACTACCACAATTCCATTACTGCTGTCCACTGGGTCTGTGCCAAGGGGCAATGCTGCAGATGACAGGCACAATATTGAACGCTGCTGGTAACAGTCTGTGCCACGAATGCATCCATAGGTGTTGGCATAAAGCTATTGAGACATAGCGTATTGTGGGCAAACTTTTCAGCGTCTATGCAAAGTACTGTACCAGTGATATTCCAAATAGGAGAGCTACAAAGAGAATGTTGAAGACTCGTGTGTACGTGCGTGTGTGGTGTGTTTTGTTTACAGGTTTCTTTTACTCTCTGTCTGTCTCTCTGTCTGCCTCTCTCTCTCTCTCTGTTCTGGTTTGTGTCTACATTCTTTATGGTTGTTGTCAATGTCAGTGTTGTTTATGGAGTTGAATTTTTTTTTAGCTGGTTGGATGGATGGCTTGTTGGCTGCTGGAATGCATGGTTTAGTATGTGCGTGTGTCTTTAGTTATGCTTGTTGTTATTAAATGGGGCCATATGAGGTGCAATATACTTAGTTCTTTAGCTCTCTCTCTCCTATTTCCTTTTTTTACTCATTCTCCCTTTCCCCCTCACTCTTTTCTTCCTTTCCACTTACCTCTCTGTCTCTCTAATATCTGGCTCTCTTTCTCTGCCTCTGTCTGTCTCCCACCCAACCCTCTCCTCTCACTTCCTTCTTCGGAAAGATCGTAACGAAACTTCACCAACACATTTCTGAACTCAGTTCTCATGTCCATGCTACTTCTGGTAGTACCTTAAAGTCACTCGCAACCGCACATTCTCCGACTCCTGCCGTGAGAGTCAAAAGGGAGGTAATGCTCCAAGTTACGCACCCAAGGTTCCAACAACTGATGGCCATCAGAGCGAAGGAAATCCTGCAAATGACGTGTGCTCTCAAAGAGGCAGTGACTTGGGGGGTGGGGGGGGGGGGGGGGGTCTAAGCGGTAACGCTATCGTTTAGATAGTGTGAGGTCTGGGGTTCAAAGCTGTTTTACAGCACAAGTATTTTGTTGTTGTTGTTGTTGTTGTTCTCCCATTCACTGGGTCATGAACGACGGTACGGTCTGGGTTGATAGCGTTTCGGATGAACCGATATTCCATGTGCATATGGAGGATATGAGGGAATTCCCAGTATTAAGGGAGAGAGTTGCCCCCTGATAAAATGTAATGGAAATGCCATTCGTGAAGAAGAAGAAAAAGAAGAAGAAGAAGAAGAAGAAGAAGAGGATGAGGATGGGGGGTGGGGGTGGTGGTGGCGGTGGCGGCGGCGGCGGCGGCGATGGTGGTGGTGGTGTGTTAGCGTGTTATTTGTTGCTATGCCTTCTATTTTCAAACTTCAGTAACTTTATCCCAATGAGATACAGGAAACCGCCCCTACTTCAGTAATTTTAAAAAGCATCACACACAAAAATTCCTAGCATTCAAACGTCCATTTGCAATAACCAAGCAAAACCAAACACGCAAACAAACAACCCCTCAATTAATTAATTGACACACGAACAGTTCATTAACTAACAAAGCAACCTGTTATTCAACGAACCAATCAAGCAATCCACCCACCAACCAAACAACCAAACATCTAGCCCTTCCTGGATTGACCCTTATGGTTGGCCAGGGCGTTGTTGCCACAAGGAACTACAGTAGAGTTGGTTTTATACCCTGTTTTAATCTGTATATAGCTGCACAGTTTTCATCAGAGATTTAAAAGCTGACGAGGTGACAGCCCTGATATGGCCTCTGTGGTCGGCGGGGTTATAAACATCAGGATTGGATTGGATCTAGCCGAAAAGTCAGCTTCTAACACAAGTCGTGTATAGGCTCAGGGGCTAATCCTCACAGACAAATTGCATGCTAGGTTTCAAGCAAAAATAATGACCATTCAGAATGGCAACAGTGCGGGAGAGAGCTTTGTGGCAGGCAAGTAGATCTTTTAGCCATCACACACACACACACAAAAGGCCACACTGCTTTACATAATAGAGGTTCACTCTGGGGTTTTTTGGTCTCCACTTTAGCCTACACTGAAGGGGGAAAAAATAATGGCCAAACGTATTCAACTTCACGAGCACATCCATTGTGGTAACTTTTTTGGCACAGATTCTTGTAATGTCTTTGGCTTGGTGTATCTGGGTTTGTCTGGCTTTGTCTGTCTGTCTGCTTGTCTGTCTGTCTCACGTACTGTCTCTGTTTCTGTGTCTAACCTCTGTCTCTGTTTCTTTATCTCTGTCTCTCTGTCTTTTTCTCTCTCTGTGTCTATTTCTGTTTCTGTCCTTCTCTCTGTCTCTCTCTTTATCCATCTCTCAGTCTCTCTGTAAATTCTCTCTTTGTCTCTGTCTTTCTGTCTCTGTTTCTGTCTCTCTGTGTCTAGTTCTCTCTCTCTCTCTCTCTCTCTCTCTCTCTCTCTCTCTTTCTGTCCCTCTCTCAGTCTCTGTCTTTCTCTGTCCCTCTCTCTGTCTCTCTTTCTTTTCTCTCTCTCCCTCCCTCCGTGAGGCAGTGAGAGGCACAGAAAGAGATTGATCTTGACCGAAAGGAAACAAGAGAAGAAGACAGAGACATTTACACAGAGGCAGAAACACACACAAAAAGACAGAAACTTACACAAAAGACGGAGGCACACACCGAGAGACAGAGACATACACACAGAGACAGAGACATACACAGAGAGACAGAGACATACACAGAGAGACAGAGACATACACAGAGAGACAGAGTCATACACAGAGAGACAGAGACATGCACAGAGAAACAGAGACATACACAGAGAGACAGTGCTAGACAGTACGAAAGACAGAGGCACATGTATAGACACACAAAAACCTGTCTACACATAGACAATAAGAAAAGTATTACAGACAGACAAATTCACAGACAGACAAACAGAAAAGTCGACAGAAGTGTAATTCCATATTCTTTTCTGAGAACACAAAGACAATAAGTATTACAGACAGACAGACAGACAGACAGACAAAAAAGTCGACAGAAGGGTAATTCTATATTCTTTTCTGAGAACACAAAGACAATAGGTATTACAGATAGACAGACAGACAGACAAAAAAGTGGACAGAAGGGTAATTCTATATTCTTTTCTGAGAGCACAAAGACAATAAGTATTACAGACAGACAGACAAAAAAGTGGACAGAAGGGTAATTCTATATTCTTTTCTGAGAGCACAAAGACAATAAGTATTACAGACAGACAGACAGACAGACAGACAGACAAAAAGTGGACAGAAGGGTTATTCTATATTCTTTCTGAGAGCAAGAAGCCGTTGTTATTAAAAGGCAAAGCTGCAATCCGAGAAGTCTCCTCTTGCACAGTGTTATAGTATTCGAGACAGTCGTTTTAGTGTCAGCGTATTATCAGGAAAAAACAGGAGGCACCGTGGTCGAGTGGTTTAGGCGGTCAACTCGTGATGCAGAGGTCGCGGGTTCGATCCCCGCTCGGCTCGGTGTTGTGTCCTTGGGAAAGACACTTTACTCCTATTTTCCTCACTCCACCCAGGTGTACAAGTGGGTACCAGCTCTGCCGGGGAAGTATCTGGCGACAGACTAGCGTCCTGTCACAGGGGTGGTGAAAAAACATCAGTTCGCTTAACGCTACAGAAACCGGGATAAGCTCCGGCTCTATGGGCCTTCTGGCTCGAAAGAACATACTTTTATTATCAGGAAAGAAAAAGAGTAGAATCACAGAAGGCTTTTAAGTTATCTTTCTCTTGAGCAGGTGTTTCAAAAACAATTTTTCTTTCTTATATTTTTTTCCTTTTATTTCGAGGATAATGGACTAAGCACTCACGTGTGCTTTTTTTTTTACATCCAGTCCCTGTGTGTATGCAGTTTTATAAATTTTGTCATCCGTTCCCACTGGTACACAATAGCCTACTCTTCCAGAAAAGCGGAACAGGTTTTAACGTGTGCGCAAGATGTTCTCTGTGTGTTCGCACGCGGGACCTCGGTTTATAGTCTGATCAGAAGGACTTTTAGCAATTATTGTTTTTATTTATTTATTTATTTTATTTTTATTGTCTTATATCGAGGAATGATAAGCATTATGTGCTTTTTATAATGCGTCCTGTGTGTATGCAGTTCTAAAATTGTCACGTTCCCACTGGTACAAAACCTACTTCCAGAAGGCGGAACAGGTTTTAACTTTTGCAAGAGTTTCTGCGATGTTCGCAACGCGGGACTCGGTTTAATCTGATCCGAAGGATTTAGCAAAAATTGTTGTATGTCATGTGAGTGAAATGTGTTGCGCTCTGTTAAGCACCTGAAGTCAGCCACGCTCCGATCCGCGTGGGAAGAAATGTTACTTTAAGTTTTTTTTTTTTCATAGGATGGACAAGAGGCAGAAATGACGTAGCGTTACAGGATCCCATGATGAACCTAAGTAGAGAATCAAGCTGAAAAAGGTCAGGGCTGAAAGTGGAATAATAGAGTCGGTAATGAAGTAGAATCGGCTTTTAAAATGAAAGCCTAGAGCCAAACGGGACAAAAGACTCGTATTATTTTTCTCCTGGAATTCTTCTTCGTCGTGGAACACTTAGCAGCTATTGTTGTCTGTCATGTGAGTGAAAATGTGTTGCGCTGCTGTTAAGCGCCTGACAAGTTAGGCCCAGCGCATCCGACTTCGGCGTGGGAGAGAATTGTTATCTTTTAAAGTTTTTTTCTGAAAAGAAATAGGCAGGAGAAAGAACCAAGACGGCAGAACGCAGACAAGAAGGAGGTTAAGGGGAGAAAAGGGACAAGACATAAACAAAGAGAGGGATAGAAAAGAGGGAATTCCTGGCACAGAATTTGCAGAAGGTGGGGATGCTATTTAGACTGACAGGCTCCCGGCGTCCTCTAAGGGGAATTCTCCTGGAATTGATTTTGGTTTCAGTTCTGCTCCTCTGCAAGTCTGTTGGCTAGACTATGTGACAAGGGCCTGTCTACAAAAACCTATCCATTTTTCGTGGACGGGAAAGCCAGCTTTGCTAAAGGTATGGATAGCAAGAACACACCCAGCATGAAGCCTGGTATAGGCTGTGTCAAGTATGACTTGTCCAAGACACAATCCATGGAAATGAATGTCTGTAGGGAGTCCCAGTGGCTCATCAGAAAGCTGAGGACGAGAAAATAGATGAAGTTGAGTCACGAAATCAGCAGATTTATTTTTTTAACTTCTTTCTTTCTACTTCAAAGATTCTGTATAATTGACAACCCATGTCAGCAATACATGTACTCGAGAAACATCGGTACAGCTATTTTCTACATATTTTTTGTAAATTTTTCTTTTGGTTCGGTTTCAGCTTTTTATGCGTAGTAGATTGTGGGAACGGGTCAATCAGGTGTGGTTTTCTTTTTTCAATGCAAAACTTACCGCGGGGATGAAATTCTAGGATGGACAACTTTCTCCCGCAGCTTCCAACAGCAGCAGACTTGTGAATAGATGCACAGCAAATCCGATTTCGTATGGAGCGTGTCCGCCCCCTCTACACTGAGAAAAGTACTGCACCCCAGGGAGGCCATGAAGGTAAATGAAGAGCAATGGCTGCACATGATTTACCTCCTCAGAATGAACTCTGCAAGCCTGTCTTTGCCCTGTGCTTTGAACTGGAAACTCCTTGTTACCATTCAGTTTTCTTTATGTGTGGTGTAAGGCGGCAGCGTGATGGCCGAATGGTTAAGACGACAGACTTCTTATCTCCGTTTTCTTGAGGTTGTAATCTTAGTTGTTCCTGGCTGATCATGTGTGGGTTTATTTTTCACGATCTCATAGTTCAGCGCTTCGATTTGTTTGTTTTTACAGATTCAGCGCTATATAAATTCCATATATTATTATTATTATTATTATTATATAGGAGGATAGATATCACGAGGGATTTGTAGAGGTGGTATTTGGTGCAGAAGCTGATGTTGCTTCTCATGATCCTCTCGAGTCTGGCTAGAGCAGATGTTGCTGTTGCAATGCGAGCTTTCACTTGATTGTTTGATATGCCATCTTTTGTTAGGATGGAGCCTAAGTATTTGAATTGGCTCACCTCTTCCAGTATTTCTCCATTTAGATTTCAGATGAGATACTCTAGTCAGATGTAAAATTTCCAGAAATTATGTCATTGCCACATAAATCTCCTACCCAGAATGAGTTGGCTGTGGGATATGACTTGGCTATGACTTAGGGCCCATTGGGAAGACCGGGACCACGCAGGCAAGCATCATCCACTTTGTAGGTACGATTTTGAGAGTGTTGCTGAATTTACTTGACCAACACTGTAGGTGTCTGTATATCTCAGGTTTGGTTGATGCCAGTATAATATATCATCATGATAGGTAGCGTGGAGTGCAGCTCTATCAAGTCATCTCAAAGTTAGAGCATGTTTATAGCATCATTCTCATGTCATCCTATGTTAAGGGCTTTGTTGTGGGTTTTTTTCCCTGCAAGCAGAAGCAGTCTGAACTGCACAGTTTCCACTGCAGGGACCGTCCCCTAAGGGTGGATAGCTCAATGGAAAAATCATTCTGTACCAAACGCCATTCATCAGCTCCTATCCAAAACACTCTTCAGGAATACTCCTGCCACTCTGTATCAACTCAGGTATTTTAACTGCTAAAGAAAGTGTATTCACTGTCAACGAAAAAGTACTTTAACTGTTAGTGAAATTATCTCAATGTTATATGTTATGTTATAATAGGATTGTCATTTAAAAAACGCGACTTCACAAAGTAATGTTCTAAATGAGGAAAAGAACGTTAAAACTAAATCGTGGAAAAGCAATACTTGAGATTTATCTATCCAGACGAGATAACTATTTGTTCATTATCATGAGTAGAAGTAGTAGCAGCAGTAGTAGTAGCAGCAGCAGCAGCAGCAGCAGTAGCAGTAGCAGTAGTAGTAGTAGTAGTAGTAGTGGTGGTGGGGGTGGGGTGGGGTTGTCGTCGTCGACAAATCACAACGACGACGACGACGATGATGATGATGATGATGATGATGATGACGACGACGACGACGACGACGACGACGACGACGATAACGATGACGATGATGATGACGATGTCGACGACGTCGACGATGACAATGATGATGGCCATGATCACGATCATGATGACCATGATGATCATGAAGAAGAAGAAGAACAAGAACAAGAACAAGAAGAAGAGGATTCTGTAGTCAAGCAACTCACGAAAGTACATTTTAAAGCTTTTCACAAAAACTTCATTTCATCTTCTTTGGCTGCCTGACCAGGAGGAGAAGATGACAGGCTTGTAAAACGATGAAATCCGCCGAAAGAAACCTTCTCTTTGACTCTGAACCAAGTTTGAAGATGATGGGGGTCTCTGGTGTAGGATGGCTTTGCCTTTCATGTGTATTCTGAAAGATTCTTTGGCCAGTCTGTGGTGAAAAGACCTGCAAGTGTTGCTTTGAAGACACTGTATCAAACTGCTATCGATCTTATGATGTTCAATGTCTGCTTCTGCTTTTTTTTCTGAATTGAGTATTTTTTTCCGTTTCTGTGGACTTTTCTTTCCTGTTATGTTTCTACATCAGTGTTGCTCGTGATTTATCCTTATTGAAAAGGAGAAAATACATTTGACAGAAATGTACCCTCTCTATGTCTTTGTCTGTCTGTGTCTGTCTGTCTGATTGTACGTCTGATTGTACGTCTGTCTGTCTGTCTGTCTGTCTGTCTGTCTGTCTGTCTGTCTGTCTGTCTCTCTCTCTCTCTCTCTCTTCTCTCTCTCTCTCTCTCTCTCTCTCTCTCTCTCTCTCTTGCTCAATTTTAATATTTTTCATGAGATAAACTTACACAATATATACGGCAATATTCTTATGCAAGAAGGTAGAGCAAAACGAAATGTGATACTCATGATATCTCCATTACTCAAATCCTCAACTAAATTGCATAGTTTTACTGTTGGCTGCTACTTTTCAGATACGTTTACAAAATGTTACATTAATAAACTAAACACAACACACTTTATGAACAAGGGAACAGACATTTTGGCTTTATGATAAAGCTTTATAGCTTTTTTCAAGTTACAATCACAAAAGAGGTGTGACTGCAAATGTAATGCTCTTTACACACTGCTCAACATCTGCTCCATATCTGTCAGGATAGCCATTCACATCCTGACTAACACTGACATTAGCTGGAGAGTCTCTAACATGCTTATTTGATCTTCTGTGGGAGTACACTCAAAAGGTGTTTATGGCATCTGCAGATAGCAACAAGAGTTTGTGAATATCCCACTGGGTACTGCTCCCACTCAACCCAGTAATTATTAAGAGTTAATCATCTGTTCTCTCAATCAGTTATGCGTCCAAAAGAGTGTTTTTTTTCAAATGCAGAATAACTATCACAAAAATACTGTTTTAAAAGTTAACAGTCTAGGTCTGTATATTGCAACACCAAAACTGTAGTTAGGAGGAAAGAACACAGCATATAAAAGGAGACTAACAGAAACGAACAAAACTAAAAGGAAAACTAAACAACATGGGTTCTTATCAAAGTTCTGTCACAGTTTCCACCATTACCCTATACCTTGCAGAAAAGCTGTCTCATCTAAGCGCTTAAAACACAAATATTGATCAAGAATGACGGCATTTTATTACCCACCCTCTGGCCATAAGTCCCCAACCCTATTGAAGTTCAACATAACCTGGTTTTTACACATAAAAGCAGCCTGGCTGGAGTCTGTCCTACATAGATGCACAAAATGATGGAAGAGCCGCACTGCACTTACTCCTGCCTCTTGCAAATATGCTCCCTGAATTGATCTGCAGCCCTATGTTAACTAACGTCTTTCAAATTCGTGGTGGCTAGGAAAACTCACCACAAATACAAGGAGAAATCTTAACTCTGATCAAAAGAAGAAGAAACTCACCACCACCGTATTCAACCATTCTACGTCTTCCTTTGAGCACGAAACTCCACTATATATATCTTCTCTGACCGCAAAGCCTCTATGTTCATCCACTTCGACCAGTCAAACATTTGAAGGAGATGGAAGGTCGTAAAATGAGTGAGTCAGGAAAATTAAACACATGTTTGATACAGGACGAAGTTTTAGGATGATCCCCTTCCTTGAAATGAGTTACTTCAGTGGGTTCTTTGGCGGTCAATGTAAAACAGACTTTTTACACAGTAGTTTCTAAGAAATGTGACAGACTGCTATCGATTTTATTGGATATATATAGTCAACACCCCTCCTCCCCAGCTACGAACATTTCTAGAGTTTGACTTCCAGTTCGATTTAGGTTTATTGTATATTTTTTTAAAAGAGGTAACTCAGACGTGTTTGCAATTTTTCGTTTTTAAAAGGATTTAATAAAGTGACTGCATCTATTTACTTTTTCTGTCTCTCTGACTCTCTCTGTCTCTCTGTCTCTTACTGTGTCCCTCTCTCTCTCTCTCTATCTCTGTCTCTCTCTGTGTCTCTGTCTGTCTGTCTGTCTCTCCCTCTCTTTCTCTCTCTCTCTCTCTCTCTCTCTCTCTCTCTCTCTCTCTCTCTCTCTCTCTCTCTGTCTCTCTCTCTCTCAGGTTTGACACTACAAGCAGGTCTGTACTTAACTCTTTCATTGACACTACAAGCAGAGATGTACCCAAGCTCTTTCATAGACGATCACTGGCAGAGCTGCACTCAAAGTATTAGCCTTCATTCACGAGACCTAGCGGTCTGCCTTTTGTCATATAGCCCAGAGTCAGCCATATCCAAGTTACAGACACTGACAAGTGTTATGCATTCCGAGCAAGGTTGGCTTCCATAAAGAGGACAACAGTCAGCTGCTCTATCCAAATTCTAAGTCAGAGCCCATACGTGACAATGCTGTTAAAATAAATGTCTAAAACCTGACGAATTCTGGAAGAATCACCAGTTCTCTTGGGAATCACACTTTGACCTTCACGGCCTAGGTAACAGACACGCTGTATTTTTGTTTTACTTGGTTTTTATTTGGTTGGGTTTTTTTGCTTTTTTACGAAAAGCAATAACATGAAAACACAGAAAGATGGTTTGTTTCTATGTTATTGATCCATTTCCCTGCTTGTCTGTAATGCCATTAGTCAGTCACATTTCATGAGTCTAGCTTGTCGTCCTTGAAGGTGAGAGGATGTATGTACAGCTCTGGTGAAACTTTATCTCCCCCATAGCTACCTGTGGACAGACTGATAGAGAGGTTCAGACTGAAGCTGCCTGTCAAAAGCGTAATGCGTAGGTCTGCATTCTGATTAGGGAAGGGGGTCGCCTAGTTTCCAGAAGAGGTAAAGGTAAAAGGTAAAGGAGTCCCATAACCTATAAGGTCGTAGGGGAGCGAGGCGTCAGAGACCTCACTTCTCTAGGGCCAGCATATTGAGGGCGGTGCCCATCTCCTCTCCCTCGCTGCTTTACCTTCCCTGACCCTAAAGAGGGCAGGTACCCATTTACAGCTGGGTGAACTGGGGGAACTGTACTGAAGCCAAGGCGCGCAAACGGTCACCCATCCAACTGGTAACCACGCTCGACGCTGCTTAACTTGGCTGGGGGAAAGCGAGTGCTCCGACCACTGAGCTATCCCGTCCCCCAGAAGGAGGGGAAAATGATAACGATTCATGGCTTTTTGCTTGTCGTTTTTAAGAGGTGATTGAAACTGCTGGGGGGGAGGGGGGGGGGAGGGAACTCTGGAAAGTGGATAAAGACAGTCATAAATAGTATGTTTTACTTGGAAGAGTGGTTAGTTAGTTAGTTAGTTAGTTAGTTAGCAAGCTAGCTAGCTAGCTAGCTAGCTAGCTAGCTAGTCAGTTAGTTAGTTAGTTAGTTAGTAAGTCATTTAGCTAGTTAGCTAGTTACTTTGTTAGTTGGCTAGCTAGCTAGCTAGCTAGCTAGCTAGTCAGTTAGTTAGTTAGTTAGTTAGTGTTGGCTAGCTAGTTGGCTAGCTAGTTAGCTGGCTGGTTAGTCAATTACCTAGCTAGCTGCTAGAAAGCTGCTTGTTTGGCTACTTACTTATTTGTCTATTCATCTATCCCTTTATTTAAACATAGTGTGTTTTTACTTTCATCCTTGGTGGTCTCATGAACAATTCTGTTTAGCTGTCCTCATATTGATCAGTTTTGCCATATATCCTCAATAGAAAGCAGCAGCAAATCAGTGTCATGCAAGTGAGTTACACTTTGATGACAATACTACCATTCTGTTTTTAATGATCTTAAAATGTTGTTCCTTTTGTATTAGGTTTGTAGGGTTACGTTTACTATGGGTTGTTTTTTTATATAAACAAATGCAATCTCGTATACTGAGTACCTGTGTAAGAACAGAGACAAACAGAAGAGAGTTAGATACAGAGATTGCAGAGTGCTGAAAGGTCAGATAGTTACACATGTCACAAACAACCAAAGAAATAGGATATATATAGATATATATGTGTATTTATGTATGTAAAGCCTCAGAGGGAACAGCAAAGATGATACCTGAAAGTTTTATCACTCTGTGAGATAGAGCTGGCAACTTGAAAAATGATCACAGCAGACTCCAAAATGGACTCTATTCTCCTCCATCCCAAATCTGATTTTCTCCAGCAACATCTCTGTCACATCTTCTTTAAGCAGTCGTCATCCTCAATCCAGAGAGGTCCTGAAGTTGAACACAAGCAGCAATTGCCATGAATAATTCACTTCCCTGTGAGCAAACTCTGGAAGCCAGGCGATCGTGTGTGCTTTGAGCTGAGAGCTCCCTCCTGAAATTCAATCTGCAGTGTGTATCGCTTGAATGCGCTGGTATTGTCGGGTTGAATGGCTCTGCTTCCCTCTTCCCTGCTTGCATGGGTGTTTGCCTTTCGTGTCTTGCAGACTGGTGGCTGAGTGATTTTAACCGTCTTCAATACAGCGGATTGTCTGATGTATGGAGTGAAGCGTTTTTTGGCTAAATAGTTGCTGCGGGCTAGATTCGTTTTTGTGTCTGGAAGAATGTCAAGTGTGTGTGTGACTGTGTGTGTGTGTGTGTGGTGTAGTGTGGTGTGGTGTGTGTGGGTGTGTGCGTGTGTGTGGTGTTGTGTGGTGTGGTGTGTGTGTTTGTGTGGTGTGGTGTGGTGCGGTGTGGTGGTTGTGGTGTGTGTGTGTGTGCATACTGTGTGCGTGCATGCATGCGTGTGTGGAGAGACAACAACTCACGCATGCATATAAAAAAAATATGCTTCCTACATTCCCCCCCCCCAAAAAAAAAAAAGCAGCTTTAATTCATTTCCTAGCAATCTATAAAATTTAACAGCCTAAGTGACGTGGCTTCTGAAGGGTGAAGGGGGCTAAGAACTCATGCTAAATACTATATCTCAGTGTCCACCTTCTCTGCTAGAAATTAGGGCAGAACAATCTGCACCTGTCACTGGCAGGGTCAGTCTAACAGAACGTTACAGTGTGACAGATGACCAGCACTGTACTCAAGTCTGCGCATCTCTTCCTCGCCACATACAGACCCCATCAGTCAGCCTGAAGCCATCCGTCAACTAAGGCCCTTTGAATCCTCTTGGTTTGTTTATGATGAAGCCAAAGAAAAAGGAAACGAAAAAAAAGAAAATCTCATACCATAAGAAGAAAATTCACAACTTGGGATCTTCTGTTCGTCCCCATTTAACTGGTTAAACACTTGATGTAAAATTATCTGTTTTGTCAGAACAGAAGTTTGCAAAGATGTTTTTTCTTTGACACTAAGAGAAAACTTCGGATAAAACTCTCCCTTAAGTAAGTTCTTGCTATGAATGTATATTTTCTGTGATTCTTTGTGAAGTCATCAGTCGGGATTTTGGTGTGTTGCTTCATGGGCAATGTATAAATGCTGTACAGTGTGTGGGATGTGTGTGTGCGTTCGTGTGTGTGTGCACGCGAGCGTGTGTGTAGGCGCATTTTTTTTTCTAAAACTGGCCTACAAGCATGGAATTAATGTCTTTGTTATATTTGACATTAAAAAAATTCAAAGAACGAACAAAATTAATCCTAATACTCAGAACCCATCGTTATGTGATGATGTATCAAAACCAGGTGTGATTTTTAGAGTTACACAGGCATTATCAGCCATGGCAAAAGCTAAGACCACACTGAACGGATAAAGAAAACATCATTCTGTGACAAACTGAAATTTAATCTGTACATTGATTTTTATCCACCTTGCTGCACACATACCAGCCCTCGTGTCTTACCAACAGACTAGCAGAGGAGAATTCAAACAGCTGAAGTGTGGAACTGCAAGACATTTCCTGGCATAATCCCCCTGGACCATGGCATAAATCAATGATAAAGTGTGCAACATCACTAACAGAAATATTCAGACCGATTGCTTCTACTTTGACTGAAAAGGTTAAAAAGTTTATTAACTATTTCTGTAATAGACTTGCGAGTCTTGATTAAACCATTGACGCTGGTGGCAGCAACAGCAAAGTGAGAGGCTGTATGACCAGTGGCTTTCCCATTCATGGAATTCCACTTTGCAGCTTAGTCTTTAGTGATCGACTATGACTCTCTGACTAGGAGGCTTGACTCGCACAGTCCTTATGTGCTGCAGCCCTGGGGGCTGGTTGGCCTTTGGAGAACATATCCAACGCTGACTGTCCTTATGCCCACTTGGCCGAGAGAGTGGGGATGTACTGTGGGTAAGGCATCTCCACTATAATCAAATTTCTGCCCAATTTCCGAAACAGCAGCTGCCTCCTCTGCTCTTTTTGGAGGTCATCGTCGAACACGACAGACAAACATAAGTGGGAGCTTGGGTACTAGAACTTGGAATCGAAACGTACGAGAAGATGCAGAATGTATTATAAGTGTGTGTTGCTGTTAAAGATGGTACAGCTTCTTTTATTCACTTATTTATTTATTTATTTGTTTGTTTATTCATTTATTTATTTACTTATTTGCTGATCTATTTTATTCTGCTACAGAATATTTGATAGAAGAAGCAGCTTGAGAAGACTCCGATCCCGCAGCTTAAAATGACCCCCAGTAAACTCAAGCAGGAAGAGGCGGCCATATTTCTATCCTGAGTTAATCTGACTACGTCACCAACACCTCCGGCCAATCAGGGCTTTTTTCCTCTCCAGGGAGGACTTAGAGCTGACCAGGCAGAAACGACGGCCATGATTCACTTTCCCGCCCAGCAAAACTTAGAAACCACCAAATCATGCATGTGTGCTTTCAGGCGAGAGTTCCCTCATGGAATTCAATTTGCCGTATGCGTTGCTTGAATGCGCTGAGATTTCTGGTTTGAATATCTGTGTGCTTCCTGGTCTCTCTCTCTCTCTCTTTGTTTGTCTATCTGTCTGTCTGTCCGTCTTTCTGTCTGTGTGTCTCTCTGTCTCTGTCTGCCTGCCTCTGTCTCTGTCTCTCTCTGTCTCTGTCTCTGTCTCTCTCTGTCTCTCTCTCTGTATCGCTCTCTCTGTCTCTCTCTCTGTCTCTCTCTGTTTCTCTCTCTCTGTCTCTGTTTCTCTCTCTCTCTCTCTCTCTCTCTCTCTCTCTCTCTCTCTCTCTCTCTCTCTCTCTCTCTCTCTCTCTCTCTCTCTCTCTCTCTCTCTCTCTCTCCCCACCCCTTCTTTTCTATGTAGATGTCTACTTGCCTGGGTTACAGGATGGTCAGATAGTCTGATATATGATGCACTGCATTTTCTAAACAATGACAATACAACCTCTTTGCAAGAATATAGAGTGTGTGTGTGTGTGTGTGTGTGTGCGTGCGTGCGCACGCGCGCGCGCGTGTGTGTGTGCTAGTTCGCTAGTATGGGGGGGGGGGGGAGTGAGTGGAGCTGTTTGTGTGCTTCCTTCCTCCTAAAGTGATACTGCGATTCACCTCCTGTAGTAATTTAGACAGACGTGAAGAAAGCATGATTACTTGGCAAGCTAGATGTTGAAGGGGGAGACTGTAATCTACTCCACTGTCAACCTCCACTGTAGCGCTACAGAGGAGGACATCATTTCTGTCCCATGATCATTATCGGTAACGAACAGTCCTAAGGGACATGGACAAAGTGACAGACGAGCTGATCTACCCTCAGGTCCTCTCATCTCCTCCTCACCAACAAACTGACCCCCATCGGTCAGTCTGCAACCTGTTGAAAAATCAGACCCAGGGTGGGTCTGGGCAAAGCCAGGGAGGGGGTACTGAAGGAAATGAGATTAACTGACCGAAAGAAGAAGATAGAAAGATGGCAACTTTTACATCTTCTTTTCGTTCACCTTTAAATTAACTGGCTAAATATATACTGTAACTTTTTAATCTTCTTTTCGTTCACCTTGAAATTAACTGGTTAAATATATATGGTAAATTTTTTAATCTTTTCGTTCATCTTTAAATTATCTGGTTAAAAATATACGGTAACTTTTAAATCTTCTTTTAGTTCATCTTTAAATTAACTGGTTAAATATATATGGCAACTTTCAAATCTTCTTTTCGTTCACCTTGAAATTAACTGGTAAAATATATATGGCAACTTTTAAATCTTCCCTTTTCGTTCATCTTTAAATCAACTGATTAAATATATATGGCAACTTTTAAATCTTTTCGTTCATCTTTAAATTATCTGGTTAAAAATATACATACGGTAACTTTTAAATCTTCTTTTAGTTCATCTTTAAATTAACTGGTTAAATATATATGGCAACTTTCAAATCTTCTTTTCGTTCACCTTGAAATTAACTGGTAAAATATATATGGCAACTTTTAAATCTTCCCTTTTCGTTCATCTTTAAATCAACTGATTAAATATATATGGCGACTTTTAAATCTTTTCGTTCATCTTTAAATTATCTGGTTAAAAATATACATACGGTAACTTTTTAATCTTCTTTTAGTTCATCTTTAAATTATCTGGTTAAATATATATGGCAACTTTCAAATATTCTTTTCGTTCACCTTGAAATTAACTGGTAAAATATATATGGCAACTTTTAAATCTTCCCTTTTCGTTCATCTTTAAATCAACTGATTAAATATATATGGCAACTTTTAAATCTTCCCTTTTCGTTCATATTTAAATCAACTAGTTAAATATATATGGCAACTTTTAAATCTTCCCTTTTCGTTCATCTTTAAATCAACTAGTTAAATATATATGGCAACTTTTAAATCTTCGCTTTTCGTTCATCTTTAAATCAACTGGTTAAATATATATGGCAACTTTTAAATCTTCCCTTTTCGTTCATCTTTAAACTAACGGGTTAAATATATACGGTAAATTTTAAATCTTCTTTTCGTTCACCTTTGAATCAACTGGTTAAGTATATAGGGTAACTTTTATATCTTCATTTCGTCTACCTTTAAAGCAATTGGTTCAATAATAATGGCAACTTTTAAAATCTTTTTTGATGTCCTTCTTTACCTGATTAAACATTTAATGTGAAATATTTTTCAGGAAAAGAAAAGTTAACTACGATACCTTTCTTGTGACTCTGGAAGAAACGTGGACTGATCAGTCAGAACTAGGGTATGCTGCTTCATGAGCAACATGTGAAATCCATATTGTTTACTTTTCTTTTTTAGTGTGTAGGGCCACTTTTGTCTGAAAAATAGCCACACAAACATATAGTTATATGGCTGTTTCGTATTCCTTATAAGAACTTTAGAGGGTGAACAAATTATAGTGCAGTCGTAATTTCTAAAATGGCACTTGCATCATCAGCCATGGCTAAAGTTAAGATCACACTGAGCAGATAAATAGAAATTGGTCTGTGACAAACTGAAGTTAATATGTACAGTGATTTGTTTTCCTCCTTGTTGTATGCATGCCAGCCCTGGTCTTTAACAGCAGAGAAGAATTCAAGCAGTCGAAACGTGGAACTGCAGGACAATTCTTAACACATCCCCCCTGGAACGTGTCATGAATGAGAAAGTGTGCCATATGTTGTAGAATAACTCAGGCCTGTTGCTCCTTAACAGAGAGAAAAAAGTCAAAACAATTTAGATAGGTCAGTAACTTCTTTTTTCTAAAAATGATGTACAGGTAATTGGGGAGCCTTAGCAAAAACCATCTTGCAAGGAACAGTCGAAGACAAGAGAAGAAGAGGCCGCCAAAAGAAATCATGGGTTGACAACATCAAAGACTGGACCGCCCAACCCCTGCAACACCTTCTACTAGCCACACAGGATCGTGAAGTATGGAAAAAGATATCTGTTGCGTCTTCTCTCATGTCCCCCCTACGTCCTTTGGGACATGGGACTGAGTGAGTGAGTGAGTGACAGTTAGTGTACCACCTGGATGAAACATCCTCCAGATACGGCTTGGAGATCAGTGCCGAGAAGACAAAACTCATGACAAACAGTGCCCAGCCAATCACTACCAAGATCACAGTCAGTGGTAAAGAACTTGAGGTTGTAGAACACTTCAAGTACCTTGGAGCTATTATTACTAATGAAGGTTCAAAGACCGAAACCTTCGCAAGAGCTGCACAAACAGTAGCAGCAATGGCGAAGCTCAAGACCATCTGGAAAGCCTGAAACATCTCTCTCAGGACCAAGGTCAAGTTACTGCATGCATTGGTCATCTCCGCATACCTGTATGCATGCGAATCCTGGACATTGAATGCAGATCTACAAAGGATCCAGGCTTTGGAAATGAGATGCCTCAGAAGACACCTTGGTATTTCATACACGGACAACATGACACCTTGGTATTCCATACACGGACAACATTACCAACGAAGAAGTCTGACAAACCATCACCCAACAAGTAAAGCACTACGAAGACCTGCTGACCACAGTCAAGAAAAGGAAGCTCAGATGGTATGGACATGTGACAAGATCAGATAGGCTCTCCAAGACCATACTGCAAGGAACAGTGCAGGGGAAGAGAAAGCGAGGCAGGCCGAAGAAGAAATGGGCAGACAACATCACTGAACGAACCGGGAAGAGCTTCTCCACAACCCAGGCACTTGCCCACAACCGCTGCAAATGGAGCCAACTGGTGCAACGTTTGTTACTGCAGTGCCCCTACGACGCTGGAGGGGGTTATGGGAATAGATGAGATGAGAGATGAGAGTTGGGAATTAGGAAGTGAAGAGATCCAGAACAACTACAAGTGTGTGTTGTGTGGTAAAGGTGTTGTTTTTTTTCCAGTTTATTGTCTTTGAATTTTTTATTCCGTCAGTCAGTCAGTTAGTCAGTCCGCCGGTCATTCATTCATTCATTCATTCACTCAATGTTCGACACTTTTATTCAGCAGATTCTGGTTTAGTCCAAAAGCTGTGTCAGTTATTGATGTCAGCTAATTGCCAAGGCCTACACTAAAATGTTGTTATGTTGTCAAATGTTGTGTTGAGATTGCCTTCAGCCATGAAAAGCTCTTAGCATAATAATCTGCACTCTCCTTTAAAGGAGAAAAATCATCTGAAGTCGGAGTATGGTTGCCTATATGGCGAGGTACTTAAAAACAGACATACGCGCAAACTTCTCATTCAGTGTGCATTTTCAATCTCACAGTGATTCTCAGGTGGGATGAGTGAGTCAGAGTGCACATTCTGGGTGATCCACAGCGTGTTAAGCTGGGCGAACGCACAACAGCAACAACACCACCACCAACAACAACAACAACATTCAACAGATTTACAAAAGAAGGCTGAAAAGATTCTTAAGATTGAGCTAGTAGCTTCAAAAATTATTAATTACAGCAGACTCAGCAGTGAGCCTCCCCCCTCCCCCCAATTTGAATTCACAGGAAATCTATTTACGTCAGCAAAGTCTCTGACCAATCAGTTCTATGTATTTGAACCACTCCAGACGAAACTGAACAGCTAATCAAGCAGCAACTCCCACAATGACCCACTTTCCCCGAACAAAGGTAGACATTACGCATTTATGTGTGTTTGGTTGGAGCTGAAAGTTCCTTCATTCCTAAAATTCAGTCTGCTTTGTGCTCTGCTTGATTGTGCTGAAATTTCTGGGTTTGAATGTCTTGCTTGCATATGTACCCCTTTGTTTGCGTGTGTGTTTGCATGTTGTGGCTTACAGACTAGTTAGATAGTGTGTTCAACAGTTTGTAATCAGTAGCAAGGCTGGTTAATGAACTTTTTGGAACAGTTACTACCCTGAGCTAATAATGTGTATCAACATTCGAATAGAATGTTTTAATCTTGCTGTAGACATAAAACACCCGCTATAAAAAGCTATGTGTCTCCATTACATTTTTCAGTAGGAAAAAAACCCCAATCTAACCTTGCAGTGTTGAAAATGAAACTCGTATCTTCTTGATACAAACAGTACGTGAGTGTTGCGAAAAGCACTGCAATCAAACTACTGCGCGTGTAATCATCCTATCAAACTTCAGACCAGCACTGACCTTTCAGCATCAGATCAATAACACGACTCTAACCAAATTTTTTTTCTCCAAAATAATCTCACCTGACAGTCCTGACATTTGCATTATTTTACCTCACATTTACCAACGCACCTTTCATCCATCATTAGAACAACAAGATACCTCCAGTAACACAGAGCTCCCTCTCTCTGCTGTCTGTCTGTTGGTCTGTGTGTCTGTCTGTGTGTCTGTCTGTCTGCCCCTACTCTCTCTGTCTCTGTCTGTCTGTCTGTCTCTGTCTCTGTCTGTCTGTCTCTGTCTCTGTCTCTCTCTGTGTTTTTGTGTCTCTATCTCTGTCTGTCAAAGACAGTCTATCTAAGCGCTGTGATTTGTTTTTACAAGATATAGCAATATATAATTTTCAATTTATTATTATCTGCCCCTCTGTATGTCTCTCTCCATCTCTGTCTCTCTGTCTCTGTCTGTCCATCTGTCTCTGTCTCTGTCTCACTGTTTTTGTGTTTCTATCTCTGTCTGTCAAAGACAGTCTATCTAAGCACTGTGATTTGTTTTTACAAGATATAGCACTATATAATTTTCAATTTATTATTATCTTCCCCTCTCTATGTCTCTGTCTCTCTCTGTCTCTGTCCATCTCTCTCTCTGTCTCTGTCTTGCCTTGTCTGTCTCTCTCTCTCTCTCTCTCTCTCTCTCTCTCTCTCTCTCTTTATCTCTCTCTCTCTCTCTCTCTATCGCTCTCTCTCTCTCTTGGGAAATGCAAGCAGACTGACTGATGTCAAAGTGATCCAGCCTGAATCCGTCTGTCAGAAAATGATGGGCCCGTCTGCCTTTGTTTTAATGAAATGACTGGCTTTGTTCCTGGTTTGGGGGGAGAGAAGGGGAGGGAAGGGAGGGGGAGAAGGAAGAAGGTTTGGGGGTGGCCCTGTGGTACGCGTAGAAAACGTTAGTTGTTGACGTGCAATGGTAAGAAAAAATGAAAAGTTTTGATGATTTTGGGTTCAATTGAAACTCTTAGGCCTAAATACGACATTAGTAATACTGTTGTTGCAGCAATAAAGCTGTTGTTGCAACAACAATATTCGATCAAATTCGATGATCATTTTAATGAAGATCAAAATGTTGTTGTTCTTGTTGTTGTTGTTGTTGTTGTTGCTGCTGCTGTTTGTTCCCCAGTCACTCTAGGAGTCACCTAGAATATGAACTCCGACTCGCTAATCCCACCTGAGAATCACTGTTAGATTGAAATTGCACACTAGAAGAGAAGTTTGCGTGTGCAGCTTTTTAAGTACTTCACCATATAGTCATCCAAACTCCGACTTCAGAGAATAAATCAATAATTAGGATACCTGCAATTGAAGACAATTGTATTGATGAGGAGGAGGAGGAGTACCTTGCTTCTGTTGCTGCCGCTGCAACCGCCACCACCGCTGCTGCTGCTACTGATGATGATGGTGACAAGGATAACGAAGGCAGAGACTAAATGATGATGCCAATATCCATCTGCAACAATGATGATGGTCACAACAACGAAAACGGGGATTATTATCATAATGAAGATCGTGATGTCGACGATGACAATAATGACAATGAGGAAAATATTGAAGCTATCTGTGCTGTTGCTGCAGTGACTACTGAACCGCTAGATTCTAATATATATATATATATATAGATATAGATATAGATATATATATAAAATTATATGTGTGTATGTATACATATATATAGAGAGAGATTACATATAATTATATACATACATATATATATGTATGTATCTATATCTATTGATACATATATTATATCTATATCTATCTAAATATATATAAATATAAATATAAAGAAGCTGAAGATTTAAGAGAGATATATGTATCTATATCTATCTATCTATATATCTATCTAAAATGGGGGTTTTAATGTCACAAGGTGTTATATTTTTATTGGCATTATTTTCTATATGGATAACTTTGAATACACTGGGTTTTTTCATCACTTTTGCAGGTGTGGTCACCTGGGTGTTTGGGGGGGGGGGGGGTATTAGCAATGCCATACATACAAATCTTAATTTGTGGGCTTTTTCTGCACCATTTACTTCTACCTCTCTGTTTGTGTCAGTCTCTGACTGTCTGTCTTTGTGTCTTTATCTGTATCAAATTAATGCCCTTTTCCCATTCTCTCTCTCTCTCTCTCTCTCCATCTCTCTCTCTCTCTCTCTCTCTCTCTTGCTTCTGTGTCTATTTCTATCCATGAGCTATGCCTTTCTTGAATAAATATCATTATTGTTCTCTCTCTCTCAAAGTGTCTGAACTCATTCAAAACTTTATCTCAATTTGGCAATAGCGTGCGCCTAAATACAATTACCGTAAATCTCATGGCCTGGGAAAAAGGGCTTGGCCCTAACTACATTGACCCATTGGGATGCCCGAGGGAGAGCTTGAAGTGAATGAAGAGTGATGTCAGCAAATGATTCACCTCCCTCTGAATACACTCTGCAAGTCTGGCTGTCACATGTGCTTGGAACTGGAAGCTCATTGGTGCAATACAAACTTCCGTTTGCATGGCGGATTCAGTCAGGTAGAGGGACGAAACCATTTCTTTTTCCACAAAACTTGAAACATTGGCTAATTGATTATGTGCAAGAAGATGGATTGGTTGTTTAGGCAAGTGGTTGAATGGTAGAAAGTTTAGGTGACGACAACTTAAGAATTAGAAGTATTAACACATCATAATAAATGGGTTCATGTAAACCCTGATGTCAACCTATTCGTAATTTTGTATTTTTTGTTGTTGTTGTATTTTATACCACTTTAAGTCACGCCAGATTTCTCTCTGTGAAATTCAGGCTGCTCTCTCCCCAGGGAGAGTGCATCGCTACAAGAGCAGCACCATCTTTTTCTTCTTTTTCCTGTCTGCAACTATATTTGTTTCCCTCTTAGAGTGGCTTTTTTCTACAGAATTTTTCCAGGGACAACTCTCTTGTCGCCGTGGGTTCTTTTACGTGCGCTAAATAATTATGTGTAACACACGGGACCTCAGTTTATTGTCTCATCCGAAAGACTAGCGCCCAGACCACTACTCATGGTCTGATGGATGGGGGAAAAGTTTCGGGTCCAAATGGGATTCGAACCACTGCACACTTCCAACCCAGACTTTTTGCTTTCTAGACAGGCGCGTTACCTCTAGACCACCGATCCACCTTGCTGGTCATGTTTAGACTTCCTTGTGCTGACTCGTCTAACAAAGCAGAAGGAGTCTACTACAGTCTGGTCACTCTGTGGACCACAACTTGTTTAATGGGCAGTACCATTTTTACTGATTAAAACGTGTTCTTTTACACTATACATTTTTAAAGAGTGCAAATGTTTTAAAACTCCAATATTTTCTTTTACACTACACAGCCTGCAGGTCCAGCATAGCTCAGTCAAGGGGCCAGGGGCCAGTGCTAAAATTAGCACACCCTTTACTTTCACCAGGTCCAAGTATGGTCAGGTTCTGCTATAATTAACACCAGCTGGCCCCAGCTGTGCTGAGATGGGTGAAAGAGATAGCAGCTGAGAGCAGCTGAAAGTGGGGGAAACTGACAGCTGTGACTAGAAAAATACCTTCAACATTCTGAATACACTTTGGATTCTTTCTGCTTTCTTGAACTGGATATGAGGTGTTAGTTCATACTGCATTATATCACATCACCATGTAAGAAATTCAAAAGATACTCGTTAGGACCGGATAGCCTGATGGTCATAGTGGTGGGCATTTTGTTTGTGATCTGATGGCCTGGGCTTGATTCCTATTCAAGGCTATTTTTCCCCTAAAGTGCCAACTCTACTTCACCAAAAGTCCTTCAGAGGAGACTATAAACTAAGACCCTGTGTGTGCAAAAGCACACAGGAAATCTTGCACATATGGTAAAACCTGTTCTACTTTTTCGAAGAGTAAGCCATCGTGTGTTGGTGGGAACAGATGAAAAAATTTACAAAACCTCAGATACACATTAATTTTTTTAGAGCCAATTTAAGTTGTATTGCTATGATCTGACATTTTAAACAATTTTATCAATTGCTGTTTCAAAGTACAATTACCATTGACACTTTTCATAACTCACATGTACCCACATGCACACCTACACCCCCACCCCCACCCCACACATATGGGATGTGATAGGAAGTGTCTTGTTAGATGGTAATATATTCATCTATCCTATTGTGCATACTGATGTGATAACATTTTATGACATATCTATAAAAAAAAAAAAGACATATTTAATAGTTAATATGAGAGACGTCCAACTGTATGATGTCTTAATATTCGGATTGTGCCTTTTACACATACATCTGGCTCCCCTGTGGGGAAGCAAGGGGGGGGGGCTGTTAGTATAAATAGCATCCCCACCTTCTGGAAATTCTGTGCTAGAAACTCCCTCTTTTCTATCCCTCTCTTTGTTTCTGCCATCTTCCTTCTCTTCCTATCACCTTCTTCTTTTCTATTTTTCTGCCTTCTTGGTCCTTTTTTCTGCCTTTCTTTTTGCAGAAATACAATAGATAACCCACCCTGAAGTCAGATTGGCTGGGCCTGACTTGTCAGGCGCTTAACAGCAGCACGACTCATTTTCGCTCATGTGGTAGACAATAGTTGCTGTCTGAAGAAAATAAAATACATCTGACAATGCTGAAGGTCTCAAAGAATTAAATTGCAGGTTTAACTTTGTGGTTCTTGCTTCCTCCCCCCCCCCCCCGCCCCCCCCCCCCCCCCCCTTCTTCTCCTCTGTCTTTCTTCGGCCACTTCTGTTTAACCGTTCCACTCCCTTGGGCTATTGTGTCAACAAAGTAAAGAACTGTTATTCTTGATGCTCCTTCTGTCTCTGACTCACTCTGTCACACATCGTTGTTTGTCTGTCTGTCTCTCTGTATGTCTCTGTCTCAATTTCTCTCTGTCTCAGTCTGTCTGTCTGTCTCCCTTTCAATTCTATTAATGAACTTGCTATGGAAGTTATTAGGGATGGCAGACAAAGAGAGACATAGACAGAGAGAGACAGAGACATGGAAGGAGATGCAGATGGACAGACAAAGACAGAGGGAGAATACAGAGACACAGATGAAGCAAGATAAACAGACCCCTTGGGATCTCTTATTGAAAACTTGATCGAGCAGGCCTACCATGACACACACAGGAAAAAGAATTAAGCATCCTAAATCTGAATTGCATCAGAATCACCCAACCCCATCTTCCTTCCCCAAAGTGTACAAAATGTTTTTCACATACTTGAGAGAACTTGAAGATGAAAGAAGAGAGCCATGCCTGCAAATCAATTACTTCCCTTTGAATAAATGTACACGTCAGAGTTATATTCTTTGAACTGGAAGCCTATTGTTTGCATCCAGACTTGTGTTTGCATTATTTACTTGAGGTTGAGGCAACGAATTCAGGAAAACATGTTGGCTTGGAACCTGTATTTGGTTAGAATAGGCTAAGCCTTACATACAGTTGTTGCTTCGATTTTATGTCTGTTGACTCAAAGTGACATTAGACGAGACAGAATTATTCTGATATTGCCATATATTTTATAGTAACGCCAGCCAGTAGGCAAAATATATCAGAAAAACCATGATAATCAAAACCAGAATAACTAGTTTTGAATCCATACCTTATGTGATTTTTTGATAACTGTCTAGTATCCAAAAAAACATGTCTACAACACAACCCTAATCCTTCAGCACATTAACAACAATATGCATGAACAAATCATTGGTTTAGGAATACATAAAAGTGGTAGTAGTGACAATACCAACAGCAGCAACAACAGCAATAGTAACTCTCTCTCTCTCTCTCTTTCTCTCTCTCTCTCTCTCTCTCTGTGTCTGTCTGTCTGTCTGTTTAAACAAATCTGTTTGGGAGAACATACCACAAACTTAATCATTCAGTTGAGCTATAGTGTGCACATGAATACAATTACCCTAAATCTCATTTCCCCAGCAAAAGGGCTGGCCCTATCTGCATTGACTCATTGCAAAGCCCCGAGGGAGAACTTGAGGTGAATGAAGAGCGATGTCAGCAAATGATTCACCTCCCTCTGAATACACTCTGCAAGTCTGGCTGTCACGTGTGCTTGGAACTGGAAGCTCATTGGTGCAATACAAACTTCCGTTTGCATGGCTGACTCAATCAGGCAGAGGCACACACTTGTGTTTTGTTTACCAATAACATGATTTGTTGGTTATCTCTTTACACCTGTGTCCTATTGGTTGTTCAGCACAGCCGATGAATGGCCAAAACTTTTGGTGATAGCTGACACACCCACACCTGTCCTTAGTCCTTTGGACTATGGGGGCAGTAATGAAGATTTTGTAACTAGCTTCCTCCACTCCTCAAGGTCCTCTGCTTTTTTTTTAGCAATCTATTCCACTCAAGGCCAGTCCTCTCTCTAATGTCTTCCCTTCTGTTTTCTCTGTCTGTCTCTTCATCTCCCTCCTTGTACTGTTTCCTGTAGGACAGTCTTGGCCAGTTTATGCCCGAACCACTTTAGGTAGCTTTTTTTTTTTTTTACTGAAGTCAGGAGCTCTTCATATGGTGCCATAAGGTTTTTATTTCTGGCCTTCACTATAGAAGTTAAGAGTAAGGACTAAAACAAATATCTAAGAAGTAATCTGCTAAGCCATTATATTAATTTTAATCCAGAACAGCTGGTCATATTTAAAACTCGCACCCTATGGGAAGATTCTCAGTGGGTATGGTAGGTGTTTCTGCGAATACATCTTTCATGGTAAGCATACTGGAACACAAATACCTACTCTTCCAAAAGGTGGAATGAATTTTAATGTGTGTGCAAGATGTTCTGTGTGGGTGTGTACCCTGGGCCTTGGTTTATAGCCTCATCCAAAGAACTTTGACATTCATGTTGATTTTATCATCAAACTGTGAAGAAAGGGAGAGGCTGGAAATCGGACCCAGAGCAGTCACCCTCCTTCTGATACTACTATTGAAAAAAAATACTGATTTCAAAAGACATTTCTAATCTCTGGGAAGAAACTGTTTATATATCCACTAGCTAGAATGTCTGCCTGTGTTGTCATGAAGTCCCATATGGTTTTCTTTTTTGTCATTCTCTCTCTCCCTCTCTCTCTCTCTCTCTCTCTTATTTTTAATCCCCTATGCTCTTTTGTAAACAAAATGAGAACAATCAAACAGTTTTCTTTTTTCATGCTCTCTTTATTTTCTGAATAATCAAAAAAGGGATAAACGCTGCCAACATGAGTGCCCAAGTGAAGAAGATAGATGTTGCCGGGGTAAAGTCCCTAAGGCTTTTCAGGTTTATTTGTGGTTCACTCCTTCCTTCTCTCCTCACTGCCCTTTTTCCAATGCCAGACCCAGTTTCTCTCTGTCTCTATGTCTCTGTCTCTCTCTGTCTCTGTATCAATCTCTCTCTCACTCTCTCTCTCAGTCTCAGTCTCTATCTCTCTCTCTCTCTCTCTCTCTCTCTCTCTCTCTCTGTACGAAAAAAACGCATTTTCACTCTAATTATGACAGACAACAATATTAGCTGTCTAAGTGTTCCACGAAGAAGAATAATCCTGTTAAAAAATACTGATTTCAAACATTTCTAATCTCTGGAAAGAAACTTTTTACATACCCACCAGCTAAGAATGTATGGCTCGGTAGTCGTGAACTCCCACACGCTTTTATCTTTATTTTCTCCTTATTTTTTGAATAATCAAAGGAGATAAATGTTTGCCAACAAGAGTGCCAAAGTGAGGAAGATGTATGCTCATGTGGTGGAGGTCCCTAAGGCATTTCAGGTTTATTTTTTTGGTTCACTCCTTACTTCTTGTCACTGCCCTCTTTCCCATGCCTGTCCCAGTCTCTCTCTGTCTCTGTCTGTCTCTCTCTCTCTTTGTCTCTCTGTCTGTCTCTTTCTGTCTTCCAAAGACTCTCTCTCTGTCTCTCTGTCTCTCTCTTCTTGTCTGTCTGTCTCTCTCTCTCACACATACACACACAGAGAGGTAACGATAGAGAGAGACACAGACAGATAAACATGCAGAGATAAGTGGATAAAGACATAGGTCCCTCAGGATATAGCACTCACAGCTTTATCACCCTTGTCCCCATAACAATATAGCCACAAATAAACAGACACATTCTACATCTGATGAGATCAGAACCACCCCATCCCAGCTTCCTCCATCCATTGTGTAGGTCGGTAGAACAGCTATCATACCCTAGAGAGAACATAGAGCTGAATAAAGAGCCATGCCTGCAGATGATTTACCTCCCTTGAAAGTGTTCTTTAAGCCACAACAGTGTCATGTGGGCTTTGAAGGGGAAGCCCACTGGCGTGATCACAACCTCCATTGGCATGGCTTGCTTTATTTAGAATAAGACCATAATCACAGGAGCTTGTGGTTGGGGTGCATAATTAGATAGATCAAATTAAACCTGACAGAAAAAATATGTTTCCTGTTAGCTCTAGTGTGCATATAAAGTAGATAATTATTATTAGAGAAGAACTCTTAATCGAAAAGGGGTATTTTGTGTGTGTGCTAAACACAGCTTGTTATCAGCTTATAACATAAATTATTTGACATCAAAGAATTTGTTGATGACAAAAAAAGCTTGGGCTGTTTATGAATTTGTCATCTTTTGGGCACTTAGCAGCAGTATACATATGCAAAGTCATTTGCTTGTAGCACCAGAAATTCATAGACAGTGAGAGTTTTCATTTTCTTATTCTTATTTTGTCAACCAATTTGGTTGCACCTTTTTTTCTCCACAGCTCATACAATAATTTCTTCTCTTCTCTTAACTGGTTTTGAACAAACTCGAATACTCAAATATTTTGGTACTAATAATTCATAAGAAGATTCATTTTCACAATGCACTTGTGGACCACAACATTTTCTCAACAACTATAAGTCCTTGATTTCTTTTTAGGTCAAGATCAGTTAGTTATTAAAATAGCTGACATTGCATAGCTATGTTTATCTTAGGCTATATGAATAGTCATGTTTCAGTATAGGTCAAGTAGAAGCTTTTCTGGTTTGTGCTCTGTGCTATCTACACATGGGAAAGAAAAGTACACAAGAAATATATACAGTAGTAGTAGTGGTAGTAGTAGTACGAGTAGTAGGAGTAGTAGGAGGAGTAGTAGTAGTAGTAGTAGTAGTAGTAGTCGTTGTTGTTGTTGTTGTTGTTGTTGTTGTCGCACAACACAGTGCCTGAAGCAGAAGTAAGAGTGGCAATTACATGTATATACATATAGTTTATTTTATATAATATCTGTCTGTCTCTGTCTCTGTCTGTCTGTCTCTTTATATATATATATATATATATATATATATATATATATATATATATATATATATATATATACAGTTTAAGGTGTCCCATAACCTATAAGGTCACAGGGGAGCGAGGGGTCAGAGACCTCGACTTCTCTAAGGGCCAGCATATTGAGGGCACGCCCATCTCCTCTCCCTCGCTGCTTTACCTTCCCCGACCTTAAAGAGGCAGGTACCCATTTACAGGTAGGTGAACTGGGGGACTGTACTGAAGCCAAGGTGTGCAAATGGTCACCCATCCAAGTGGTAACCGCACTCGATGCTGCTTAACTTCGGATGAGACTATAACCCAAGGCCCCCTGTACGAACGCATGCAGAACATCTTGCGCACGCCTTAAATCCTGTTCTGCTTTTCGGAAGAGTAGGCCTTTGTGTGCCAGTGGAAACAGGTGACAAAATTTACAAAACCACATACACACAGGGACTGGATGTAAAAAAGCACATGAGTGCTTATTCCATTATCCTCGATATAAAATAACAAATAAATAAAAAAATTAAAATGGGGGAAAGTGGGGTGCTCCGACCACTGAGCTGTCCCATCCCTTATTTTAACGATGGATCAGCTTTACTGATGAAAAATTCAGAGGTGAAATAAGAAAGTCTATATTGTCATCGTCATCATCCTTGTGATCATCAAACACTCGGACAGAAAAAAAAAAAAAATATATATATATATATATATATATAATCTGTATCTGTGTCTGTCTCTGTGTTTCTGTGTGTGAGCACCTGTGCACGCACAGCATAATAAAACTGAAACATCCAGTCTGGCAGTAGCGTGTGCATAAATACAATTACTGTAAATCTCATTTCCTTACCAAAAAGGCCTGGCCCTCTCTGCATTGACCCATTGTGAAGCCCGAGGGAGAGCTTGAAGTGAATGAAGAGCGATGTCAGCAAATGGTTCACCTCCCTCTGAATACACTCTGCAAGTCTGGCTGTCACGTGTGCTTGGAACTGGAAGCCCATTGGTGCACTACAAACTTCCGCGTGGCTGATTCAGTCAGGCAGAGGCAGACAATTGTGATTCATTTACAAGTTTGACTTATTGGTTACCTCTTCACTCACGTGACCAGTCGATTGTTAAATAGGGTGGCTGACAGGCGAAAAGCTCTGCTGATAAAAAATTCAGAGGAGAAATAAGAAATATCGTCATTGTCTGGTCATCCAATACTCAGCAAGTTAAATTCTTGTCTGTCATATGAGCAAACATGCATTGCACTGCTGTTAAGCACCTCACAAGCCAGGCCCAGTACATCCAAATTCAGCATAGGAGAAAATTATTATCTTTTCAGTCTTTCTGGGGGGAAAAGGCGGGAGAGAATGGACCAAGAAGGTACCAAGAAGACAAGAAAAGGGTAACAGGAAGAAAAGGAACAAGACAGAAATGAAAAGGAATAGAAAAGAGGGAATTCCTCATGTAGAGTTTCAGAAGGTGGTGATGCCGATTTATTCTGACAGGCCACCTGGCATCCCTAGGGAGGAAGGAAGAAAAAGTATACCAAAAATAGAACTGTTGAGCCTAAATCTGATATTCCTTCACAGCAGCTGGTAATATCTAACATCCACATTGTAGTAATCATTCTGTCAGTGGAGTAAGGGTTGTGAGTATTACATGCCACTCTGAGCAACACGTTCTTTCTATCAAGCATATTCATTGTCCTGTGTTATTGTGTCGTTTCCGGATGATAAACAAGGTGAGAAGGTTGTGTCAACATCAACTCATTCTTAACAATAGAAAAATAAAGCTTCAATATTTTGGATAAAGTCAAAATTCTTGCTATCTGTTTTTTAACTGGATGTTTAGATTTCGTTTATGCTATACTGGTCACATCATTGTGTGAGGAATTTGAAACATGAATAAATCTCTTATCTAAAAGGCGCATAATATTCTTCGCACAGGTAGATGGGATGCTTGGTACTAATATTTTGAGTGGCTATGTACTTGTGCATGTGTGGGTGCCTCTATATGCATGCGTGCGTGCGTGCGTGTATGTGTGTGAGTGTGCGTGTGTGTGTGTGAAAGACATTGTACAAGTACTGATATAAAACGCCATGGCATACCTTTTTTGTTAATTTTGGTGCACAATGGCATTAAAAAAAAGTGTTAAAACTAGGTCGACTGGTTAATGGTGCAACCTAAAAACGAAAAGAAAACTTTCTAAAGAAAACTTTCTATAACCTTTATTTCTCTCTCTCTATGCCCCCTATAGCGCTCACATTTCACCCTTTACTCATCCACAATGCCAGTCTTTGAAAGAATAAGATATACCCGAGGATATTGAACTGCGGCATTGTCTCTACCCTAGGGAACTAGTCCACACAGAGGCAGTATTCAATTTGAAATATAACTGTCAGAAACAGTGATGCTTGGTTAACGAAGTGACGGTTTCTTTCATGGTTTGTGGAGAAGTAAGGGTGAACTATGTGAAGTATTGTTATTTTTCCGTTGAAGTGATGAAGACGGCTAGAGGATAGAACTAGAAATAGTGGGGAAAAGTTAAGAAGTAAAGGGAGAAACTCTTGTGATGGAATGAGGCTGGTTGAGCCTGATCCATGTGTGAATAGACAGTGGAGAGGCAAGAACTAAGAAAGTATTCCAAATATTTCTGGTCAGGGGCGTAGATCTCTGCATAACTTCGGGTATCTTTTTTTCAGAGAGAGTACTTTGTCCTAGTGCATTCAGTACCATTTACACACACACACACTCTCTCTCTCTCTCTCTCTCTCTCTCTCTCTCTCTCTCTCTCCTCTCTCTCTCTCTCTCTCTCTCTCTCTCTCTTGATTTATTCATGCTTGTTTTCAATTTTTCCCCATGAGGGCCTGGCGTAAAGAAGCCTCTGGCTTATCCATTTACCATCATTAAAATGTTCGAGTTCGAGTTCTCTCTCTCTCTTTCTCTGAGAGCAATCTTTTTTCCTTTTACTGTGCGAGTGTATTGGGATTGGGTTTATTTTATTTTATGGTCATATAATGTATCGCTAAGGGCGGGGACTGGATGTAAAAAAGAACATGGGTGCTTATTCATTATCCTCGAAATAACAGAATTTGTCATAGTCATTCTCTCTCTCTCTCTCTCTCTCTCTCTCTCCTCTCTCTCTCTCTCTCTCTCTCTCTCTCTCTCTCCAATTTGACAGTGACAGCCTGATGTTCCTTCTGTGGTCGATGGCTATAAAATCAGATCAATTGGATTGCGATTGGTTCTCGCTCGTCTCTCTCTCTCTCTCTCTCTCTCTCTCTCTCTCTCTCTCTCTCTCTCTCTCTCTCTCTCTCTCTCTCTCTCAAATTTACGTCACCCTATTCCTTCTGTGTCTCTCCCAGGATTGTTGAATTGTGTTTTCTGTCGATCTATTTTTTCTTTTCTTCTCTCTTCAGACGTTCTTAAGCATTTGGAAATGTGTTTCTGTAAGATTCTTTTCGTACCGTTGAACTTAAGACATGGATACTCTGGTAATCACTTTCTATTTGCCAGAATTATCATTATAGATACTTTCAAAAACCTGTTGCGCTTTTCGGAAGAGTAGGCCATTGTGTGCCCGTGGGAACGAACGACAAAATTTACAAAACTGCATACCCACTGGAACTGGATGTAAGAAAATCATATGAGTGCTTATTCCGTTATCTTTGAAATAAAAGAATAAATGAATAAATATTTCAACCAAACGATTAATTAACGTTCAGACAACTACTCAACATTTGTATGGATCGAGGGACAAGATTCAAACCCACACCTCTTACATTTTAAATATTGCCTTTATCGGTAGGCCACAAGTGAGGGGGGAAGATTAAAATAATAATCTTAATAAAGATGATGCTAAAATTGTGGTTTAAAATGAAAACCTTGAAATTTGTGCAAGGAATTTCTTTCTTTTCTCTCCCTTTCGGCTTTGTTCCTTCTTTTCCTGTCACCTCCTTCTTGTCTATTTTCTGCCTTCTCGGTCCATTCTCCTCCCTTTTTTCCCCAGAAAGACTTAAAACAGAACAATTCTCTCCCACGCTAAGTCAGATGCCCTGGGCCTGACTTTGTCAGGCACTTAACGGCAGTGCAACGCATTTTCGTTCATATTACAGACAACAATAGTTGCTGTCTGAGCGTTTGAGAAAGAAGACAAAATGAAAATAGGGGAAATTGAAAGGTCACCTCCATAATTTAAAAAAACAACACCTGTTGACGTTTTGAAAATGTTGTAGATCTGTGACTTTTATTTTTTTCTTTATTTGGTGAGAAAAAAAAGTGTTATGGAAATAATTGGAAAACAAAGAGAATACGTGAAGGAATGTTAGAGGTTTCAAGTGTATTTCAGGTTTATTTCTTTCCTTCTCCTGTCTTCTCTTGGCTTCCCTCTGTCCTATTTTCTGCCCACCTCTGCTCTTTATCACCTTCAATCCCTCTGGCTCTTGGGTAAACACTGTGAGAAAAATCAATTCTTGATGTCCTCTGTCCCTCTCTCTCTCTCTCTCTCTCTCTCTCTCGTCTGTCTCTCTCTCTCCTCTCCTCTTCTCTCTCTCTCTCTCTGTCTCTGTCTCTCTGTCTCTTTCTCTCGCTCTCTCTCTGTGTCTGTCTGTCTGTCTGTCTCACTTCACCACCCTCCTACACCACACACACACACACACACACACAAACACACACACACACTCCACTCTCCCTAAAAGTCCTTCGGATGAGACTATAAACCGAGGCCCCGTGTGCGAACGCACGCAGAACATCTTGCGCACACGTTAAATCCTGTTCCGCTTTTCGAAAGAGTAGGCCATTGTGTGCCGGTGGGAACGGATGACAAAAATTTACAAAACCGCATATACACGGGAATCGTATGTTAAAAAAAATAAAGGCACATGAGTGTTTATTCCATTGTCATCGATATAAAAGAAAAAATGAATAAATAAAACACAACGTGTTTTTGTGTGTTTGTGTCTGTGTGTCTATGTATGCATGCAGTCTTGTGTGTGAATGAACACGAAGTCAGAGACACAGAGAGAGAGAGAGTAGAGAGAGAGAGAGCAAGGAGAAGATTCACACACACACACACACACACACACACACAACGGATGCAAGGAGAACCCTGAGGGTCTCTTCCTCCAAAACTTTATTTGTCAGTCTCACAATAAAACGCACATGAATAGAAACATCCCAAAATCTGATTACATCGGAGACCTCCACCCCTGCCCTACCCCCGTCTCCATCATTTCTTTAGAACAGTTATCACACCCTACAGAGAACGTGAAATGAAGTGAAGCGCCGTGCTGCAATTGATTTACCTCCCCTGAATGCGCTCTGCAATCCGGACGTCACGTGTGCTTTGAGCAGGAAGATCATTGGTGTAATTCAGACTTCCGTTTATTCGGGCTTGCTGCGATTTGATGCAACAAACTGGAGAAATTCATTAGTTGGGGGGGCAATAATTAGCTTGAATAAATCGCACTCTACAGATAAAGTTTGTTTTACATTAATATTTATTGTCTCTTAACTGGACCCTGCTTACAAAACATACCAGAAAATTACATTGCATTGAATACCCCTTTAAGTCACAGCAGATTTCTCTGCATGAAATTCGGGCTGCTCTCCCACTAGGAAGAGTGCGTCGCCACAAGAGCAGCGCCACCCATTTTTTTCTTTCTTTTCCTGTCTGCATATATATTTGGTGTCGTATCAGAGTGACTGTTTTTCTACAGACTTTTGCCAGGGGCAGCTTTCTTGTTGCTGTAGGTTATTTTACGTGCACTAAATGAATATTGCATACCGGACCTCGATTTATCGTCTCATCTGAAAGACTAGCACCCAGACCACCACTCAGGGTCTATTGGATGGGGGTAAAGTTTCAGGCACGAACAGGGATTGAACAGCCACACACTTGAAACAGGGTTGAAAACGGATTTTTCGCTCTCTAGGCTAGGCTACCAAAAAAACAATAGTGATCAAAAACAATTTCATAGAAAGACATGAAGACTTTTACATTTGTTTTGGCGACTTTGCAGATGTTATTCGTTGCTGAAATCACTTTTCTTTGTTATTCTAGAGTAGACTGCGCCCTTCTTTTGACTACCCTCTCATTCTTCCTTCAAAGCAATGCACATGGCTAAAGAAAATAAATTAAGAAACAAATCTACCGGAGTTGGAACATTCTACATATCACTATCATGTCCACTTTTTCCAAGATAATGCATCATGAATTCACTCTCTGATCCATAGCCCGTCATCCTAACCACAAAGTACGAAGCACCCCCCACCACCACTCATCATTCATCCCCCACCCATGAAAAAACCCAAACCAAACCAAAACCAAAAAGACGCAGCACCCAAGTATATTTTTTCACATCATAAAAATGGTTTAAAACAAAGTGAAATAATTGAAAATTAACTACGTTTATTAGAAAAAAATTTTGTGGAAAGTGATTTAAAATAAATTTCAGTGTGCACACGCTTTTCTTTCTAGAACTTTCTAGAAACTTTTTTTTAAACAGCCACCATGGCTCAACAGGTGTGACTTGGACCTCTGGTAAGAAGGTCGGGGATTCCTGTTTCATAAGTCTGAACAATTGTTTTGAACTCTAGCCCGCACCTGGCTACACTCTGCGTGCGTGCGTGTGCGTGCGTGCGCGCGCGTACGTTGTGTGTGTGTGTATGTATGTGCGTGCATATGTGTATGCGAGCATTCCTGTGTGTGTGCCTGCGTGTATGCGTGCCTGCTTGCGTGTCTTTGTTTCTTTATTTCGTTTTCTGTTTGGTTGCAGGAATAAACAGCTTTTGCATCTTCTCATTTAAAAGAAAATGTGTGGCAAAATTGACTCGGTTTTTTCAGAAGAAACATACAACAGCAAAAAAAAACTACAACAAATCACAAAAAACCACAAAGCTTATTCCCAAAAATGCCGTTGTTATCTTTTTGTGACAATAAAGTGCTTGGAAAAGGACGGATGGTTTATGAATGGGCCAAGCCGGCGATATTTAACGACAGTTCATTTCAGAGAATGGAATTTAATGTCCATCATAATACTTGGAAGAAATCATTTGGATGGCTGAGAATCAAGTAGCTTGCTGTCTCTTATAATATTTTTTTTTCTTCTTTTTTCGAATTAACTGTTTGGATTTCATTTTGACAAATACATTAGTTTGTTTTTTGTGGGGGGTTTCTTACTGATAACTTTTTTCTCTGGTGTCAATCTTTTCATATGTTGTGTGTATTTTTTTGTTTTATTGTTTTTATTTTTAGTAATTGCGTCATATTTCCTCGTTCATCTGCTTGATTGTTGTTATTGTTGTTGTTGTTGTTGTTAGCTGCGCTGCCGTTAAGCGCCTAACAAGTCAGGCCAAGTGCGTCCGACTTCTGTGTGGGGGAGAATCGTTACCGTTTAAGTCTTTCTGGAAATAAAAAAGGCAGAAGATGGACCAAGAAGGCAGAAAACAAACAAGAAAGAGGTGGCAGGAAGAAAAGCAACAAGGCAGAAACAAAGAGAGGGACAGAAAAGAGGGAATTCCTAGCACATAATGGCCAGAAGGTGGGAATGCTTTTAGTACTGACAGGGCCCATGGCATCCCCTCAGAGCAAGGCTGTGATGACCTCTCAGACAGCTTAAAAAATAGTGTAATGAGTGGATTTCTGCCAACCCTCTGCCTTCTCCAGTTCACTTTGCTTTGTGAAACCATTCAGTACATAGCCAAGTTCATCGAATACAGCTGAACAAGGGGAAACACAAATAACCTCATTCTTTCTTAGTATCCCTATTAGAGGATGTGTCTGTTCAAGTATGCAAATGCTCACCTAGGTGTGCATGCGCACACGCGCACACACACATACACATACGTACACACACGCATGCGCACACTGGACTCACAAACATACCACACACACATGTGAAATCAGGGGCAATTCAAACAATTAACCAGTTTTAAGGAAATCTCCTTCAATCAATAAATGACATAAATCTTGGGCATTATAAACAATAAGTCAGTTTTTTAAAAGAGAACTCCTTCAATAAAGAAATAGGTTTCAAAATGACATGAATATAGGGGCAATTCAAACAATCAGCCAGTTTTAAAGGAGATCTCCTTCAATTAAAAAAAATGTTTTAAAATGACCTGATACCAGGGGCAATTTAAACAATAGTACCAGGGGCAATATAAACAATCAGGCAATTTTAAAGGTCTCCCAGAAACAATAGTTTTTAAAATGATGTGATACCAGGAGCAATTTAAACACCCAGCCACTTTTAAGGGATATCTTCTTTCAAATAATTATCACAAATAGCTATTGAAATGACGTGATATCAGGGACAATTGCATTTTAAACAATCAGCCAATTTTAAAAGAGATCTTCAATAAACAAATAGCTTTTAAAATGACTTGATAGGGGCAATTTAAACAATCAGCCAAATTTTAAAGGAGATCTCCTTTCAAATAACATAAAGCAATTTTGAAATGAGGTGATTCGATGGGCTATTTGAAACAATTAGTACGGATCAAAGGAGATATATCAGAAACAAATAGCTTGTCAAATGACCTGATTTACACAATCAGCCAATTTTAAAGTGGATCTCCTCAATAAACAAATAGTTTTTAAACTAATTTTTAAGGAGATCATCTTCCTGAAAAAAACTTTTTTGTAAAAATTAGGTGATACCATGGGCAATTTGAACAATCAGTCAAACTTAAAGATCTTTCTGAAATTCTTTCGCTAGTAATTACTTATTTATTTATTCTTTTTTGGGGGGGATAATGGAATAAGCACTCATGTGCTCTTTTACATCTAGTGCCCCTGTGTATGCAGATTTGTAAATTTTGTCATCCATTCCCACCGGCACACAAAGCTCTACTCTGGAACAGCTTTTAATGTGTGTGCAAGATATTCTGCATGCGTTCCCACAGGGGTCCTGGTTTGTAGCTTCATCAGGATTGTTCAATGGGAAAGCGTTTCATATTGCTATCAATTACAGTTTGCTAATTGTAGCTCCTATTAGGCTTGCATTTCAGGTTTTGTCTAATTTGTAGGTTTGGGGTTGGGGTTTTTTCATTCCTTATTTCCTAATCTAAATGCATGCATTGTTTTTTTTCTTGTCTAATTTTGTCTCTATTTTCTGTCTTCCTGTATGTCTGTCGTCTGTCTGCTGCTTCTCTCTCTCTCTTCCTCTCTCTCGTCTCTCTCTCTTTTCTCTCTCTCTCTCTCTCTCTCTGTATGTGTGTGTCTGTCTGTCTCTCTCTCTGTATTTCTGTCTTCTCTGTCTCTATCTCTTTCTCTCTCTCTCTATGTGTGTCTGTCTGTTGTCTCTCTCTCTGTCTCTCTGTCTTTCTCTGTCTCTTTCTGTCTCTTTCTCTGTATGTGTGTGTCTGTCTGTCTTCTCTCTGTCTCTCTGTCTTCTCTTCTCTTCGTCTCTGTCTTCTGCTGTCTCTCTCTCTTCTCTGTCTGTCTCTCTCTCTCTCTCTCTCTCTCGTTTATGTAATGTTGTTAAAATTAATAAGTATATTGTATTCACTTCCCCACCACTTCCCTGTGCAATGGACGAAAGCTTGATGCAGTATAAAATCAAAATCTGAATCTCTCTCTCTCTCTCTCTCTCTCTCTCTCTCCTCTCTCTCCCTCCCCTCTCTCTCTCCTCTCTCTCTCCTCCTCTCCTCTCTCTCTCTCTCTCCTTTTACTGGGCAGTATAGCTCCGAGACACAGGTTTTATAAGCGTTGTCCCAAATTAGTTGTTATCAATTCTTGATACACAAAAGAACAGCTAATAATGGTTTATTAACACAGTTCGCTAAACTATATTATGATCTGTCAATGTCGCTTGCAAACAGCAGACACAAACTCCACGAAACGCGCAAGCCCAGCATGCAATCTGCTGCTTGGTAAATGATGGGCTCCACCGGGTCCAACTTATGCAGGAGATCGTAAAAACCGCCACCCTTAATTCACCAGACGCCGTCTGCATGCGTGCGAATGTTTTGAATGCAAGCCCTTTGATTTGTTCACTTTATAATATTGAAGTTATACCATTATATCATACCATTATAGCTATATCATTATTTTTGTTGTTCTTGTTGTTATTATTATTGTTGTTTTTGTTATTATCACTATCATCATTATTATTATTACTATTATTATTATTATCATTATTATCATTATTATTATCATCATCATCATCATCATCATCATCATCATCATCATATAGTAGTAGTAGTAGTAGTAGTAGTAGTAGTAGTAGTAGTAGTAGTAGCAGCAGCAGAAGAAGAAGAAGTAGTAGTAGTAGTAGTAGTAGTAGTAGTAGTAGTAGTAGTAGTAGTAGTAGTAGTAGTAGTGGTGGTGGTGGTGGTGGTGGTGGTGGTGGTGGTGGTGGTGGAGGATAGGTGGTCCAGAGGTAAGGTGCCTGCCTAGAGAATGCGAAAAGTCCGGGTCGGAAGTGTGCGGTGGTTCAAATCCGGTTTGGGCCGAAAAATTCCCATACCTCCCCCCTCCCCCATCCATTAGACCATGAGTGGTGGTCTGGGTGCTAGTCTTTAGGACGATAAACGAGGCCCGGTGTATTATACATAATTAGGTAGCGCACGTAAAAGAACCCACGGCACCAAGAAAGTTGTTCCTGGCAAAACTCTGTAGAATAAAAGCCACTCTGAAAGGGAAACAAATACAGTTGCAGACAGGAGAAAGAAAGAAAAATAATGGGTGGCGCTGCTCTTGTGGCGACGCGCTCTCTCCCCGGGGGAGAGCAGCCCAAATTTGACGCAGACAAATCTAAAGTGACTTGAAGTGGTTCCCCCGTGGGGATGCTGGGTGCCTATCAGTATAAATAGCATCCCCACATTCTGGAAATTCTGTGCTAAAAATTTCCTCTTTTCTATCACTCTCTTTGTTTCTGCCTTGTTCCTTTGCTTCCTGTCATCTCCTTCTTGTCTATTTTCTGCCTTCTTGGTCCATTCTCCTGCCTTTTTTCCAGAAAGAACTTAAAAGGTAACTATTCTCTCTTGTGCCGAAGTCGGATGCGCTGGGCCTTACTTGTCAGGCGCTTAACGGCAGCGTGACGCATTTTCGCTCATATAACAGACAGCAATAGTTGCTGTCTGAGCCTTCGACAAGAAAGACTTAAGTGGTATAAATGTATAAAATATTACAATCACCCAGAGGGCTAATACGTATCATACGCCTTGTCTCTCTCACTCACTCGCAATCAGGGCAGGAACTTTTCAGTGGAAAGTGCACTTCCCTAACTGAGTTGCTGGACATGGGAGGACAATCATGCAAAAGAGCACCTTTCTGAACGTAGTTCGCCAGATCATTTCCATGGCTAACGTTATCAAGAGGGGCCCGGCCCAGTTTGCAGCGGAAACACAAGCTTCCCTTGGGAAGGGGACGGCAGTGCCACCAGTGAGCTAGCTAATCAATGCCTTTGACGGTAACACGACCCTTGAAGCACTCCCTTACCTTTCTGCAGGTCGTGTGAATGTTATGTGGGTGCGCGCGCGCGCGCGCGCGTGTGTGTGTGTGTGGTGTGGAGGTGGGGAGGGGGGTTGTGTGTGTGTGTGTGTGTGTGTGTATGAGCGCGCGCGTGTGTGTGTGTGTGTGTGTGTGTGTGTGTGTGTGTGTGCATGTTGTGTGTGTGGGGGGGGGGGGGTGTGGGTGTGAACATCTGTACCCATTCTCCTCTCTGTCTCTCAGCCTCTTTTTGTCACCCCCCCTCACACACGCACACACACACACACACACACACACAGGCAAGATTCCAGATTTATGTCCTTTCCCCCTCCCCCTTTGGGGTATGGAAGAGTACAATGTTTACAGGAAAACAAAACTTTCAGCAATTCATCTAAACACAATTATTATCAGTGTCAACAGGAAGCTACAAAACATTAAGGAAGGGAAAATGATATTAAGATAATTCGCCAGTCATAAAACTGAAACAGTGATGTTAAGATAATTCGCCAATCAAAACGCTGAAACAATGATGTTAAGATAATTCGCAAAACAATAAAATGAACCAATAATAGTAAAATAATTGACAAACAATAAAAATGAAACAATGATAGTAATATAATTGGCAAATAATGAAAATGAAGGACATTTGCGCCACACACACACACACACACTCACACATGCAGCTTTTAGTAGCAGTTTTGGACAAGAATGAATTCATGTTCTCTGTTGTAAAAAATATCAAATTCAACTCTTAAGAAATACCAACAGATCTATTACATTTTGACGCAGATAGCAGACCTTTTCCAGATTTAAAACAGCCCTTTTCAGACGAGGGATTGTCATAGCAGTCCACACATGTTCCACAGTTTTGAACATCCGACCCCTATAGCAGTTCTAGTATTAAACAATTTGTCACGTTGCCACCGCTGTTATGCCCCCGACAAGTCAGGCCCAGTGCATCTGACTTCAGCATGGGAGAGAAGTGTTATTTTATAAGTCTTACTGGAAAAAGGCAGGAGAATGGACCAAAAAGGCTGAAAATAGACAAGAAAGAGGTGACAAGAAGAAAGTTAACAACAGTGCTGACCCCACTATCCTCCAAAAGAAAAGTCCTTCGATGAGACTAGAAACTGAAGTCCTGTGTGTGAACACACAAAGAACATCTTGCACACGACGTTAACACCTCTTCCGCTTTTCAGAAGAGTACACCTTTGTGTGCTGGTGGGAACGGAGAAAAAATTTATAAAACTGCATACACTCGGACACTGGGTGTAAAAAAGCCAAATGACTGCTTATCCCATTATCCTCGATATAAAAGAATAAATGAATAAGGAACAAGGCAGAAACAAAGAGAGATAGAAAAGAGGGAATTCATGGCACAGAATTTCCAAGTGGGGATGTTACTTATAATGACAGGCCCCAGGCATGGAGAAGATGAATCAGTGAATTAATTTATTAATCAATAAAAGAAACAACAATGAATAATTGAATGGGGGTGGGGGGAGAAACTTGGAACACCCACACACCCATGCACACACACACACATACACACAAACACCACACACACACACTGTGTTCCCAATCCATAAGCCACTATTTCTGAGTCCAAGGAAACCCCAAAATGTATACATGTTGCTCTTGGTGGTGATGGATACTCCTGCTTTAAACATGCTATTCTTTGTGTAGGGCTCCTCTCCTGTGGCAGCAGGAAAATTCCACAGTCCTTTTCTGCAGTCAGTGGAATTGCATGCCTTCAAGTCTATTTAGCTGTGTAGACAGATTAAAAACAGAAAAAAGAGCTTACTGGCCCCTGTGGGATGAGTGAATAGTAGTATTTCCAAAAAGAATCCATAACGTGATTTCATGCAAACCTGTTCCTCTCCCTCATAGAAAGAATATATATATATATATATATATATATATATATATATATATATATATCCCTTTTTTGTTGTTTCTTCCAAGTTTTCACACCAATCAAAGACAAACTGAAAAAAGCTGAGAAAAATGGCTGGCCCTGCTCTTTGTCCCATTTGTCTCTCTCTGCTATAAAGAGAGAACAAGTTTCCCAAAAAAGCCCTCTACAGTATTGCAAGGCTGTTCATTTTTCTTTTGTTAAACAAATCGATTTTCTTTTAGAAAGCCAGAATAAAAACTCAACGCACAAAATTGAAGTTTTCTTTGTTCCGAAAAAAAACAAAACAAATAGACTCACAAAATTGAACTTTTCTTCGTTAGGAAAATAATAAAACAAATAGACTCACACAAAATGAAAGTTTTCTTTGTTACAAAAAAAGAACAAAACAGAATCCGTTTTGAGCATATAATTTTCTTCCTGTCGTACCTGAATATTGAAGACGGAAAGATAGCTTTTGTGCAATACATGCGAGGGGTAGGGGATGGTGGCATTTTTTTGTTTTGTTTTGTTTGGTAGAATTTTGAAATTACCTAGTTTCTAGTGGGGGATTGGCATTCTTGAATTTTGTTAAAATTTTTTAGCCAAGACAATGGAATTGATAATAGTCTACTAAGGAATATATTATGACCAATTCAACCGATGATGACTACTTGTTGAAGTGGCTTTTGTATGAATGCACATGATGGTTGAATACATTTTAGCACAATAAAGGACTTGATAAGTTATGGCTCTAAGATAAATGAAAAGTCAGCAGTAACTATAGTGTAGTGTTAGACTATCACTCCAATACTCAAGTATTACTGAAAAACACATACTGTACCGTAGTTTTGTTTTAGGGGTTGATTTTGGTTGTTGTTGTTGTTTTGGTTTGGTTTTTTTGTGGTTTTTGCTTTTTGGCTTGTTTGTTGTTGCTTGGTTGTTGTTTTTGTTGTTGTTGTTGTTTCTTTGGGAGGATATCCCTGAAGAATACAGTTTCATTCGTAAGTATTAAAAAGTAAGAAAGTGTATGAAAAAAACAACTATAAATGAGGAAAGAAATAGACAAACACTGATATTAAGATTGCTCAATGTTTTAATGATTTAGCCTTATGAATGACCCAGCTTGCCTTAGCATATATGTATACTATCACAACTCAGAAAGGGGGGATTTGAGATAGGGGATGGAAGTTCTCTGCTCCTTTTTCTGTTGCTCTCTCTCTCTCTCTCGCTCTCTCGCTCTCTCTCTCTCCAAGCCCGCTCTGTACTGGCTAAAAAGAAATAGTTCTAGTGGATTGAGATGTTTCCTTCCTTTCTTACATTACTTTGAGATCCCCACAGGGATAGTTAACACATGTACTTAACACTTGCTTTTTTTTTGGCTTCTTATGTAAAAAGAGAGAAGAGTAGGACTGATGTCATCATCCCAAACCTCCTCTTCCCTCCCCCCATCCCTCCATTTCCTTTAACCAGCCTATTTTCAGGATACTCTTTAACAACCCCTTTCAGCACACACTCTCTTTATCTTGCTGAAGTGACCAGTGGTCACTCAAGTGCCACACATTAGTCAGGAAGGTTAAGAAAGTTCATCCCTTTAGTGTCAAGCTCCCCTTAATGAAAGGTTGAGCACAAAATGGCCGCAGGTGGTGAAGGCAACCCTTCACGTTTACTGCTTGGTTTGAGACCAAAAAGCTGGCTTAGCTCTGGGGTCCACCCCTTTTCTTTCAATTACCTGTTGAGTCAAGAGTAATTATTCCGGAAAACGCCCTGAGGCAAAGGATAGGGGTGTTGAGAAAGTTTAGAAGAGCTTTTGAGGTGCAGTGGTTTGAGAAATGGGAAACACCTGTGGTGGTGGGTGGGTGGGGGGGGTGGGGTGGGGGGAAGGGTTTGGTAGAATTGTGTGAAAACACCCTCTCTTTTTTGTGTGCTTCCTTTCCTGTCCATTCTTATTGTCTAATGTCACCATTTAAAAGGGTTGTTACCAAAGTGTGTGTGTGTCATTGGGTGCACAATGATAAACATGTTTTCGGAGCTTATTTTATTTAATTGTTAAATTTGGATATACTCATATAGAAATTGGCTTCAAGTGTCTTTCAACTGTTTCTTTATGTTTATTCTTAATTTCGAGGATATTGGAATAAGTACTCGTGAATTTTTACATCCAGTCCCCGTGTGCATGCAGTTTTGTCAGTTTTGTCATTCATACCCTTGGGCACACAATGGTCTACTCTTTTGAAAAGTGGAACCGGTTTTAACGTGTTGGCAAGATGTTCTCTATGTGTGCACACACGGGACCTCAGTTTATAGTCTCATGGAAAAACTTTTATGGTTCAAATTGTGAAAGGCATGGACAAGCAGATGACAGACAGCAGTCATTAATTCATTTCGGCTTTACGTTAAGTAGTCAAGGAAAACCTATAGTTTGACTGTCCTCTGCTTGCAGAGTTATATAAGAGTAAAGGATAACATCAATGCAAAGTATGGTAATGTTCATGATGTGCTGTATGAATGGAAAACCCTTTATAACATCAGTTGTAGATGTTATATTCAAATCAAAGTCGACAGTAGGAAGCTTATTGTGATTACTGTTGTTGTTTGTATATCATTCACATTTGAGACAGTGTTGATACTTTGGACAATGAACACGGTAACTCTCTCTCTCTCTCATCCTGCTTTGCACCCATCCATCATCGTCATCATCTTTAAACAAATGCCTGAATCACCTTGAAGTGAATGACAAAAACAAAATGAGAAGAAAATTGGGAACAAACAATGCAACTCTAGGGGTAAATAAGGCAGAAATGCCTAGATTCACATCAACTGTCATACATTACCAGCAAACAATTTCAATAAGGATTATTTTCTTAAAGCCTGTCATTTTTCAAGCTATGCTTTTTGGGAGTTGAAATCATTATATTCATTGCGCTGGGCCTGACTTGTCAGGCACTTAACGGCAGCGCAGCGCATTTTCGCTCATATGACAGAAAACAGTAGTAGCTGTCTGAGCGTTGAAGGAGAAGAATTGTATTCCTGACATTAAGAAGTATGCCGAAAGTTGTAACACAATTTCCTTATCTAACGCAAGGAGAATCGCTGAAACGAACAAACAAACAAACAAAAAAAGGTTAACATTGTGCCATAACTGACAATAACGAAGATCATGTCTCTCTTTTCTCTGTCATTTGCTCCCCTAACCCCTCCCCTCTCTCCCGGTCCATTCTGTATAATTATACCTGCAAATTCAAACCAGAATAGAAACTGTTACGTAACTCAGCTTAACAGAAACCTACTAGCACTTACACAAGTTTTGAAATGGCTACCTTCTTGAGGTCACTTTCAAAAATGTAATCTTCTCTCTTTCCCTTCCTTCCTTACTTCTGTCTCTGTCTCTGTCTCTCTGACCCTTTATCTCCTCTCTCTTCTCTCTCCTCTCTCTAACACGTACAACACACTATCTCTCTCTCACGCATACAAAACTCTCTCTCTGTCTCTGTCTCTCTCTGTCTCTGTCTGTCTCTCTCTCTCACCTCTCTCTCTCTCACACACACACACTCTCTCACACACACAACACTTACCACACACAACACACATGTACACATTTACACATGAATGCACACACACACACACACACACACCCTCTCTCCTCTCTCTCTCTCTCTCTCCCCTCTCTGTAATTCTCTCTCTCTCCTCTCTCTCTCTCTCTCTCTCTCTCTCTCTCTCTCTCCTCACACACACACACACCACAATTATATGCACATACGTAACACCCACATACATACCGCGCGCACCCACGCACCCACACACACACTCCTCTCTCTCTCTCTCTCTCTCTCTCTCTCTCTCTCCCTATCTCTCTGTGTCCAGACTACTGGACTAAGGACCATTATTAGTACAGTACAGTACGTGTAGTCAAAGCAGATCAGCAGGGTTGGTGGTTCTACATGTCAACAGTCAAGTTGGGCTGGATGACCTTGCTGTGCCGCCAGCCATGATGATGGCATCTCCTTCAGCAGCTATTCATTCCCCCTTAATTACATCTCTCTCCTGCTGAAGTATCCGTGTGTGTGTGTGTGTGTGTGTGTGTGTGTGTGTGTGTCTGTCTGTCTGTTCTCTCTCTCTCTCTCTGTCTCTCTGTCCCTGTCTCTGTCTGTCTGTTTGTCACTGTCTCTCTCTCTCTCTCTCTCTCTCTCTCTCTCTCTCCTCTTCTCTCTCTCTCTCTACCGAGAGTTGTATGCCTTCTCCGACTGTCTGTCTGTTTGTCTCTATCTCTGTCTGCCTCTGTGTGTGTTGTCTGCTGCTGTCTGTCGGTGTCTCTGTCTGTCTGTCGGTCTGTCTGTCTTTGTCTCTGTCTCTCTGTCACACTCTTTTCCACCCTGTCTGTCTCTCTGTCCCTCTCTCTGACTTTCTGTCTTTCTTTTTGTCTTTCTTTCTGTCTGTCTGTCTTTCTGTGTCTAGCTTTGTCTGTCTGTCTGTCTGTCTCTCTGTCTCCCTCTCTCTCCTCCCCTCTCTCTCTCCCTCCTCTCTCTCTCCTTCTCTCACCCCTCCTATCTCTCTGTCTCTTTCTCTCTGTCTGTGTCCAGACTACTGGACTAAGGACCATCATCAGTACAGTACAGTACAGCGCAGTACAGTACAGTACAGTACAGTGGGGTAGTCAAAGCAGATCAGCAGGGTTGGTGGTTATACATGTCAACAGTCAAGCTGGGCTGGATGACCTTGCTGCCGCCAGCCATGATGATGGCGTTTCCTTCAGCAGCTATTCATTCCCCCTTAATTACATCTCTCTCCTGCTGAAGTATCCATGGTGTGTGTATGTGTCTCTGTATCTCTGTCTGTCTGTTTGTCTCTGTCTCTGTCTCTTTCTCTCTCTCACACACTCTCTCTCTCTCTCTCTCTCTCTCTCTCCTCTCTCTCTCTCTCTCTCCCGAGAGTTTGTATGCCTTTTCTCGACTGTTTGTCTGTTTTTCTCTGTCTATCTCTGTCTGTGTATGTGTGTGTCTGTGTGTGTCTGTGTGTGTCTGTCTGTGTGTGTCGGTCTGTCTCCTTGACTCTGTCTCTCTGTCACACTCTGTCTCTCCCTGTCTGTCTCTCTGTCCTTCTCTCTGTCTTTCTGTCTTTCTTTCTGTCTGTCTGTCTGTCTCTCTTTCTGTGTCTGGCTTTGTCTGTCTCTCTCTCTCTCTCTGTCTCTCTCTCTCCCTCCCCCCTCTCTCTCTCCCTCCCCCCTCTCTCTCTCCTCCCCCTATCTCTCTCCTTCTGCCCACCCCCCTCTCTCTCCTTCCTCCCTGCCCCCCTCTCTCTCTCCCTCTTTGTCTGTGTCCAGACTTCTGGACTAAGGACCATCATCAGTACAGTACAGTACAGTGCAGTACAGTACAGTACAGTACAGAACAGTACAGTACATTACAGTACAGTACAGTGGGGTAGTCAAAACATATCAGCAGGTTGGTGGTTCTACATGTCAACAGTCAAGCTGGGCTGGATGACCTTGCTGCCGCCAGCCATGATGATGGCGTCTCCTTCAGCAGCTAGTCATTCCCCCTTAA
>CM054145.1:14014664-14024664 GCA_028751875.1 Rapana venosa
ACGCAAAATGAAGTTGTACGGGCACGTCAGAACATCTGGACCGGCCAAGACCATCCTACAGGGAACAGTACAAGGAGGGAGACGAAGAGGTAGACAGAGAAAACGATGGGAAGACAGCATCACAGAGTGGACTGGCCTTGAAAGGAACGAATTGCCACGGAAAGCAGAGGACCGCGGGAAGTGGAGGAAGCTGGTTGCAAAATCTTCAGTGGTACCCCCACGGTCTACGGGACTACGGGATAGGTGAAGGTGAAGGACAATATAAAATAACGATGTAAGAACTATGTTGCACGTACCTTACATAATCTTTGAATATAGCAAGCTAGGTGATAAGGGAATTGAATAACATATCATTTCATAGCCTTACAAAGCTTGATATATTTTTTTCTGATTTCAGAACACTGTATAACTTACTTGGTTACAATTTTCATAATGTGAATGGAAGAAAACAAACTTAAAACAGAAATACATTACAAAATGAATCATGATTTAAGGGAACAAAAATATCATAGAAAAGTTATCTCTCACTCTCACGCAAACACATACACATCTGTATGCATGTGTGTGCATGCTGGTCTCAATGTGAATGTAACCAATATGAGTTTGTGGCTGACATTTGCATACTGATAACACTTTCAGAAAGAACCAGCCACATTAATTTTCTGCTAATGAAGCTCTTTGTAATGACACTCTGAGCATTGCACTTGAGCAAGAGGAAGAAAGGACAAGGACTGAAGGAAGAGTGTGGGAGAGATGAGTGAATGAATTACACAGCCAAATCCGTAGGATGGTCAGGCTTACTGTCACTGGAACCTTCATTCCAAGTCTTAAGGCAAAAATATAAAGGTGTTCCCATAACCTATTAAGTCATTGGGGAGCAAGATGTCAAAGACCTCAGCTTCTCCAGGGGCCAGCATATTGAGGGCAGCGCCCATCTCCTCTCCCTCGCTGCTTTACCTTCCCTGACCATAAAGAGGCAGGTACCCATTTACAACTGGGTAAACGGGGGGGACTTTCACCAAAGCCAAGGCGCACAAACCGTCACCCACCCACTCGGTAACCACGCCCAATGCTGCTTAACCTTAGCTTCGGGAAAGTGAGTGCTCTGAACGCTGAGCTATCGCGTCCCCCTTACCGAGTATTGAGCCTTATTTGGGGACCTTGGGGTTTTCAAAACTACTTTTTACCCAATGAGTTATTTACAACAAAAAAGAACATAGGAAGGCTAAGTTGAGGTTATCTTTTCAACCCTGCGGATACGGTCATGAAGGGCAAAAAAACAACAACAAAACCGGTTGCATACACACAGTCACCTTTGGTGGACCTCGGAGTTTTAGGCGAGGAACGATTTTAAAAAACCCAAACCCTCCAGGTGATGTGAAGTTCCACTGTAATCACCAGTGGTCATTCCTGACAGCCCCCCTGATTAAGGCAGTGTGCTGCCACTCTGGATCCAAACGCCTCCGACCCAAGAGATAATACAAGTGTGTAGTGACCACTGGCGATCCCAGCAGGGGAATAGGGAGAGCTGTTGTGAAAGTGGTTGTTAAAGCCAAAGCCTCGCTGAATTACTAGCTTACGGCAAAAGGTAAGGGCAGTTCTGGGATGATAGTGTATCATCACCTTTATTCCTTTCTTTCCAGTGAAAAAAAGGAATGTCAGGTATTAAATGTTTAACTAGTGTTTAGTGGATTTAGAGGTGATGCGTTATTTAAGGAAGTTTGGTCTTGATGTCTGTCCACTTTTGCAAGTAAGGGTTGGGTGGAGTTGGCATGATTTTGAAAGATAACAAATGGGAAAGCGTGAATGAATACACATACATAAACGCGTGTGTGTGCGCGCGCGAAAACACACACACACACACACACACACACAAACGGTAGCAAACAGCTAAGAGTTAACCACCAGGGTTAACTTAGCTAAAGTAACCAAAAATGAACGAAGTCTTAAAGACAACAATAGGTTATCTAGTATAGTCCTTCGGATGAGACTATAAACCGAGGCCCCGTGTGCGAACGCATGCAGAACATCTTGCGCACACGTTAAATCCTGTTCCGCTGTTCGAAAGAGTAGGCCATTGTGTGCTGGTGGGAACAGATGACAAAATTTTAAAAACCGCATACACACGCATAAAAAGTGTCATCTGAGCGCTTTGATTTGTTGCTTTACAAGATTCAGCGCTATATAAATTCCATACATTATTATTATTATTATTATTATTATTATGAGCTGTGGACGTTCCCAGTCAAGCCGTTTTGTCCTTTAAACCCCCACAGACCTCAAGACCTCAGAGCAGGCTTCCCAGACGACAGGAACCGTGTTTCACCAGCAGAACTTGAGCCTCACAATCATATCTATTTTTTTTGATTCAACACTTCCTCAACTGAAGGTGGCAGGACGCTGCCTAACAAATAAGCCATGAGGTTCTGGCTTCGATTCACAGCCTTGCCCATTCTTCCCAGTTTGATCAGAAAGTTAAACTGAATGTGAAAAGTCTTTCGGATGAGACTATAAACCGAGGCTCCGGGTACGAAAGCTCGCAGAACATCTTGCGCACACGTTAAAAACCCGTTCCACCTTTTGAAAGAGTAAGCCATTTCGTGCTGGTAGAAACTGGATGACAAAATTTCAAAACAACGCATGCACACAGTTGTCGTGTTTAGACACCATCCCTGAAGTCGGAATGCGGCTACCTAGATGGCGTGAGGGGGAGAGGGTCGCGTATGCATAACAAATCTCACCATTGGTGAACCTTGGAGCTCTAGCCGAGGAACAAAAAAACCCCAAAGAAACAAAAAAAATTACTTTTTAGATTGAGAAGCGATCATAGCACAAAAACTATGTATACCCCTTTTGTCATCAAGATTATTATCAGCGATGTGAGTTATGAGCTATCATCAAAGATGTTTCATCGATTCTACATGAAAACATCAAACCACTCACAATACACCCTTACATAATATTATTCATTGCTGTCACCCCCGTATAGGGCTTAAATTATTTTTAAACGTTGCAAAAACTTTTTTTTTAAACACCCAAGATGCTATTAAAAGAAACACGCTGATAGGGACACATTACAAATGTTTTTGGGGGTCTTCAAACACTTCGGCATGTTAGGCAGAAAATAAGTGTTTTCCAGAAATAGCCAATATTCTCTTCTCTTCTATCAAAGCAAACTCTCATTCTGTGATTCCAGTTTTCGTTTAAGCTGTCTTGAAAAGTAGTCGATTCCACGAGCTAGACATGGCGCCACTCGCCACGCCACGAAAGTCTTTTGGAAGACCTCTAGCTTACACAAGAGTGATTGCTGGGCCAAAGAGCAGAGCGCCTCGTTCTTCACTCCGCTAAGCTTTTTCCGTTCGTCTTTACTCGTGTGAAGAGAGTGAAAAAGGGTTAGGGCTGCAGAAAAGTATATAGATCTTTCCTGTGCAGGGTATAAAAAAGGGGCCATGTTGGCCCAGAATCCGTTTATAGACTTGTGGACTTCCCTATTGTATACTTGCAAATTAGTTCGTTTTTCACTTCACGTCCCTATTGTATACTTGCAAATTAGTTCGTTTTTCACTTGACGTCTCTATTGTATATTTGCAAATTAGTTCGTTTTTCACTTCACGCGCTCTCGACTGAATGGACTGTGAGGATCAGATGTAGATAAGTGTAGGATTTTGCATTTTTTTCTCGTCAGGAGAAAAAAAACTTTTTACAAAGACTACCAATTTTTTTTAAATCAAGAGTGTAGGTTACTTAACAGCAGCGGAACAACTTGTGGATTTTTTTTTCTTGTGACTCACATTTATTGTTTCACGATAGATTTGTATTTGAATAGACTGTCTTATTATTCACAAAGACTGGCAATTTTAAAGTAAGACTATATGTCCAGGTTACCTTCAACAGCGAAACAACTTCTGGCTTATATTTGCAAAGACTAGCAACTTTAAAGTAAGACTACAGGTCTAGGTTGCCTACACGAAACAACTTGTGGGTGGTCTTGTGACTGATACTGTTTTCACAATATTGATGGCTTGCATTGAATCCTAGTCAAAAGTTTGGCTGCTGCAGCGTGCAGGTGAAACTCAGCATCCAAAGCAGACTCTTTGACGTTGTGGTTAGCATGGTAGTGTGTGTGTGTGTGTGTGTGTGTGTGTGTGTGTGTGTGTGTTCTTTCTTTAATTTAACGTGTGTTCACCCAAGGCGATATTAGACCAAAGATAAAGTGTTACAATATATAGAGAACGTCTGTGCGTGTGTGTGTGTATGCGTGCGTGCGTGTGTGTGTGTGTGTGTGTGTGTGTGTGTGTGTATTTACCTATTAGCGTCTGTGCACAAATAGAAAAAAAAATACAAAGAAATTATGGGAGGGACGGGGTGAGGTGGGTGGGTGGGAGGTGGGGGGCATTGAACAGCTTAAACTGCAGCAAGAACAATTACAAAAGTTTGCCAACAGGGCTTCTAACTAAACAACTAACAGCTTAAACTGCAGCAAGAACAATTACAAAAGTTTGCCAACAGGGCTTCTAACTAAACAACTATCTATCTCCAACATAACCCCATTATCGGCCAATAATTGTTCAAATGACATATTTGAAATCTTATCTACAACTGTACCAGAAAAATATGGTCGAAGTACTTCACAATGTGCGTGTGTGTGTGTGTGTGTGTGTGTGTGAGAGAGAGAGAGAGAAGCAAACAGACACAGTCAAATCAAAGGGACATCAAAGAAAATAGAGAAACGGGACGGGAACACACACACACCTATACACACACCTATACACCTCCCTATACACCTCCCTCCCCCCAAACACACACCTATACCCCCTACACACACACACACACACACACACACACACACACACACACACACACACACAACTATGCACAATTCATTTCACACCAGAGTTGACAGAGTCCTTCTGCGATACGAGTTACCGCCAACGCATGATTGCCAGGCACACTTGGGGCCTTGTTGTGTCTTCTCCCCAAGGAAAGCTATCTTTCAGCTGCCAACCAGCCGCCATGGCGCAGTGGTTAGCGCTTTTAGCTTACGGACTGGAAGGTCGCGGGTTCGAATCCCATAAGAGTCATATACATTTTTTCGGACTCCGGCCGGCTCCTACCCAGAGTGAGTGTGCTGTGGGCTCATTGACCACACAGTCAAGCTTCGTTCACTTTACGGGTGCGATTTTTAGAGTGTTGCTCCAAATTATATGACCAACACGGCAGGTGTCTGTGTCTCTCGGGCCCGGTTAACGCTGGGATGTATTATGGTAGGAAGCGTAGAGTACAGCCCTGTCACGTAGTCTCAAAGCAGATGCGCTTCCATAGCAGCATTGTTACATCCTCCTCATCGTCATTGATCATCATGCAATAGCAAAAGGTCTCTGATTCTGTGGTCAGCAGATGTTGAGGCAGCAAAAAAATAAAAAGAACAAACAAACAAAAATGTCAGCTACCAACTGTGTCGCTCATGACTTAAGTGTAACAGGAATGCATCTGGTAGTGATAGGTGCTGTTAACAATTTCATCCAGAATGATTGATGCTGATGGCATCATGGTGACCTCCAAGTGTCCGCAGATCGTTTGGCTAAGAAGCTTTCATCGAAGAACTGTAGTGTGGTGTGGTGTAGTGTGGTGTGGTGTGGTGCAGTGTGGTGTGGTGTGGTGTGGTGTGGTGTGGTGTGGTGTAGTGTAGTGTAGCGTGGCGTGGTGTGTGGTGTGGTGTGGTGTGGTGTAGCGTGGTGTGGTGTGGTGTGGTGTGGTGTAGTGTAGGTAGTGTGGTGTGGTGTGGTGTAGTGTGGTGTGGTGTGGTGTGGTGTGGTGTAGTGTGGGTGTGTGTGTGGTGTGGTGTGTAGTGTAGTGTAGTGTCGTGTCGTGTCGTTACGTGTCGTGTACTTCATTATATTGTATTGCATTACATTGCATTGCATTGTATTGTACTGAATTGTGTAGCATTGCATTGCATTGTATCATAATTATTGCATTGCATTGTATTGTATTTTATTCTACCCCTTCCCTTCCTGGGGATGCTGGGGGCCTGTCAGTATAAATGGCATCCCCACCTGAAAATTCTGAGCTAGAAATTCTGTTTAATCTGTCCCTTTCTTTGTTTCTACCTTGTTCCTTTTCTTCCTGTCACCTCTGTCTTGTCTGTTTTCTGCCTTCTTGGTCCATTCTCCAGCCTTTGTTCCCCCATAAAGACTTAAAAGAGAACAATTCTCTTCCATGCCGAGGTCGGATGCGCTGGGCCTGACTTGTCAGGCACTTAAGGTTCACCAATAGTGCGTTTTTTAACGAATGCGACCGTTTTGGGCCCACTTCGGGGAAAGTACAGTTCTTATTGATTGAGAGAGAGACAGTGAGTGAGTGAGTGAGTGAGTGAGAGAGAGAGAGTGAGTGAGTGAGAGACAGAAAGAGAGAGAGGAAGAGAGAGTAAGAGAGTGAGTGAGTGAGAGAGAGACAGAAAGAGAGTGGAGGGAGACAGACAGACAGAATGTTAGGATTGCAAAGAGAAAAAAAGAACTAGAAAATCAAACCAAAAACCTTAAAGACAAAACTGATCAGCACTACAATTAACCAAAAAAAAAACTAATAAAACATTGACAGCAATTCAAAAACGCTTCCTTTTGACCCATTTCACGGCAATCACTCACTGATCGTTACCCCTTCAAAGGGTCATAAAAAATAAATAATAATAATAATAAAGCAAGCCAATTCCATGGAGAAATCGTCTTGAAGAACTTGGCTGATTGTTAAAATTGCCCTCGGTATCATGTCATTAAAAAAGAAAAAGGCTGGTCCTTTTAAATGTTCAAAAATGTTCAAGAAAGAAACTGGGTTGGATGGAAGTGGCTACATTTGCTGGACCTGTGGGAAGGTCCATTTTCTCACTCCAACTAGTTTATTTATTCTCTCCGTGTATTTGGATCAGCCAAAGGAGTCGACTTATTGGATGGAAACTTAAAAGCTCTTGTAGAAGGAAGGCAGAGACTAAGTTTTTAAAGGATTGATTCGTGCGGGGGGAGGGGTGGGGGAGGCGAGCACGCAAACACACACACACACAATCACACACAAACACGCACACATAATCAAACACAAACGCACACACATAGTCACATACATAACCACACACACACACAAACACACATACACACACGCATAATCACACAACAAACACACACACAATCACACACACACACACATCACACATACAATCACACAAACACACTCACAAACAAGCACACAAACACACACACACACACACACACACACACACACACACACACACACGAGATTAAATCCTGCACAATAATTTTCATATACCAAAAAACATCAAAAACAGAAAAATCCCAACAACATAACAAATCAATCTCGGATTCATACAAATGAAACCCAAGGAAGAAATCATTCTGGGAAGAAATAAAGAACTAACTCTAAAAGACAAGGACTCACTCGGTCATCAACGATCCCAATAATTCCCGGGAAGAGTATGAGGGATATAAAAGCCATTCTGTGAAATGAAGGCATGTTAAAATGCTGCCCACCCCCGACCCATTTATTGAGCGTCCATCTTTGTCAGGAATTTGATCGGCACGGAAGATAACAATGGACTTTCTGAAAATTGCCCCTTGGTTGTGTTATCATTCCGTTTTCCTTTTTAAAAAAAACAAACAAACGAACGAAGCTGCCAGTTTTGTCATATTTTTGTCAATGGAATGGAGGGTGGGAGGCAGGGAGGGAGGGGATGAAAGAGAGAGAGGGAGAGAGAGAGGGAGGGAGAGGGAGAGAGAGACCAAGACAGAGACAGAGATAAGATAGAGACAGAGAGAGCAATATCAATATCAACAACAACAGAGAAGAAAAGAGGAGAGAGAGAGAGAGAGAGAGAGAGAGAGAGGAGAGAGAGAGAGAGAGAGAGAGAGAGAGAGAGAGAGAGAGAAGAAGAGCAAGATATAGACAGGACAGGTACAGAGAGAGAGAGAGTTGGGTTTTGTTTTTTTAAATAAGCACAAGTGTGCTTTTGTTTTTACATCCAATTCCCATGCACAGGTGGTTGTGTACATTTTATTTTTTGTTCTCACCAGCACAAATGGCCTTCTCTTCCAAAAGGTGGAACAGGTTTTAACATGTGCACAATATGCTTTAAGAGAGAGAGAGAAACAGACAGACAGACAGAGACAGACACAAAGAAAAAGAGAGACAGGGACAAACTTACAGACAAGACAGAGAGACAAGACAAACACAGAACATAAATCAGACAACTTTGTATGCAACGGATACATAAGGGAGTGTGATTACACACACACACAGAAATCCTGATCAACAATTTTCATATCACAAAAAAAACACCAAAAACAGAAAAATCCCAACAACATAACAAAAAAGCAATCTCGGATTCATCCAAATGAAACCCAGCAAAGAAATAATCATCCTCGGAAGGAATAAAGAACTAACTCTAAAAGACAAGGACTCACTTGGTCATCAACGATCCCAATAATTGCTGGGAAGAGTATGAGGGGAACCCCGGACCCCTTTATTGAGCGTCCATCTTTGTCAGGAAGTGGATCGGCACAGAAGATAACAATGGACTTTCTGAAAATTGCCCCTTGGTTTTGCCTTAATCATTGTATTCCATATTCCTGTTTTTAAAAAAGTTCAGTTTTGTCATAGTTTTGTCAGTGGAATGGGGGAGGGGATAGAATGAGAGAGAGAGGGGGGGTGGGGGAAGACAGAGACAGACAGACAAACAGAGACTGAAGAGACAGACAGAGATAGAGACAAAAAGGGGAGACAGTGGCAAGGATACTGACAGACAGAGAGACAGACAGACATATAACATAAATCAGACAATCTTGTATGCAACAGATACACCAGGAAGTGTGGTTACACACACACACACACACACACACACACACACAGGGACAAACTTACAGACATACAGACAGATAGACAAACATAGAAAAGACAACCTTGTATTCAACAGTTACTTGAGGCAATATGGTTACACACACACACACACACACACACACACACACAGAAATCCTGCTCAACAATTTGGATATCACAAAAAACACCAACAACAGAAAAATCCCAACAACATAAAAAAGCAATCTCGGATTCGTCCAAATGAAACCCAACAAAGAAATCATCATCCTCGGAAGGAATAAAGAACTAACTCTAAAAGACAAGGACTCACTTGGTCATCAATGATCCCAAAAATTCCTGGGAAGAGTATGAGGGATGTAAAAGCCATTCTGTGAAATGAAGGCATGTTAAAATGCTGCCAACCCCCGACCCATTTATTGAGCGTCCATCTTTGTCAGGAAGTGGATCGGCACAGAAGATAACAATGGACTTTCTGAAAATTGCCCCTTGGCGATTTATTCAGTTTTCCGTTTGAATAGAAACGGTCAATTTTATTATATTTTTGTTAGTGGAATTTGGGAGGGGAGCTAGAATGAGAGAGAGAGAGAGATAAGAGGAGGGAGAGAGAGAGGGAGGGAAGGGGAAGGAGACACAGAGAGGGAGGTATATTATAGACAGAAAGACGCAAAGAAAGATTAAGTGGAAGACAGACACAGACAGACAGTCAGAGAGGCAGACAAACAGATAATCAGACAGACAGAAAGACAGAAAAAGAGATGAAGAAAATACAAAAGAGAAATGAGAAAGAGAGGGGGTTAGGAGAGAGAGAGAGGGGGGGAGGGAGGGAGGGAGAGAGAGAGGTCAAATCAATTCAAATCAAATCAAATTCTTGTATTTCGAGGATAATGAATAAGCAACCATGTGCTTTTCTTTACATCCAGTCCCCGCCCTTAGGAATACATCATCGTACTAAAAGTAAGCCCAATACCCACACACTGAGAGAGAACTCGAACTCGAACTCGAACTCGAACGATTTATTCACAAAAAGGCCATTGGCCCATACATGAAGGGGGTTGCCGAACTGCTTAGTATTTTGGTTTAAACACTCACACGCACACACACACACACACACACACACACA
>CM054145.1:14027164-14031320 GCA_028751875.1 Rapana venosa
AGAGAAGTAATTTCAAGGACATAAACATTTTTATTTTCATTTCCAAGTGAAATAAAGAATTTGTTCCATAGCCACTTAACATGCTTGCCGTTCTACTTTTCTGTTATTGACACTGGATAAAGTCAAGGGTGGAAAGCATCGCTTTAATGCAATATACACCATTGAATTTGTTGTTTATCTGTGTGTATACATACATAAAGAGAAAAATATCTGATGGCCTGGGTTCGAGCCCAGGTTCAAACCACCACCGAGTGGCCCGTTCAAGGGAATTTTTTTTCCCCTGGAGTTAACATGAGTGCCGACTCCATTCCCCCCGAAAGTCCTTCGGATGAGACTATAAAGTGAGGTCCCGTGTGCGAACGCTTGCAAAACATCTTGTGCACACGTTAAAACCTGTTCCGCTTTTCGGAAGTGTAGGCTATTTGCGCTGGTGGGGACGGATGACAAAATTTGTAAAACTGCACGCACACGGGGGCTCGATGTAAAAATCAGCATGTGAGTGCTTATTCCAATATTCTCGAAATAAAAGAATTAGAATAAGAATACTCATACACACACACATGCACGAACACACACGCACACACACACGCATACACACACACGTCTAATATCACTTTAAGTGAACAGACGTAAAATTGAAGACACACACACACACGCCGCCACCCACACCACCCCACGCACATAACACCACACGACACACGCACACCACAAAACACGCACGCACACACGACACACACACACCACACACATGCACACAATCACACACACACACACACACACACACACAAACACACACCCCGGCCCAATCCACCAATTCACCAAACACTACCACTACTTCAGTCACATAATGTAATAAAGCCATTTTCGCCAGACACCTTGAAGGAATGATTCGTGAAATGGACAGCCTACCCTGATAACAGAACTGGTAGAGGTGAGGGCTACTGCAGGTGCCAAAAGTTCCACATCTTCTGAAAGTTTCCTGGAACTCTCAGACAAGGGGTACGCCCCCCAGCTATACACATTTCTTTCATCAATTCATCATTTTAGAATTAACACTATCCCTACGTTAAGGCAGAGAACCTGCCTTTCCCAGCACACGTGCACTAAGCACATTAGTATGCTAGGGTAACCCAGTAGTGGGTGATACAGAGGGAAGGGCTAGTAGATGGTTGGTTGCCCGATAGTGGGTTACCCGTAGAGAAAAGGTTACATTGAAATTAACACTATCGTTAAGGAGAGAACCCCTCTTTCCAAGCACACGCGCACTAAGCACATTAGTATGCTAGGGTAACCCAGTGGTGGGTGATACAGAGGGAAGGGCTAGTAGATGGTTAGTGGGTTACCCGTAGGGAAAAGGTTACGTTGAAATTAACACTATCCCTTGTTAAGAAGATAAACCCTCTTTCAGCAGTACACGTGCACTGTGCACATTATTGTAAGCTACGGTAACCCAGTAGTGGGTTTATACAGAGAGAAGGGTTAGTAGATGGTTGGTTAACCCAATAGCGGGTTACCCGTACGGAAAAGTTATGGACATTATCCCTACGTTAAAGGGAGAGAACCACTCTCTCCCAGTACACGTGCACTGTGGACAGTTGTATGGTACCGTAACCCAGTAGTGGGTGATACGGAGGGAAGGGTTAGTAGATGGTTGGTTACCCTGTAGCGTACGGAAAAGTTATGAACACTATCCCTACTTAAAGGGAGAGAACCCCTCTCTCCCAGTATGCGTGCACTGTGCACATTATTGTATGCTACCGTAACCCAGTAGTGGGTGATGGGAAGAGGTGGGTTAGTAGATGGTTGGTTACCCTATAGTGGGGTAAAGGGTTACCATAGGTAAAAAGGGTTCTGCTACATCAAGACTTGTGGTCTTGAGGTAACGCACACACGTCTGGGAAACCAGAGGTCGAGGGTTTGATTCTAGTCTGGAGCGGAATGTTCTCCCACCACTAAGCTGATTGGGTGGTGGTGCAGGTGTTTGTCTTTCAGGTCCGTCCTTAAACAGAGATGCTATCTGTAGCATATATCTCACCGTCACCGTCACCAATCCCTCAGATGTCGAATCCTTTAGGGCGCCTTTAAAGCTTTGTCAACCACCTTTCTCCAGTCCTCTCGTCTCTCGGCCGCTCTCAGGGTGTGTCTCAGCATATATCTAGTGCAAGACTACACACAGCTACAAGTGAGTTGTCCGTGGCAAAATTTGTGTACATAAAAGTTGCTTTCATCAAGAAACAAAAAATAATTGCTAAGAATTGGGGGGTTTTTTATTATTGTTTGGTGGCCCGAATTTTATCTGAAAGGGTATACAGTGCAACGTCGTGCAATACAATACAGCGCAATGCAATGCAATACAATGTAATGCAATGCAATATATTGTAATGCAGTACAATACAATGCAACACAGTACAACACAAAGTGATGCAATACAATACAACGTAATCCAATGCAATACAGTACAATGCAATGCAATACAAGAAACTACAATACCATGCAATGCAGTACAGCACAATATGATATAAAACAATACAATGTAACGCACTGCAGTACCATGCAATTACATTGCAATACAATTCAGTACAACACAATACATGGATCTCACCAGCTCATTTCTTTAATGCAAGACCATGACATGAGTGGTCTTTGCTGGGAGCCAACACACGAAGTTAAAAAGTTAGGCTAGCATATCATGTTCCATCTTTATAGCAATGAAAAGTTGCCATGGGGGAAAACGTAACTCACTCGTTTACAAAGTGATACGTCATTGGTTGGTGTCCAGCCAAAACCCGCTCTTGTCGAATTGTATTAGATTTTGAGGTTTCTATTCAGTTAGCAAATAGTAAGAGGCAGAAAGAGACAATCAGGCAGACAGAAAGAGAGACAGACAGGCAGAGAAAATTGCATAGAGAGAGTCAAAGACAGAGACAGACAGATACAGAGACTCCAGAATGTTACCGTACAACGACCGTAGCCCACTATACAAAAGATGGTCGGCACATGGAGAGGGCACGTGACTTAAGTGTTGTAAACATATGACTGTCAACATACAGAGGAAAAATTGTACCACAATGATTATATAAACAAAAGCATTACATCAGCCATAATCTGAAATATTCATGCCCCAAAACAAATGCATTTCACTCGGATCCTAATCAACAATGTTTGGAATACAGTAGTTATCAACCTAAGAATCAGTTTCTACAAAGTTTTCTGATTTCTTCTCTTATCTGCATGAAAAATAAATCACGATAAATTGTATCTGGCACTAGGCATTGTAGCTTTCTCAGTAACATGCGCAAAGAAAGTAATTTTTTTAAATATTAAGAAATGTATTGCTCAAATCTTCATAGACGTGACACTTTAACCAAATGTGCTCTTCATTCTCTATTGGGTCGTTACAAACAGGGCATTACTTAACTGCAAAGTGCAAGAACGGTCATCCAATTTAAGAAGTGACCACGCTCAAAGCTGCTTAACCTTAGGTTGGGGAAAGAGAATGCTCTGACCACTGAGCTATCCTGCTGTCCCTTAAGCATACAGATAGGCGGGGGGGGGGGGGGGGGGGGGGGGGGGATACTGGGTGAGGCTGCTCGCGTAACGATGTGCTCTCACTCAAGACAAGAGAAGGGACGGGATAGCCTGATGGTTAGAGTGATGCGCATTTCGCTCGTGATCTGCTAACCCGGGTTCGAATCTCGCTCAAAAGGATCTTTCCTCTGGAGTTAACATCAGTGCTGACTCCACTCCCTCCCACCCTACAAGTCCTTCGGATAAGACTGTAAACCGAGGCCCCGTATGTGACCGCACGCAGAACACTTTGCGCACACGTTAAAACCCAATCCGCTTTTCGGGAAGAGTAGGCCATTGCATTGTGTGCCGGTGGTAACGGATGAAACAATTTACAAAACTTGCGTGCACACGGGGACTTGATTTTTTTTTAAAGCATATCAGTGCTTATTCCATTATCCTCGAAATAAAATAATAAACTAAAAAAATAATAAAAAATAAAATGAATGTGCTCTAACTGAAGAGACCAGCACCCGAATTTCCCGCGTAAAAATCTGCCATACCTGAAAGTGGCAAACATAATACAATAATATTATGATACAACATAACGTACCACAACGCAACATATCCTACCATACAATTGGCCAAA
>CM054145.1:14031820-14044320 GCA_028751875.1 Rapana venosa
TGACACTCTCTGTCTCTATAGCAGAACAGGTTAAGGTTGATAACTACTAAATGGCACTCTCTGTCTCTATAGCACAACAGGTCAAGGTTGATAACTACTAAATGACACTCTCTGTCTCTATAGCAGAACAGGTTAAGGTTGATAACTAGTTAAACTACTAAATGACACTCCCAGTCTCTATAGCACAACAGGTTAAGGTTGATAACTACTAAATGACACTCTTTGTCTCTATAGCACAACAGGTTAAGGTTGATAACTACTAAATGACACTCTTTGTCTCTATAGCAGAACAGGTTAAGGTTGATAACTACTAAATGGCACTCTTTGTCTCTATAGCACAACAGGTTAAGGTTGATAACTACTAAATGACACTCTCTGTCTCTATAGCAGAACAGGTTAAGGTTGATAACTACGAAATGACACTCTCTGTCTCTATAGCAGAACAGGTTAAGGTTGATAACTAATTAAACTACTAAATGACACTCCCAGTCTCTATAGCACAACAGGTTAAGGTTGATAACTACTAAATGACACTCTTTGTCTCTATAGCACAACAGGTTAAGGTTGATAACTACTAAATGACACTCTTTGTCTCTATGGCACACCAGGTTAAGGTTGATAACTAGTTAAACTACTAAATGGCACTCTCTGTCTGTGGTATATAAGATGAAAGATAGGTGGATAGATAGATGGATAGATAGATAGATAGATAGATAGATAGATAGATAGATAGATAGATAGATAGATAGATAGATAGATAGATAGATAGATAGATAGATAAATAGATAGACAGACAGACAGACAGACAAGCAGACAGACAGACAGATAGATAGATAGATAGATAGATAGATAGACAGACAGACAGACAGACAGATAGATAGATAGATATAGATAGATAGATAGATAGATAGATAGATAGATAGATAGATAGATAGATAGATAGATAGATAGATAGATGACAAAAGTTGTATATGAATAAGTAAATAAAGAAATGAGTAAAATAGTAACCAAACAATGAACAAAAGTAATACATGAATAAATAAACCAATAATTTAAAAAAACCCGTCATTATATTGCACAATCGTCGATTACACCATTAAAACAAAACAGAACCGAACAATCCAATACGCATTAAAATTACACCGGGTATTTCTTTATCCAATTTTGCGCGGTCTTTCTTACATTCTTCGTTCCATTTCTTTGAACAGGGAGCCAAATGTATTGAATGGATGGACAGGAATCAGCAAAATCAAAAATAAACTTCGAATAAATAAATAAATAAATAAAGTAATATAAAACAGAAAAATATACCAATACAAAAGGGAAAAATCAAATTATTCCTTTTCACCCCCCCAAAACGCAGATCGTGTATCATGAAAATTATATTTAAAATCTCGCCGCTGTTCCATTCTTATACTGTCGCTGTAATAGGGACAGTAATCAAATTACCCATCTCTCAAGACTGGTCGTATATCATATTATGATGGGACGGTGTTGTTGTTGCGTTGTTGTTGGTTGGGGAGGGGCGTGTTTTTGTTGGAGGGGGGGGGGGGGGGGGGTTGTTTTTGTTATTTTTTTGGGTTTTTTGGGTTTTTGTATTTGTTGTGTCAAACGTTAAATGTAGCGTCCGGGGGGAAATTTTAGAGTGAGCGGGCGTTTTGGGGGCCAATTGGCGCGCGGCGCGCGTGTGGTGGGTGTGTGTGTTGTCAAGTCAAGCCCAAGCCCAATTTTTTTTTCCCAAAAGGTTTCTTTGAATAAAAATACTTTTGGGTTTTTTTAAAGTGTGGTGTGTGTGTGGGGGGGGGGGGGGGGGGGGGGTGTGGTGTGTGAGTGTGTGTGTGTGTGTTGTGTTTGTGCGTAACCGGCCCCTTTGGGCAAGCAAACCGGGGCGCGCTGGTTTTGCCCGCATCCCTGCTTTGGTGCTTAAAATCCGTGCGGGGCATCCCTGCGTCTTTTTAATCTTTTATTTGTTTTTTGAAAACTTTTCCCCGGGACGCTCCGAAGATCAAACCCCGATTTAAATGGACACGGGGAGACGCAGGGGAAACCCCTTTTTTAAAACCGCCCCCCGCTACTGTGTCTCAAATATCAAACAATGTGGGTCTAATAGCGACAGAAAACAGGCAAACAGAAAAAGGTTTAATTTCCCGGGTTCAAATCAAAACTTTTTAAAAAAAAAAAAAACAACTTGGGATGCCAGGGGTCTTTTTAGTGTAAATAGCATCTCCCCCCTTCTGAAAAATTTTGTGTTAGAAAAAACCTCCTTTTTTTTGGGGTTTTACCCCTTTTTTTTCTCTGCCTCTTTTCCCTTTTTCTCCCCTTTTTCTCTCTGTCTCTCTGTCTCTGTCTCCCGTCCCTGTTCTGTCTGTTTTTGTTCCCCCCCCCCCTTCTCTCTCTTTTTTCTCTCTCTCTCTCTCTCTCCCCCTTAGTTTCTACTGTGGAGAGGGATGATATTGGGTTTTTTATTAAAAATTTTTATCCCCACGGGCGGGGGCTGGTTGTAAAAAAGGCATATGAGTGCTTATTCTTACCCTCGCCCGAAAAAAAAAAATTTTCTTTGTCATTGTCGTCTCTCTCTCTTTTTTGGTCCCTCTCTCTCTTTTTTCCCTCCCCCCCTCTCTCCTCTCTCTCTCGCCCCCCCCTCGCCCCCCCCCCCTCTCCTCCCCCCACCTCTCCCCCGCCCCCCCTCCTAAATTCCCCCAACCCTCTCTCTCTTCAACCCCCTCCCCTCTCTCCTCCTTCCCCCACCTCCTCTCTCTCTCTCTCTCCTCTCTCTGTGGAAACCCGGGGAAAAAAAGGGAACAGTTGTCTGAAAACTCAGGCTTCCAGTTAGAAAAAATACTTTTCCGAAAGCGGCCAACCCGGGGATGAAAAATTAACAGCACAGCAGGATGCTTTTCGCTCATATACAGACACAATGAACGTCGACCTTAGAGAGAGAAGAAGAAAAAGGGTGGAGAAAAATTTACAAGAAAAAGACTGGAAAAGAAAAAAAAAAAAAAGACGGAAAAGAAAAAAGAAGAAAAGGTGAAAAAAGGTTTTACAAGAAGAAGAAGAAGAAAAAGGGTTGAAAAAGAAGAAGAAAAAAAGGGAGGAGGAGGGGAGGAGGGACGGGGAAAAGAAAAGAAGAAAAAAAGAAGAAAAGAAAAGAAGAAAAAAAAAAGGGAAGAAAAAGAAGAAGAAGAAGAAGAAGAAGAAGAAAAAGAAGAAGAAAAGGTAAGAAGAAGACAAGGGAAAAAAAGAAGAAAAGGTTAAAGAAAAAGAAGAAGAAGAAGAAGAGAAGAAGAAGAAGAAAAAGAAGAAGAAAAAAAGGGGGGGGGGAAAAAGGGGGGGAAAAAGGGGAAAAAGGGGGGGGGGGGGTTTTTTTTTTTTGGGGGAACCCCCCCGGGGTTCCTTTAAAAATTCTTTTCTCCCCCCATCTTCGCTTATCCCCCTCACCAAAACCCCCCAACCTGGGGAACCAAACAAAACCGTTTTTTAATATAAACACCTTTCTCCCATCCCCCCATTCCTTTTAGTCACCCCCCCAGCCCACCCACAATTTCCGCAAAAAAACACCACCCCCCCTCCCCCCCCCCCCCCACCCCCCACCCCCAGGTTTTTTAATATGATTTTTCCCCCCCTTTTGGGGATGGGGGAGGGGGGGGGGGGAGGGGGAGGGGGGCCTTCAATATAAAAAGCATCCCCATTTTTTTTCTTTTAAAAAATTCTTGCTGGGAACCCCTCTTTTCTATCCCTCTTTTGTTCCTGACTTTTTCCTTTTCTTTTCTGTCACCCCTTTTTTTTTTTTTTACTTTGTTTTCCCTTCTAGGTCCATTTTTTCCTTTGCCTTTTTTTCCCAAATAGACAACAAAACAATTCCACCCAACCCCCGAAGCGAATGCGCTGGGCCCTGCCCTTGTCGGGTATTTTTAACGGAGTGAAAAAACCCCAGTTTCGTTCATAAAACAGACAACACTTTTGCTGCTAGCATTCATGAAAAGAAGAAGAAGATTTTCAAATAATGCATATTTTCCAGTGTATCTGTAAAAACCCTTTTTTAAAAATCGTGAAGACTAAATTTTCCCGGGTTTTAAAAACAAAGCAATTTTGCACAAACTGGGGAAATTTAAAACCCCTAAGGGGAAAACAAAACACCCAAAAACCCCAAAATCAGATTTATACTTTCCCCGATCCATTCCAAAATTTTGTACGCATGAAAATGTTTCCCTAACCCGACATTGAAAGAAAGATACAGGCAATGGAATGAATGTTTTTCGCAAACTTCTTGGGATTTTAAAATCCCTCGGCCATATAAAACCCTGACCTAAGTCGCCCCAAAAAAAAAACCCACACCAACATCTGGACGGCCAAAACTGTCCCACAGGGAACAGTACAAGGAGGGAGACGAAAAAAGGGAAAACAGAGAAAACATGGAAGACATCATCAAGAGTGGCCTTGGCCTTGAGTGGAACGATTTGCAAAGAAAACTAAAAACAAAACGAGGAGTGGGGAAGCTGGTTGCAAAAAAACTTAAGTGGAGCCCAATGGCACTAACCACAGGAAAAGTAAAGGTGAAGGGAACACGAGAAGGATGAGAAAAGGATCAAAGATTTTTTTTGGTGGTAAAATTTAAAAAACTCTAACTACTTGATCCGAAGCAAACCTGGATTGTACCCAACGCTAAAATTTTCTGTCCGTCTTGCCTTTTCCGGCCATTTGCAGTTGCATCATGCCGTTGAAAATCACGTCAAAACTTGACTTGGGATGAATTTTTGAGGGTTGAGTCATGAAAGTCTGAAATAGAATTTTCTTTGGGGAGGGGGGGGAGGGGGGGGGGGGGGGGGGGGGGGGGGGGGGGGTGGTTCATGCACTAATAAATTTGACTCTTTCGTTTTCCATTGCCGCTGTTACAGATACGATCAAGAAGTGAGCAGACATTTTCCAAAATAAGTGAACTTGAAGAAAACGCTTGCACTAGATGTATATTTCTAAGTATTGTAGGTGTGTGTGTGTGGGGGGGGGGGGGATGCGTGCGTGCGTGCGTGCGTGCGTGCGTGTGTGTGTGTGTGTGTGTAGTACAGTCGCACTCAATGCTTGACTAGCTCACTGATTTATTTGTTTGTTCAGTCCTTCGGATGAGACTATAAACCGAGGTCCCATGTGCGAACGCACGTAGAACATCTTGCGCGCACGTTAAAACCCGTTCCGCTTTTCGGAAGAGTAGGCCATTGTGTGCCGGTGGAAACAGATGACAAAATTGACAAAACTGCATACACACGGGGACTAGATTTTAAAAAGCACGTGCGTGCTTATTCCATTTTCCTTGAAATAAAAGGGTGTTTTTTTTAAAGAATGTGTTGGTCATGCATTAATCATTGCCACTTAATTTAAAAGATTGTTTACTTTCATGATGACATCCATCATCCATTATAATTGTATTGCATTGTATTGTATTGTTTTGTATTGTATTGTATTGCATTGCATTGCATGGTATACGACTTTAAGTAACAGCAGATTTCTCTACATGAAATTCAGGCTGCTCTCCACGGGGAGAGCGCGTCGCCACAATAGCAGCGCCACCCATTATTTTTGTTCCTTTCTCGTCTGCATGTGTATTTATTTCCCTATCAGAGTGACTTTTTTCCCTACAGAATTTTACCAGGACAACTCTCTTGCTGCCGTGGGTTCTTTTACGTGCGCTAATATTGTAACACACAGGACCTCGGTTTATTGTCAAACTAGCACCCAGACCACCACTCACAGTCTAGTGGATGTGGGAAAAAATTGGGGGCCCAAACGGGGATCGAACCACCACACATTTTGAACCCGGACTTTTCGCTTTCTAGGCAGGTGTGTTACCTCGAGACCACAGATTGGTGGTCTAGGTAATGTACCTGCCTAGAAAGTGAGAACCGTGAGTTAGAGCCCTTTATAAGCCTGAACCACTTCCCCCATCCATTCCACCTTGTGTGGTGGTCTGAGTGCTAGTCTTTCGGGGTGGGGACAATAAACCCGAGGTCCTGTGTGCAACAAGCATCCTGCGCACGTACAAGAACCCACAGCAAGAAGAGAATTCTCCTTGGCAAATTTATATAGAACAAAATATTGACAAAGACACGAGCAGGCAGGAAAATAAAAATATTTATATGGGTTGCGCTGTTCTTGTGGTGGCGTGTTCTCCCAAGGAAAGCAGCATGAATTTCATGTAGGGAAATTTCCTTCTTGCAAAAAAACTTCTTAAGTTAATGTGAAAACAAAATTTCTTGCGCACATAATTATTAAAACCCGTTCCGCTTTTCGGAAGTGTAGGCCATTGCATGCCAGTAAGGATGGACGACAAGGTTTGGGTTTTTTTGGTTTGTTTTTTAATGCATGCACACCGGCGTCATGTTTAGACATCTTTCTTCAGTCGGAATGCGGCTACCTTAATGCGGGCAAACGGTGGCATACACAAAATCTCACCATTGGTGAACCTTGGAGCTCTAGCTGTGGAACAGGAAAAAGTGAGTGTGTGTGTGTGTGTGGGGGGGGGGGGGGGGGGGGGGGGGGGAGTACATTAAAGGGCAAGTTGGTGTGGTGTGTGTGTGACACTGTGCTTGGCACTGTGGTGGTATACCTGGTGTATGTGTGGTGAGACACTATTGTGTTTTTTATTTTTTATTTTTATTTATTTTTTTATAAAGGATGTGGATAAGCACTTGGCTTTTTTTTACATCCCCTTTTTTTTTTTTTTAATTCTTTTATATCGAGGATGATGGAATAGGCACTTATGTGCTTTTTTTACATCTATTTTTATTTTTTATTTATTTATTCTTTTATATCGAGGATGATGGAATAAGCACTTATGTGCTGGTTTTTTTACATCCAATCCCCGTGTGTATATGGATTTGTGAATTCTGTTCCCACCGGCACATAATGGCCTACTCTTACGAAAAGCCGAAGAGGATTTAACGTGTGCGCAAGATGTTCTGCGTGCGTTCGGACACGGGGCCTCGGTTTATAGTCTCATCCGAAGGACTTTTGGAGGGGAGTGGAGTCTGCACTGATGTTAACTCCAGGGCAAAATATCCCCTTGAACGGGAATCGAACCCGGGTCGTCAAATTGCCAGCGCAATGTTCTGACCACTAGGCTATCCCGTCCCCACTGTGTGTGTGTGTGTGTGTGTGTGATTCAGATTCAGATTCAGATTATTTTATTGCCATTTAAATCATGTAGACTTATTTGACACAACAAAAACATCAACTATAATTATTATCTATTTTGGCTAAAAGTGATGTACACTAAAAACATGTATTTTACTTCTCTTTTTCTCTCTTTTCAAAACACTCATACACATATCTGATGATATCTGCTTGATATATATCAACTGTGATTATGTCACTTAATTTATGTACACAGTTTTTGCGTTCTTTGTCTTTCGTTTTGATTTTTAATAACAAAGTATTTCTGAGTTCATCATATAAAATGCATTCATCAAGTAAATGAAATTCATCTTCAATTTTGTTACAGTGTCTACATTTTCTGTCCTCTCTGGATATATTTTGGTGTCTCCCTTTCTCTATCATTAAATTGTGACAGCTTGTCGAAATTTACAATATGTCTTCTTATGAGTTTTGTTTTCATAGTTTACTAAGTATGGTTCCAATCTGTATTCTTTGGTAGCAAAATCATAAAATTTTAGTTTTGCAAACTCTTTCTTTTGGTAGATCCAAAATGTTTTATACATGTCCTCAAGTTTTCTTCTAACAGCATAACTCAACCGATGAACATTAAGAGTGCTTTGGTTTTTTCCAGACATGTTTGAATCCAATTGTGTACAGAATATTTTTCACTGTGTTTATCCATTTATCGTGTGTATTATTCTGATACAAATAATCGTATACTATTCTAATATAAGAGTCTGGTTTTGATTCTGTCAAATGAATCCAAAAGGATATTATCTGGCATATAATTTTAAGGGTCAAGTGGAAATCTCCCTATTCACAGAGTGGGTTCTTAGATACTTGCTTTTTTATGAAATCCTTATCATTTGTTTACAAAATTTTACATGGAAATTTCTCATACAAAATCTGATTGGATATGAATGCCTTGAACAGTTTTTTAAAATCAATATGAAAACTCTGTCTCCCCATTTAAAACAAAAAAGGTATACCAAACTTCTGCTCCATAGGTAAAACAGGGGTTTATTGGTGTGTGTGTGTGTGTGTGTGTGTGTGTGTGTGTTGTGTGTGTGTGTGTGTGTGTGTGTGTGTGTGTGTGTGTGTTTGTGTGTGTGATGTGTGTGTGTGTAAGAGAGAGAGAGAGAGAGAGAGAGAGAGAGTGAGAGAGAGAGAGAGAGTTGTGTGTTGTGTGTGTGTGTGTGGTGAGTGTGTGTTGTGTGTGTGTGTGAGAGAGGGAGAGACGAGATGAGAGCGAGAGAGAGAGAGGAGTGTTGTGTGTGTGTGTGTGTTTGTGTATGTGTGTATGTGTGCGTTCTGCGTGCGTGTTGTGTTTCAACTTCTTGAACTTTTTTTTGCTGGATTGTATTTTGTCTTGTAATGGACTATAGATTTACTGTTTAGTACTTTAGGCAGGACTGATCGATTGACCTGTAGTCTGACTGATGATTGACTGTAGTATGGTGGTGTTTGGTTGTGGTACTGTGCTTTCCTTTCTTGTATCCATTTATGATTTGTTTATCCTCTATCCCATGGGGGGTCCTGCCTCAAAGGAATAAAACCCTCTGAAGCCTTGAAGGCTCCTCTTTCCTTCCTTCAGCCATCCATTGTGTCTCTCGTCTCGTTCCCTTGCCTCGAGCAGACCAAGGGAACTAACTAGGTTTCCATCGATTCTTCACAACAGACCTTGTGTGTTGGATGTGATTATCGCCCTCCGGTTATTGCACTGACATGGTTGAAGGTTAACAGCAAGGGTTCCTGTGCCTGCTGCTCTTAATACTTGCTCTTGCACATGGCGTGGCGCGTGATCACTTAAGTTTTGGATCGGTAAGATGTTTCTGAAGGTGCTGATGACCCATGGGGCACACAAAATGGTCCGCTTTCGGGTTTGGTTCACTTCGTTGTTACCTCTCTGTCTGTCTATCTGTCTTGTTTGTCTGTTGTCTGTCTGTCTGTCTGTTCTGTCTGTCTTCTCTCTCTCTTCTCTCTTCTCTCTCTCACTCTCTCTCTCTCTCTCTCTCCCTCCCGCCCTATACCTCTCTCTTCTCTCTCTCTCTCTCTCTCTCTCTCTCTCTCTCTCTCTCCTCCCTCCTCCCTCTCTCTCTCTCTCTCTCTCTCTCTCTCTCTCTCTCTCTTCTCTTCTTCTCTCTCTCTCTCTCTCTCTCTCTCTGTAGGAAGGATGGTGGCAGGATGATTAAGATGTTCGCCTGCAACAAGTTAACCGTGAGTTCTGGGTTCGATTCCCAGCCTCGCCTTTCTTCCAGTTGACAAAAAAAATCGAACTGAATGTCAAAGTCCTTCGGATGAGGACTATAAACGAGGGTCCCGTGTTCGAAAACGCAATGCAGAAAGCTTGCGCACCGTTTTAAAAACCTGTTTTTCGCTGTTTTTTTTATTTTTTTCGGAAAGTAGGCCATTGTGTGCCGGTCGAAACAGATGACAGAATCTACAAAACCGCATACACACGGGGACTGGATGTAAAAAAGCACATGAGTGCTTATTCCATTATCCTCGATATAAAACAATAAATAAATAAATATTTAAAAAAAATAAAAAATCTCTCTCTCGCTCTCTCATTCTCTGATACTGCTGCTGCTGCTGCTGCTGCTGCTTGCAGTTGAGAGGGACCAGTCAGTTTGGGGCAGACTGCCAATTACAAAGTGTCCAAAATACAATAATAGTCTTAAAAGATACACTTTGCTCTGGATGTGCGTTATTCCAGTGTGTAGCGAATGTCTCACGTCTTCCTTGCAACTTCATTTTAGTCTGGTAAATTAAGAGGCCCCCATCACCGCCACCAACTCATCGCAAGGAAAGGACAATTTATTTACTCTGTTTGAAGCAGAGGATTTATTTTACTCTGTTTGAAGCAGGGGTAATCTGGGACAACAATGGGGACACCAACAGAAAATAAATCAACTGCCCATGAGAGAGAGAATCAGCAGGGTATATATTTGTTTTAACATTAATAAAATAATTAAAAAAAAAAATTTTTTAAAATTTAAATTTTGTTTAGAAACATTTTTTAGATATAAAAAAGACAAAATAAGACGAAAAAAAGATCAGCAGTTTTTCATCAGTGGCTCCAGAAATAGTGAATAGGCTGGTTTCTCTGGTATGGTGGTCGCCCCGTCCCCCTCCCCCCCCCCCCCCCCCCCCCACAACACACACACATTCCACCACCACCACCTCCACACCAACCATAACAAAAAGCAAAAGGTTTGTGTGTTTAGGTTTTTGCCCCAGTTTGAATGGATTTCATTGTTTGTTAAACATTCTAGGTAGTGTTCCGTGCTTTAGAACGTGGCTTAAGTAGTGTTGTCTATCAAAGTACTGGCATGCAGTTGGTCTATTCCGATTGAGTGTATTAATATACACGTATACACTTTTTTCCTGCATTATTAGTATACTCGTCTCAATAATGTGCATATTATCGTTCAAGCGCTCTCACGCACAAGCTTTGTGTGTGGTGTGTGTGTGTGTGTGTGTGTGTGTGTTGTGTGTGTGTGTGTGTGTGCGTGTTGTGCTTGTGAGGAGGTTTTTTTGTTGTTGTTTTTTTGTTTGTTTGTTTTTTGGATTGAATAGCTCATGGGTCGTGGATTACCACGATGGCAAAGCTGATCTTGAACAAATTAGATAACTTCTATCTCCCTCACTCACTCAATTCCTACCCATTTATCCTCTTCTCCTTTCTATCATTTTCGAGAATTAAATAAAGAGAAAATGATAGATAAATAAATTAATAGGGCTAGCAGTTTCTGGGCATCAGATGTCAAGATCGTGATGTAGTTCTGCTTGTCTCTCTTCACTCTCCTCCTCTACCGCCCCCCCCCCCCCCTCTCTTCTACCACCCCCCCCCCCCCCCCCCCCCCCATCCATCCACCCCCTTCCTGTAATTGCCCTAGCTTCGACGAATTGCAGGATGGAAGGAAGCTGTAGGTCAGGGCTTCTTTCTTTTCTAAACACCTTCTGTTGTACAGCTCTTTTATCTCCCTTGAGTTTTATGTCTGTCTACTGTGTTTGCACTCAGTCACACTTTCACGCCCCCTCCCCTACTATACACACGCGCGCAGGGTTGGCGCGTGCGCGAGCGCACATACACCCACGCATGCACGTACGCATGCACGCACGCACGCCTCGCACGCACACACACACACACACCACATCCACACACCACAATGAGTAGGCATTGTGTGCTGGTGGGAACAATGACATTTACAAACCGCTACACACGGGGGACTAGACATAATCCTTATCCTCGATATTAAAAGAATAAAATAAAATAATATAAACAAAAATTTAAAACAACCCACACGAGAAACATCTACGCACACGTTTAAATCCTGTTCCGCTTTTGTAAGATAGTAGTCCATTGTGTTCGTTTGGAACAGATAATTTCACCTAGCCTGTCGGACCCACAGTGAAGAGATAAAAAACACACACCACATAAGTGCTCATTCCATATCTCGCACCTCCCCGATCATCTCAGAATAAAATTACACCATAAAATATAACATTATAAAACAACCTCCCCCCCTCCCACCCACCCACTCCCCCTCACCTCATATCAGATGTAGGGACTCAGCGCTAGCCATAAAGCAATGATCAACTAGGAAGGAAATGTGTTCCTGGCACTTTGTACAATTATTATTTCTAAAGTGTGGACTTATGCCCTGTTTTATGAGTAATTCGCACGAGATCTGACTCTCTCTCTACATCCCACTCTCTCCTCTCTCTCTTCTCTCTCCTCTCTCTCTCTCTCTCTCTCTCTCTTTCTCTCTCTCTCTCTCTTTTCGCCCCCCCCCTCCCCCCCCCCCCCTTTTCTTCGTACTCCTATATCATCTCCTCCCATATCATTCCATACTACTACTATATATCCCCCCCCCCCCCCCCCCCATCATATATATATATCCACTCATACCACCCCCCGCGCACTCCCGCTCGCTCGCTGCTGCTCTGTGTGTGTGTGTGTCTCTCTGCGCGCGTAGTGCTCCTGTGTCTGTGTGTGTGTGTGTGTGATGTGTGTGTTTTGTTGTGTGTGCTCTCCGGGTAGTTAGGGATTATGTATTGTTAAAATGTACATTATCTTTTAATCATGTTGTCGCTTTGTATAGGGCGTTTCTTGTTTTGTTGATAGTCCCTAATCAGGGCAAGGACTGATGAAAAAAGTATGCATTTGCTTATTCTGTTACCCTTGAAAATAAAGATTATTCCATTCATTCATTCTCTCTCTCTCCTCTCTCTCTCTACTCTCTCCTTCCCTCTTCTCTCTCTCTCTCGCTCTGCTCTCTCTTGTTCACGAGGTTTTTACCCTGGAATTTAAAATCAGTGCCGCTCCACTTCTCCCAAATGTCCTTCCG
>CM054145.1:14049320-14059630 GCA_028751875.1 Rapana venosa
TATGTCAATAATGAAGTCATCTTTATCAAAATGGCTAAGGTAGCTATAAGATATCTCCTTATGTCCTGATTTGGGATTTTAAAATACCTTTTTCTTCCACCATGTAAAACAAAATAGAATGATGGATACAACCTGTTTATACTGAGCATGTTTCTACCATGTCGGTCTTTAAAGTATGGTAAAACATTTATGCGATCAATGAGGGGTTTAGTGTTATCAATAGTACGAGTTGGGTGATCAATTAACTGCTCTAAACTGTACATTGCATAAATGTTACTCCATTTTGATACAGGGACTATGTTGAAATCTTCCATAAGAAAAATGTCTTTGGACTCCAGAATTGCGGTATCTATCTTTGAATTAAAGTTATCATGCCAGTCAATTGTCTCAGCTGGGTTTCTGTAGATGAAACTGTTCGAGATATGTTAGTTTTTTTTCCACACAGTACAATCATGACCTGACATAAACATAGATGAATCAGAAATTAAACTGTTGGGTCTCAATCCTGCGATACAAAATAATATATGAAAGCTAGTTCCTTTATTATGACTCTTTTGGGCAATTGGTATTTCCCATTCTTGTTTTTGGCGTTGTTGGTATTTATGTTCACAGGTATTCAGTGTTTTGTCTTAGCTAAAGGATTTCCAGGTGAATTTGGGCCAGTTTTAGCTAGGCTTTTTCACTGGAAAAAGAGCACCATTTAACAAGCAATGTTCAACAGCGACTGCGTAAACCCCACCCCCCCCCCCCCCGACACGCTTCTCTAACATAGCCGTCAAATAAATATATTGTAACAGCTTCTGTGTGTATAGCCAAGACTGAACTTGCAATAAAGGTTTTGTTTGTTTATTGTTGTTATTGATTGTTAATTTTCAGTAAAAAAAGAAATTAAAATGATATATTCTATATTCTATCATGATTAACTTACAATTATAGTATTAGAAATACTATTCTACTATGTCATCTGAAATTTCCCATAATGCCTACTTTGTCTGCGCAAGAAAATGGCGTCCATGTTCAAGAAACCCAAACGGAACTAATTTTTAGTGCGAAAGCATCAACACAGCGACTTGGAAAATGAAAAGACGGACAAGCATCAGAACCAATGGAAGTCGACGAAAGCTCCACAAGATATGTTCAGGGGTGCTCCAGCTTCACGATCACACCAAAACCCAAAGAAAAGAAGAAAAAGACAAAAGTAAAGGAAGAAAGGATGACTCCATTGGGGCCCCCCCACGATCCAACATTAAGTTTTGGTTTAGAAGAAGGTTTGTATTCGCATACCATTATGTTGTTGTATTGGTTGTCGTTTTTTTGTTTACTTTTGTATCCCCCTCCCCACCCTCATTTGTTTTCGTGATAAGAAAAGAAAGGGGAACCACATCTAGGATGTCGTCCAACGTCACACGCACGTACTAGACTAGTTTGTTCATTTTTGTTGTGCTAGACACGTGCATACAATTACTAGGCTAAAGACATAGACTAGTACATGAGTAAGCCTACATTCGATAAATAAGTCGCAAAAAAAAAAAAAATCCTGTTCATTAGGCCGTGTAACTTTGCATACTGTTTCAGAAAGGTTCATTTAGATCTTTGCATGTCTGAAAGTTGATAATATATAGACCGGTCGCCAATAACCGCCAGTCTGGCGTCAACCTTATTATTTTTTTCTTCATAAACTTGCTCAACAGCCAGTTCCTTGCATCATATAATTTCAGTATAGACTTTTTTTTCCCAAAGCCCTCATCGGCTCATGCAACAGAATTCTTGACGCTCAGACAGCAACTATTGCTGTCTGTTATATGAGCGAAAATGCGTCACGCTGCCGTTAAGTGCCTGACAACTAGTGACAAGTCAGGTGCACCTGCACTGGCACAAGAGAGAATAGTTACCTTTTAAGTTCTTTCTGGAAAAAAGGCAGGAGAATGGACCAAGAAGGCAGAAAATAGACAAGAAGGAGGTGACAGGAAAGACAGATCGTGAAGCAAGAGATCTCAAAGAGTAGTGATAGAAAAGGAGGGAAATTTCTAGGCACAGAATGTGGGGATGCTATTTATACTGATAGCCCCCCCCCCCCCCCCTCCGCATCCCCTGGGGGGGGGGGGGGGGGGGGGTGCAATGGAATGATGTGTGTGCTACATGCACACATACACACACACACACACTACTACAGTACAGTACTAGTAGTTACTTAGTAGTACTACTCAGTACTGAAAACTGATAGGCACACAGATTCGCACATAAATTTTATACATTTCATTTACAAGTGCATCACTGCATGACTCTTATGAGTGTGAAGGCATTGACTTGCAAAGCTGCTTGCTGTGTCAGTGTGTGTGTGTGGCCTATGTGATGTATGCGTGCATGCATACACACATGCATGAGCGTGTGTGTGTGAGACTGAGAGAGCGAGAGAGAGCAAGTATGAAATTAAAGGGTGATGAATAGGGCTTTCAGACATATGAATATGAATTATGATATATTAATTTACGTCATAAGAATTCTTACACACACAGTGACATTCACTCACATGTGAACACACACACACATTTGACTTGGTGATTATTTTTGTGTTTTTTCTAAGTAGTGATGGCGGGAGGAAAAAAAAACAATGGTATGCACATTGTTGTTCAGACTCTGGTACCATTGAAATGAAAAATTTAACTCGTTAGTCACACCACTAATCACACAAAACCCAACATGCACACAACTCTACGCATGCACATACACAGACACAGTGAAAAACTGACAAGACTGAGGAGAGTTAACACCATGTGCATGTGCACATGCATGTGTGGACAGATTGTTTCTTAAAAATGCTAGTGTTATTCATGATGTCATGTTATACCTGATGTCACGGTCTAAAGACAAGATATGAATTCACTTGGAGGTATGTCGACAGTAATGATTCCAGATTTTGCCCCCTTTTATAAGAGAAGCGAAGTATTCCAAGGTCAAGAAGTCAGTCACAGTAAGAGATTGCAAGCAGTTGAAAAAGAAAGAAAGAGAGAGATGAAAAGTTTGAGAAAGAAAGAAAGAAACGAGCAAGGCAGGAAATCCAGGACTGATCATGGCAAGTCTGAATCAGAGGATGAAGAAAAGAATAAAGGCAATCTGAAGGTAGGTTTGTTGTTGTTGTTGTTTTAAAGTTTTGTTTTAAATAGGTCTGGCACACCTGTGGGAAGTGTGATATTATTTTTGGATTTTTTTACAATTCTCTTTTTTTTAATGCGTTAAATAGGAAGATATTGTTTATGCTTTTTATGTTTTTATTCACTGCTTTTGGAAAGTTGCGTGAAGCGTCTGTGTTTGTATTCTTCTTCGTCATCGTTCAAATGCTCAGACAGCACAATTCATGGAGGCCCTGACAAAATGCTGCCATGCACTGAGGCCTTCCAGGGTCTGAAGCAGAACAGCGGCATAAGAAGAGAACCGTATTCCACGGTTGTTGAAGGCAGAGGAGGAGGATGGCTCAAGGATAGATGGACTTTGCGTGAGTGACAGGCAACCGGGTAGGAGAACGTCACTCTGATATATTATAAAAACCTGCCGAGTCAGATGTGCTAGGCCTGACTTGTCAGGTGCTTAAAACCTCTTAACTGCCCAGGTGCAAGTGCACCCTATACGCGGGGAATAAATTTCTTATGTACCACAGTTATGTTCATTGCTCTTACTCAGAACTATACTGAATGAATCTTCCTGATAGTCTAACCGATAACAGTATATATATCGAGATTACTTCAAGCTCAACTCAAATTAGTTAGCATGATATTTAACTGCGAAAATGTATTTAAAATGTAAAAAATTCGGCCAAAATATGATTTTTTCATCACTACGGTCATTCTGAATACCCCACATCTCAAAACCTCAAACATAAGTCTGGCCAAATTCTCATTCATTGTTTTTTAAATACACGATCTCCTGGAATTTCATACTCGATCGTTTATATCACTATTAGGTTAAAATCTACAAATTTATTAGCCCCACTTTTACAGCTTGTGTAAAGCTAATAGGATGCCTTCAACAAGAGTGTCAGCATTTTGAACCGAACTTCCCACGCAGTCATGCATTAAAAACACAAATAGGAGCTAAGAAACGATCGTTTTTGCACGGTTTTTTTGCAGCTGATGTTGCCAAGCAGCGGTGAGTGACTCCATTAATTTTGGAGTTCTTTCCTTGTACTGTTGTCGTGGAAGTAGGCTTGTTTACTTCGGTTCACACCGGAAATTTTCGGGTTGTAGGCCTTGAGTGTGCAGGTTTGCCGGAAAATTTTCTGGGGTAAGGCGTCTGGGGGTACGGCCAGGCAATCGCATTCGCACTCTATTTGACAGACTACTGTTTATCTATTGTTGCTGTTATATAAAATGTGCTTGGAATACTTCAAATTAATATTGATTGGGAGGGGGGGGGGGGTGAGGGGTAGGAGAGCTGGGTTTGTTTTTTGTTGCTTTATAGACTGTAAAATTTTTTATTTAAAATATGCTTAACAATCATTTTCTTTCTTTCTTTATTTGTTTTACTTCTGTGGTAAATTTGGTTCTTTGGGTATTGCTTTTTAAAACAAATTATTATCATTAATATAATTTTTTTTTAGGCAAAATAGAAAAAGCCTATTGATGTTGTTTGCTTCGCTTTTTGAATAAAATTGTATTATCAAAAGCCATATCTATTCATTTGCTTGCCACATGTCATTAGTTTCTTTTCCCTCTGGCTTTATCTCTATGTTATTATTTGTTATGTTGTGACCATTGCTTGTATTGACATAATTGGTGTGTCATAGACCATTTTTTTTTTAACAAAAGGTCACTGTTTAATCATTTGATGTGATTTTTTCTCCTAGTAAACAGAAGCTTCGAGAAGAGTTAGAACCTTGAATGGAGATGAAGCAGAGGCTTCTCGACAGCAGTGGAAGATGAATCTGGTCCCGTGGCTTCGACAACAGATTGGCAAGTAATGTGGAAATTTAAAAAAATCAATATCTTTCAGCTTGTGGCAAAGTGGTGTGCACACTTTTAGCATGTTTCTTCATTCTTTTCCTAAAAGTTAATTTCTGCAAAGGTTTATTCGAACTTCACAGTAGTGTGCATTGTTCTTGCATTACTTGTTCAATGACTAATGTGCTGTCAGAAAACACAAACCCGTAACTTGATTTGTCATATGTACTGTTTTCTACCATCTTGTCAATTTTGTCAAATATTAGGTAGCGGCAGCCCCAGGCGAATTCTGTCATCACTGCTGAAAAGTGGCAAATTTTCAGTCTTTTCACTTCCTTATTAATCCGCTTCTGTTTTACTGATTAAAAAACACTGTATATCCGAAAAAAGTTCAATCTTTCTTCTTTTCATTGAATGCATTTTTATTTCTGTGGCTTGTGTATCGTCAATACGCAAAGCGTGTGAATGAGGTGTGCGTTCCGCTAAAAATACGCTGTGCGGCCCGCAAATTTTCGGGCACATGGACAATCTTATAGAGACATGACCACTTTGAAATTCCGATGCGTATTCGAAATGCAACTATTTGTAATTTAATTTGGGATCATCATTTGGTTCGATTTTATTGTAGAATACCAAGTTGGCGTGTGTATTGTTTTTTCATTAACTGGCTAATTTTCGTGAAAAAAAAATAATAACTGGAGGTTTGGCGGTTACACGATCTCCGACAGCAAACTCCAAAGAACTGTAGCTTAAAATAGCCAATACTCAAGGTGAAAATTAAATAGAGATTCCTATTGGTACTAATTCGGAATGGGTTTATGTATTCACTTGACTGTCGTCCACCGCATACCAATAAAAGCAAAGTGTTCAAACTGCGGAAAAGTTGTTAAGCAAGGGCAAGGACGATTCGGACACGCGAACAGTTCTTGGAACAGATCTTGTCATGGATCGACGAATTTTTTTGATTTACGGGGTAAATTTCTATATATGTTTCAATTTTGATCATCGATGTAACAGTGTATTTATACAAAGATCGCGTGGTTGGGTTAATTCGTGTAGCGAGCGTTGAAAGACGATAGAGATGATCGATTTTCATTTAAAAAAGCGAAAATGCATGCAACACCTCAGTGGAATGTCACAAACATGCACGCACGCATGCATGCACACACAATACACACTCACTCGCTCACGCGCTTGGCCGCGTGTGCTTGGATATATATCAACTGTGATTATGTCACTTAATTTGTACACAGTTTTTGCGCGTCTTTTGTCTTTGTTTTGATTTTTAATATACAAAGTATTTTTGAGGTAATATATAAAATGCATTAGCAAGTAAATGAAATTTCATCAATTTGGTGACAGTGTCTACCATTTTCTGTCTCTTGGATTTATATTTTGGTGTCTCCCTTTCTCTATAATAAATTGTGACAGGTTGTGCGAAATTTACAATTATGTCTTCTTAATGAGTTTTGTTTTCATAGTTTTACTAAGTAGGTTCCAATCTGTATTCTTTGGTAGGCAAAATCTTAAAAATTTTAGTGTTTGCCAAACTCTTTCTTTTGTTTTCTCGGTTAGATCCAAATGTTTTATACATGTCCTCAAGTTTTCTCTCTAACAGCATAACTCAACCGATTATATGAACATTAAGAGTGCTTTGGTTTTTCAGAATGTTGAATTTCCTCAATTGTGCTACAGAATATTTTTCACTGTGTTTATCCAATTTAATCGTGTGTAGTATTCTGAATACAAATAATCGTATACATTCTATATAAGAGTCTGGTTTTGATTCTGTCAAATGAATCCTAAAGGATATTATCTGGCATATAATTTTAAGGGTCAAGTGGAAATCTCCCTATTCACAGAGTGGGTTCTTAGATACTTGCTTTTTTATGAAATCCTTATCATTTGTTTACAAAATTTTACATGGAAATTTCTCATACAAAATCTGATTGGATATGAATGCCTTGAACAGTTTTTTAAAATCAATATGAAAACTCTGTCTCCCCATTTAAAACAAAAAAGGTATACCAAACTTCTGCTCCATAGGTAAAACAGGGGTTTATTGGTGTGTGTGTGTGTGTGTGTGTGTGTGTGTGTGTTGTGTGTGTGTGTGTGTGTGTGTGTGTGTGTGTGTGTGTGTTTGTGTGTGTGATGTGTGTGTGTGTAAGAGAGAGAGAGAGAGAGAGAGAGAGAGAGTGAGAGAGAGAGAGAGAGTTGTGTGTTGTGTGTCGCATGCATGCACACACACACACACACACATACACGCGCGCGCGCGAATACAAACTCTTAAATTTATCTCAAAAGCATTGAGAAATGTATGTGGATACAAGCGGAGCTAAAAACAAACAAACAAAAATCAAGTAGTAAAGAAATATCACATTACTTGCACAAATCATTATCACAGACCCAGGCAACCATTTCCCATACCTCAAATTTGTTTTTGCCTATTCACATATGGACACTCATGAATAAAAGCATGCAGGTTCTAGGTGAAAATGACACGATAGCCTGGTGGAGTGTTGGGCTCGCAATCTGCCAACCCAGTTTCAAATCTTATCCAAGGGGATTTTTCCCCCTGGAGTTTAACACCAGTGCTGACTCCACACCCCTCACCCCCTTCTTCCCGTTCTTCAGATGAGACTCTAAACCGAGGTTGTGTTTGCGAATGCACACAGAACACCATGCCCTCACGTTAGAATAGGCCATTGTGTGCCGGTGGGAAAAGATGACAAAATTTACAAAACCGCACATATAGGGGACTTGATGTAAAAAGCACATGAGTGTTTATTCCCTTATTCTTGAAATAAAAGAATAAATACAATGAAATAGTTAGAATAATTAATGCATTATTCCTGGTGTGTTTCAGGAGGAGAAATTCCAGATGCCAAAATGATCCACTTCATTCGTAAGCAGCGTCAGATGGCCAGAGATCAGGAAGACTTCATTGCCCTCGACCAGAACGAATCATCCGGTGATAAAAACCCCAGCTCTTCAAGACTTATAAGGTACATTCTAGCTTTGTGTGTGTGTGTTGGTCAGGGCATTTGAGTCATACGTGTGTGTGGTTAAAAGCCCTCACATTCTTATTAAACCAGTCTTTTTACACGATGAAAACACAACAGAAAAGGATCAAATTAATGTAAGTATCTTTTTTGTGGGGGGGGGGGGGGGGGGGGGGGGGGGGGGGGGGGGGGGGGGGGGGATCACTGTCAAACTTATGATTAAAATGGAATGCTTGTAAAAACAACAACAAAAAATCTACAGTGAATGAGAGCAAAACAAGCAAACAAAAAAGTAAAGAATGAATAAATCAGGAAGAAAAAGGGGACAAATATAACAGATGTTTCCGGGACCTTCTCCAGGCTTGAAACGCACTGCGCGCACACACCACACTCACACACATCTGCTCCCACCCATCCCCCCCCCCCCCCCCCCCCCAAAAAAAAAAAGATGGGCATGGGAGAAACCACCAATCATTTCAGAAAAAAGTAAGACATTTTTAAAGTTTCCAAGCATGATTTGCATGTTGAAAGGATCAACCACATGCACCCCCCCCCTCCCCAAATCTGTTGTTGACTAAAGTATCAGTATGTATCGGCTGCATATTTAACTTCCAGCTAATTATTACCCTTTTTATTTAATGAAAGCATGAGCTAAACAATCATTTTGGACACTGTTCATGACGGAAAATTACATTTGGAACGAATATTGGTATACTCTGTATGCAAATCATTGTTTTGATATGTCACTTCCCAAAGTCTACCTGTTTTTCTCTCTCTCTCTCTATCTAGCTACATACATGTCATTGAATTATGTATAAACACTGTGTGTGTGTCATTACAGAGACGATGAACATGACAAGAGTGATGAAGAAGAGGAAGGACGTGTAGATTTCACTGTCAACAACGAAGCACGGGAACGGCAGAAGATACGAGACGATTTTATGGCAGCTGAACATGGTATGTTGATTTTCGTTACCTTGCCTGACTCTTTCAGGCCTTTATGGAATATTTCACCCTAGCTTCCAACCATTCCTTTTTTTCCTGGAATTTTCCCCCCTTTTTTTGGGGGGGGGGGGGGGGGGATGCCACAATCATAGTTTTCTGGATTTTAACCCTAGTGGCGCGGTTCCCGGAATATTCCGGGAAAGGCGGGTCTAGGCTGTGTGGCGGATTCCGGGATGACGTGGGTGGTCATAGTTGAAAGCTTACTTTCGCTTTCAAAGGTCAGCCAATGAATGTTAAGGCCGTTGTAGGCCCGCAGAAAGGGGTGAGGTCGTTTGACACACACAAGCAACGAAGAATCTGATTGGTTAAGAGTGTATTTTTAATTTTTTTTGGACCAGCCGAGATCGTCTTCAACAAAAATGGCGGCCAGCGTTGCACTAGAATTTCTTCAAGCGTTTTTCGAGCTTTTTTTACAAAATTGACAGCAAGGAGGAGTTTTAGAGGCTGGATTTGGTTGAAATAAACAATGAGAGAGACGATGAGGTAAGGATTGTGGAATATTTTTGAAAAACTTGGTAAAAATCGATCGCGATCGGACTGAATCGAGCGGTGCAAGTTTTGCTGGATGGACTTTTTCGCTACTCGGCGATTTCGACGTCACAGATTGTTTACTTTATTTTGATGCAACGAGGCTTCGAAATAACTGTTGTTGAGTCAAATCGCTATGCTGCTGAGTACTTTGCATCACATGAAATCAAGCGATCTTTGTATTTTTGTCATAGAAAGCCACCACTTCGCACATTCCGCCATGACGGTCGCGATGGCGTCGATCGTGTCGCTGAACTTTTCCGAGTATTTGGTGACCGATAAAGCGATACAAACTCCTTATTTTTTGAAAACTAATGTCAAGAAATAGTGGGTTTACCTAATCATGACATTTATGCACCGCAAGAACTTTGCTTATCGTGTTAAAATTGATCCGGGGCCCTGACAGTGGAACAGTGATCGGTAGTGCGAACGTGATTTTTTTTTTTTTGATTTTTTTTACATAATCAAAACACTACACACTATTATAAAATTATACTCATTTAAAAGCATATTATCTCTTCTTTCCAGTGATCTATAGCTTAACACATTTAATTCAGTTTTATATATCAATATCAAGGGTTGTTTGAGCCCACCATGCTCCAAAACAATGCTAGCCAATGTTAATTCAGCCAATAGAAGTGAGGCTTGTTGCTGTTTATTTAGCGCTACTAGGGTTAAGAACGTTTTTCAGTTTCCTTTGTTTTGTTTTTAAAAGGGTGCCCCCCCCCCCCCCCCCCCCAAACTTTGTCAATCAATAAAATCAGGGCAGGAGTCTGTTTTTAGTCCAAACACAAAAAGTTAAGAAAGGGCAGTCACAAATTCTGATAACTGTGCCTATCAC
>CM054145.1:14060130-14155130 GCA_028751875.1 Rapana venosa
GGGGTGGGGGTTTGGGGCGGTGGTTTTTTTTTTGCCTTTTTTTTTTTTCCCCCCCCCTTTTTTTCCCCCCTTTTTTTTTTTTTTGACGCCCCAAAGTGATTTAAGGAGGGAGGGGGAGAGAGAGAGAGAGAGAGAGAGAGAGAGAGAGAGGAGAGAGAGAGCGAGAGAGAGAGAGAGAGAGAGAGAGAGGGTGGGTGGTTGTGTTGTCAGTGATGCTTTGTTGCGGCTATAAAAACACTGGGTGGATCCTTTAAAACATTTATTCATTCTGCTAAACAGGGCGTGGAATGAACTACCAGATGAAGAGAAAATTAGCAAAACGCCATTGGCGTTAAATTGTTTGTTCAAAAATAGGAAGGCTGTGACCTCGAACCATTCCTATCTTACATTAATTTTTATTTTTAAAAAACCAACAACAACGAAAAAAACTGCCTTTGGTCCTGTCTCCTCATCTTTTCTGAGAGATTATCACTGTAAAAACAAAGACAAATAAACAGGCGGGTGGGGGGGGTGGGGGGGGGGGGGGGAGGGGGGAGGGACAGAGAGAGACACAGAGAGAGAGACAGAGAGACACAGAGAGAGAGAGAGACACACACACACACACACACACACACACACACACAGACAGAGAAAGAGACAGAAAGACAAACAGAGAGAGAGCTGGGGAGAGAGAGACAAACATACAGAACAGACAGACACACACACACACACACACTCACACACACGCACACACACACACACACACACACACATATATATATATATATATAATATATAATATATATATATATATATATATTATATATATATATATATATATATACAGGGAGAGAGAGAGAGAGAGAGAGAGAGAGAGAGAGAGAGAGAACTCTGAAACTCTGAACTCTGGAAGAGAGAGACAGACAGACAGACAGACAGACAGGCAGACAAACAGACAGACAGACAGACAGACAGAGACAGAAACAGAGAGAAGTCATTTCAAGGACATAAACATTTTTATTTTCATTTCCAAGTGAAAAAAAGAATTTGTTCTATAGCCACTTAACATGCTTGCCGTTCTACTTTTCTGTTATTGACACTGGATAAAGTCAAGGGTGGAAAGCATCGCTTTAATGCAATATACACCATTGAATTTGTTGTTTATCTGTGTGTATACATACATAAAGAGAAAAATATCTGATGGCCTGGGTTCGAGCCCAGGTTCAAACCACCACCGAGAGGCCCGTTCAAGGGATTTTTTTTTCCCCTGGAGTTAACATGAGTGCCGACTCCATTCCCCCCGAAAGTCCTTCGGATGAGACTATAAACTGAGGTCCCGTGTGCGAACGCTTGCAAAATATCTTGTGCATACGTTAAAACCTGTTCCGCTTTTCGGAAGTGTAGGCTATTTGCGCTGGTGGGGACGGATGACAAAATTTGCAAAACTGCATGCACACGGGGTCTGGATGTAAATAAAACAACCCAGCATGTGAGTGCTTATTCCATTATCCTCGAAATAAAAGAATTAGCATAAGAATACTCATACACACACGCATGCACGAACACACACGCACACACACACACATGCACACACACACACACGCGCGCACCCACACCCACACACACACAAAACAATCACACACCCCCACACACACGCACACACACACGCGTGCACACACACACACACACACACATGCACACAATCACACACACACACACACACACACACACACACACCCCGGCCCAATCCACCAATTCACCAAACACTACCACTACTTCAGTCACATAATGTAATAAAGCCATTTTCGCCAGACACCTTGAAGGAATGATTCCTGAAATGGACAGCCTACCCTGATGACAGAACTGGTAGAGGTGAGGGCTACTGCAGATGCCAAAAGTTCCACATCTCCTGAAAGCTTCCTGGAACTCCCAGACAAGGGGTACGCCCCCCAGCTATACACATTTCTTTCATCAATTCATAATTTTAGAATTAACACTATCCCTACGTTAAGGCAGAGAACCTGTTCTTTCCCAGCACACGTGCACTGTGCACATTAGTATGCTACAGTAACCCAGTAGTGGGTGATACGGAGGGAAGGGCTAGTAGATGGTTGGTTGCCCAATAGTGGGTTACCCGTAGAGAAAAGGTTACATTGAAATTAACATTATATGTTAAGGAGAGAACCCCTCTTTCCCTGACACCCACACTAAGCACATTAGTATGCTAGGGTAACCCAGTAGTTGGTGATACAGAGGGAAGGGCTAGTAGATGGTTAGTGGGTTACCCGTAGGGAAAAGGTTACATTGAAATTAACACTGTCTGTTAAAGAGAGAACCCCTCTTTCCCAGCACACATGCAGTAAGCACATTAGTATGCTACGGTAACCCAGTAGTGGGTGATACGGAGGGAAGGGCTAGTAGATGGTTGGTTGCCCAATAGTGGGTTACCTGTAGGGAAAAGGTTACATTGAAATTAACACTATCCTTTGTGAAGGAGAGAACCCCTCTTTCCCAGCACACGTGCACTAAGCACATTAGTATGCTAGGGTAACCCAGTAGTGGGTTTATACAGAGGGAAGGGTTAGTAGATGGTTGGTTAACCCAATAGCGGGGTTACCCGTACGGAAAAGCTATGGACACTATCCCTACATTAAAAGGAGAGAACCGCTCTCTCCCAGTATGCTTGCACTGTGCACAGTTGTATGGTACCGTAACCCAGTAGTCGGTGATACAGAGAGAAGGGTTAGTAGATGGTTGGTTACCCTGTAGTGGGGTAAAGGGTCACCATAGGGGAAAAGGGTTTTGCTACATCAAGATTTGTGGTCTTGAGGTAACGCACACACGTCTGGGAAACCAGAGGTCGAGGGTTTGATTCTAGTCTGGAGCGGAATGTTCTCCCACCACTAAGCTGATTGGGTGGTGGTCCAGGTGTTTGTCTTTCAGGTCCATCCTTAAACAGAGATGCTATCTGTAGCATATACCTCACCGTCACCATCACCGATCCCTCAGATTCCGAATCCTTTCGGGCGCCTTCGAAGCTTTGTCAACCACCTTTCTCCAGTCCTCTCGTCTCTCGGCCGCCCTCAGGGTGTCTCTCGGCATATATCTAGTGCACGTTAAAGACTACACACAGCTACAAGTGAGTTGTCCGTGGCAAAAAAAATTTCAAAAAAGTTACTTTCATCAAGAAACAAAAAATAAATGATAAGAATTGTTTTTTTATATTATTGTTTGGTGGCCCGAATTTTATCTGAAAGGGGTATACACGCAGTACAATACAGCGCAATGCAATACAATACAATGTAATGCAATGCAATATATTGTAATGTAGTACAATACAATGCAACACAGTACAACACAAAGTAATGCAATATAATACAACGTAATACGATACAATACAGTACAATGCAATACAACGCAGTACAATACAATGTAATATAAAACAATACAATGTAACGCACTGCAGTACAATGCAATTACATTGCAATACAATTCAGTACAACACAATACAATACATGGATCTCACCAGCTCATTTCTTTAATGCAAGACCATGACATGAGGGGTCTTTGCTCGGAGCCAACACACGAAGTTAAAAAGTTAGGCTAGCATGTCAAGTTCCATCTTTATAGCAATGAAAGGTTGCCTTGGGGGGAAAACGTAACTCACTCCTTTTACAAAGTGATACGTCATTGGTTGGTATCCAGCCAAAACCCGCTCTTGTCGCATTGTATTAGATTTTGAGGTTTCTATTCAGTTAGCAAATAGTAAGAAGAAGAAAGAGACAATCAGACATACAGAAAGAGAGACAGAGAAAATTGCACAGAGAGACAGTCAGACAGAGTCAGAGACAGAGACAGACAGATAAAGAGACTCCAGAATTTTACCGTGCATGCAACGACCCTAGCCCACAATACAAAAGATGGTCGGCACATGGAGTGGGCACGTGACTTAAGTGTTATAAACATACGACTGTCAACATACAGAGGAAAAATTGTACCACAACGATCATGTCAACAAAAGCATTACATCAGCCATAATCTGAAATATTCATGCCCCAAAACAAGTGCATTTCTCTCGGCTCCTAATTAACAATGGTTGGAATACAGTAGTTATCAACCTAAGAATCACTTTCTACAAAGTTATCTGATTTCTTCTCTTAGCTGCATGTAAAATGAATCACGATAAATTGTATCTGTCACTAGGTAGCTTTCAGTAACATGTGCAAAGGAAGTCTTTTTTTAATATTAAGAAATTTATTTCTCAAATCTTCATAGACGTAACACATTGATAAAAAATGTTCTTCATTCTCTATTGGGTCGTTACAAACAGGGCACTACTTAACTGCAAAGCGCAAGAACGGTCATCCACTCTAAGAGGTGACCTCGCTCAAAGCTGCTTAACCTTAGCTTGGGGAAAGAGAATGCTCTGACCACTGAGCTATCCCGTCCCTCAGGCGTACAGATAGGAAAAACAACATTAATACTTCCTGAGGCTCCTCATGCACCGATGTGCTCTCGCTCGAATTTCCTGCATAGAAATCTGCCACAACTGAAAGTGGCAAACATCATACTATGCAATACAATACAATAAGGTACAATACAATACAATACAATGCAACATAACGTACCACAACACAACATATCCTACCATACAATACCGGGCAAAAAAACAACGGTTGCATTAACAAGTCTCACCTTTTGTGGTGAACCTCGAAACCTTTAGCTGAGGAACGAAACACAAAATAATACCATACAATTCCATAAAAAGGTAAAGGAGTCCCATAACCTGTAAGGTCGTAGGGGAGCGAGGCGTCAGAGACCTCACTTCTCTAGGGGCCAGCATATTGAGGGCGGCGCCCATCTCCTCTCCCTCGCTGCTTTACCTTCCCTGACCCTAAAGAGGGCAGGTACCCATTTACAGCTGGGTGAACTGGGGGAATTGTACTGAAGCCAAGGCGCGCAACGGCACCCATCCAACGTAACCACGCTCGACCTCATAACTTGGCTGGGGGAAAGCGAGTGCTTCGAACCACTGGAGCTAATCCCATCCCCAACCCCATACCATACCAAAAGAAACCACACCCAGTCCTCTACATTGCTGCACTCTCGAAAGACTGTTAAATTCGTAGGCTTATTTATTCATTTATTTATTTGTTTGTTTGATTCGTTCGTTTACTTCGAGAATAACGGAATAAACACTCATGTGCTGCTTTTTTTTTTTTACATCTAATCCCCGTGTGTATACAGTTTTGTCAATTTTGTCATCCTTTCCCACCGGGCACACAAATGGCCTACTCTTCCGAAAAGCGGAACCGGTGCCCAAGATATTCCAGCGTGCGTTCGCACACAGAACCTCCGATTATCGTCTTATCCGAAGGAATTTTGAAGGGGTGGGGGGGGAGTGGAACCGGCACTGATGTTAACTCCAGAGGGGAAAAAAATCTCCTTGAACGGGGTTCGAACCCGGTCAGCAGATCACGAACGCGAAAGGCAATACGCTCTATAACCGCCAGGCTATCCCGTTCCGGGTGGGATTTGGGATGAGGGTAGAATAAGACCAATGGGGGTGGGTGGGTCAGGCCCTCCCACCTGACGACAAGTGATGGGCAATGACGTCATGCTGATGGTATGTTTCTTCGTTCCCTCCCCTAGCTATTTGGCGATGGGTGGTTTGGGAGGGGGGGGGAAGGGAGGGGGGGGGGGGCTATCATAGTTACGCCATTTAAAAACACAGTCCTTTTTAATTACACAAGCTTTGGAGACTAGGAACCATGGTCATTCTGTCTTATCTGTCTGCTCTACTATGTCTGTCTCTCTCTCTCTCACTCGCTGTCCTGTCGGTCTGTCTCTCTCTCTCTCCTACTCTCTCTCTCTCTCTCTCTCTCTTTTCTCTCTCTCTCTCTCTCTCTCTCTCTCTCTCTCATCGTCTCTCAATCTCTCCATCTCTCTAAAGCTCACACAAACATCCGTCTTCGCTCTCACACCTCTCTCACGCTCTCTTTCTGTTTATATGTCTTAATCATTCTGTGTCTCTGCCTCTGACCCTGTCTGTGTGTCAGACTTGTGTCTTCATGTCTCTCTGTTTGTGTTCTGTCTGTTCTGTCACCTCTCTCTCTCTCTCTCCTACACCTCTCTCACACAAATTCGACTCTCTCTCTCTCTCACTCTCCTCTCTCTCTCTGAATATATTATGTCTAATCCATTCTGTGTCTCTGCCTCTGACCCTGTCTTGCTGTGGGTCTGACTGTGTGGCTGGTCGCTCAGTCTGACCTGTTTTTTCCTGTCTTCTGATCTCTCTCTCACTCTCTCCTCTCCGTCTCCTCTCTCTTCTCTCTCTTTTCTGTTTATATGTCTTAATATTCTCTGACCCTGTGTGTGTGTGTCTACTTGTATGTTTATCTGCCCCCCCCCCCCCTTCCTCTCTCTCGCGCTCTCTCAGCGTCTCTCTCTCACTCTCTCCCTGTCCCTCTCCCTCTCCCTCACTCTCCTACTCACTTCCCACCCTCCCTCTCTTACCCCCACCATTCTCCTCCCGTCCCATTCCGTCCATCCCTCCTCTCTCCTCTCTTCCCTCTCCCTCCCTCCCTCCCTTTCTCTATGTTCGCTCATGTATTGGAAAGACAGCTATTACCAGGGCGAGTAAGTAACTAAATAAACCCGACCTCTCAGACCAGCTTACACCTTTTACCTGTGTACATGCTGCCAGAGCTATCGGCACCTCCATTAACAGTACCCTGACAGTTACGGCTACAGTTACAGTATAGTTTGTAGGTTTCTATTCGTTCTCCTTCATTTCCTCCGACTGAGGATCAGCTGGCTTTCAAGATGGCGATAAATCAGCAAGCTTTCACGATGCATAATCAATTCTTCACGATGCGATAACCAGCAGAGCTTCACGATTAGCGAGTAATCACAGACTTTCACCGATGCGATAATCAGAGCTTTCACGATGGTGATAATCAGAGCTTTCATGATCTTGATAATCAGCAAGCTTTCACGATGTCGATATTCAGAGCTTTCAACACGGTCCGAATTATTTATTTATTTAATTAATATATTTATTTATTTATTCTTTTATATTGAGGATAATGGAATAAAGCACTCCATGTGCTTTTTTTTTACATTCAGATCCCCGTGTGTATGCGGTTTTGTAAATTTTGTCATCCTGTTTCCACCGGGCACACAATGGCATACAACTTACCAAAAGCGGAACAGATGTAACGTGTGCGCAAATGTTCTGCAATGCGTTCGAACACGGGCCAATCGTCGTCGGTTTATAGTCTCATCCGAAGTGCAATCGGTGTCTGTCTCTACATGGTGGTGCCACCCGGTGATATTGTTGGACCAGGGGGTGGGGAAGGAGGGGGGTCATGGAGGGGGGGAGATACGGAGTAAAAGGATGGGTGGGGGGGGGAAAGTGAGACACAAGTCAGACAGATAGAAGGACAGAGAGAAGGGAGGGAGGGGTAGAGAGAGGGATGGAGGAGGGAGGGAGGGGCGAAAGAGGAGGAGGGGAGAGGGAGAAAAGGGAGGAAGGAGGAGAGAGGGAGAGAGAGAGGTGGGAGGGAGAGAAGGGAGGTAGAGAAAGAGAGAAAAGAGAGAGAGAGGGGGGGGATGGAATGGGAGAGACGACACAGACATGACAGACAGAGAGGTGAACTGTATTCAGGGATTGGAGATACAGAGTAAGAAGGGGGAGATAGAAGATATAGTCAGAAAGAGGGGAGGGGGAGAGCAAGGAACCATGGGCGGAGATAGGGGCGAGAGAGAGAGAGAGAGAGAGAGAGAGAGAGAGAGAGAGATATTATTCTGTTATTCATTTATATCTTTTACTGAGAGAGAGAGACAGAAGAGATAGAGAGAGAGAGAGAGAGAGAGAGAGAAGAGAGATGAGACCTCTAGACCTCAGATCTGTCTAGATGTGGCTTACAGTGACGTGTCTCATTTGAGTTTGGTGATTACTAAAATGTTTAATGTCACTCCCAGTCTTTATTGTGATGATACAATAGCAGAACAAGTTGATGTGTATTGGCTACTAAATGACACTGCCAGTCTCAATAGCAGCACATCAGGTTGGCGACCATTAAATGACACTCCCATTCTCAATAGCGCATCATTTTGGTGACGGCTAAATAATAATAAGAAGAAGAAGAACAAGAATAATAATAATAATATGTAGTAGTAATGAGAATGATAATAATAACAAATAGATAATAATAAGAATAAACATAATAATAATAATCATAAAAATAAAAATACACATAAAAAATGAATTTATAACAGCCCAATATCTTGCAGAGACAAATAGAGCGCTTGCTCCAACTCATTCTAACACCGTCATTAACCAAGAAACCAAATGCATAGTTCTATCAATTACAAATGAGCACGCACGCACGCCACGCAACCAGAACAGTTAAAAGATGATATAACTACTAAATGACACAACTCTGTCTCTATAGCCAACAGGATAAGTTGATAACTACTAAATGGCAACTCTCTGTCTCAATAGCACAACAGTTTAAGGTTGATTAACTACTAACTGACACTCTCTGTCTCTGTACCGCACAACAGGATCAGGTCTAAAAACCTACTAAATACACACTCTCTCCTCTGTAGCACAACAAGTTAAGGCTGATAACTACTCAATTGACACACTCTTGCCTCTCTATAGCACAACACGTTATGGCTGATAAACTAGGTAAACTACACATGGCACTCTCTGTCTCTATAGCACAACAGTTCATTGATAGTATACTAAAATGACACATATTACAAAAAGAAAACCCAGTCTCTATAGCACAACAAGTTAGGTTGATAAATAGTTATACAACTACATTGCACGCTCTTTCCCGTTCTATAATAAGATGATAGATAGATGGATGGTGGATGGATGGCTGGATGATTATGATAATAGATAGATAGATAGATATAATAGATAGAAAGATAGATAGATAGATGATAGACTGACAGACAAGGTAGACAGACAGGTAGACAGACAGGTAGACAATAGAAAAATGACAAAAATTGATATGCATAATTAAATAAAGAAATGTTAAAATAGTAAACCAAACAATGAACAAAAGAAATACATGATAAATAAAACCAATAAAAAAAACCCGTCATTATATTGCAAACAATCGTCGATTACACTTAAAACAAAACAGAACCGAACGAATCCAAATCGCATTAAAATAACACCGGTATCTCTTTCCCAATTTGCGCGGTCTTTCTTACATTCTTCGTCCATTTCTTTGAACAGTAGCAAATGTTATAGAATGGATGAAAGAATCAGCAAAATCAAAAATAAAACTTCCGCATCAAAAAAATGAAAACAAAAAATATACCAATACAAAAGGGAAACATCAAATTATTCCTATCACCCCCCCCCCCCCCACCCCCCCCCAAAACGCAGATCGTGTATCAACAAAATTCACTTTAAAATCTCGCCGCTGACACACACACACACACACACAGAGTCGCTGTAAAAGGGACATAATCAAATTACCCATCTCTCAAGACTGGTCGTATATCATATTATATGGAACGGTGTTGTTGTTCGTTTGTTGTTGGTTGGGAGGGGCGAGTTTTTGTGAGGGGGGGGGGTGGGGTGTTTTTTTGTGTTGAATTTGTTTTGATTTTGGTTTTTGTATTTGTTGTGTCTACGTTCATGTATGCGCCTGACGGGATTTAGAGTGAGCTGGCGCTTTGCGCAATTGGCGCGCGCGCGCGGCGCGCGCGTGTGTGTGTGTGTGTCAAGTCAATTCAAGTCAATTTTTATATCCAGATGGTACAATGTGAAACAGCAATACATTTGCTTTTTTAAAGTGTGTGTGTGTGTGTGTGTGTGATGTGTGGTGTGTGTATGCGTGAACAGGTCTTTGCAAGCGAACGCGCGCGCTGGTGCGTGCGTGCGTGCATTACATCCGTGCGAGCATGCCTGCGTCTTTCTAATCTTTTTATTTGACTTTTGAATGACGTTTCCACCAGACGCCCTCGAAGATCGAACCCACGACTTAATGGACACGTGAGACCGAGTGGAACCGTTTTAACCGCTCAGCTACAGTGTCTCTTTGTCAAACAATGATGGTGTCTAATGGTGACAGAAACAGGCAAACAAATAAAGGTATGTTTCAAGTTCCAAATACTAAACTATAAAAAACAATACACAACAAACTTGGGATGCCAGGGGTCCTTTCATGTAAATAGTCAATCTCCCCTTTTTCTGGAAATTCTGTGTTAGAAATTTCCCCCTTTTTTTGGTATCACTCCTTTGTCATCTCCTCTTCCTTACTCCCTATTCTCTCTGTCTCTGTCTGTCTCTCTGTCTGTCTGACTCTCTCCTCTGTCTCCGTCTCTGTCTCTCTCTCTCTCTCACACTGTCATCTCCTCCTCTCTCTCTCCTCTCTCTCTCTCTTCTCTCTCATTCTTCTCTCATCACACTCTTCCTCTCTTGTTTCTACTGTGTGATGAGTATGAGTAATTGGGTTATTATTAAGATGTACCCTACGGGCGGGGACTGGATGTAAAAAGCACATAGTGCTTATTCGTTATCCTCCCTCGAAATAAAAGACAATTTGTCATTGTCTTGTCATTGTCCGCTCTCTTTGTGTCCCTCTCTCTCTCTGTCCCTCCCACCCTCTCTCTCCTCTGAGTCCCCCTCTCTCTCTGTCCCTCTGTCCCTCTCTCTCTCTCTCTCTCTCTCCATCTCAACTCACTCTCTCTCTAGTCTCTCTCTCTCTTCTGTCTTCTCGTCATCAATCCTCTCTCTCTCTTCTATCGTCTATCTCTCAGTGGAAACCCAGGGAAACAAAGGAACAGTTTGGTCTGAAACTCGGCTTCAGCAGTTAGAAATGAATACTCTCCGCTATAAGCGGCAGCCGGGAATGTAAAGAGTTAACAGCAGCAGCAGGAAAATAATGCATTTTTCGCTCATATGACAGACAACAATGAGTAGCTGTCTGAGCCTTAGAGAGAGAAAAGAAGAGAGAAGAAGAAGAAAAGAAGAAGAATAAGAAGAAAGAAGAAGAAGAGAAGAAGAAGAAGAAGAAAGGAGTAGGAGGAGGAGGAGGAGAGGAGAAAAAGAAGAAGAAGAAGAAAAGAAGAAGAAGAAGAAGAAGAAGAAGAAGAAGAAGAAAAAGAGAAGGAGGAGGAGGAAGAAAAAAGACAAAGAAGGATGAGAAGAAGGAGGAGAAGAGGAAAAAGAGGAGGAGGAGGAGGAGGAAGAAGAAAGAAGAAGAAAAGAAGAAGAAGAAGAAAAGAAAGGAGGCGAGGAGGAGGAGGAGCAAAGAAAGGAAGTCCTTTAGTGTCTTCTCCCTTCTTCAGCGTTACGCTTCATCTCACTCATCACTCATATACCTGGTGTAGACCAGGAACTAACCGTGTTTCCATTCGATCCAACACCTTGAGTCGGATGTAATTATCGCCCTTCAATGTGGCCTTTACGTCACACTGGGGCTCAAGGCCACACTCCCACATTAACGTTTTTGCCAAATTATTCACCAGGCCCCCCCCCACCCTCCCCTCCTACCCCCCCCCTTAGTCATTTATAATGATTTTTTCTCCCCTGTGGGGTTTGTGGGTGGGGGGGCGGAGGGGGAGAGGGCCTGTCCAATATGAATAAGCATCCCTATTTATCTTAAAATACTGTGCTAGGAATTCCCTTCTTTTTCTATCCCATCTCTTTGTTCCTGACTTGTTCCTTTCTTCCTTCACCCACCCTCTTTGACTAATTCTGCCTTTCTAGGTCCATCCCCTGCTTTTTTTTTTCCCAAATAGACAAAAGATAAACAAATCTCACTCACACGCCGAAGTCGGATGCGCTGGCCTGACTTGTCCAAGCGCTTAACTGGTCAGTGCAACGCGTTTCGTTCATACGAACATACAACAGCAGTTGCGTCTGAAGCGTTCGAATGAAGAAGAAGAAGAAAGTTGATTTTTTCGAATACATTCAGCATTACCAGTGTTAATCTGCAAACATTCTTTAAAAATCAGTGAAGACTATTCCTGATGTACAATCACGCAATTTTGCACAAACCTGGGTAAATTTTGCAACCCGGTAAGTAAAGACAGAGCATCGGCCATAAACTCCAAGATCAGATTAATACGTTACTGAAAATGTCCATATTTTTTACGCATTGGAAAAAGTGTTTCCCATAACAGCAGAAATTGAAAGAAAGATACAGGCAATGAGATGAGATGTTTTCGCAAACTTCTTGGTATCTAGTTCAGAGATCATATCACTAGCAAAGAAGTGAAAACCAGTATTGAAAATGCCATCGGCCATAATTATGAAAAGCTCCTTACCTAAGTCGCACGCCACACCAACATCTGGACTAGCCAAGACTGTCCTACAGGGAACAGTACAAGGAGGGAGACGAAGAGGAAGACAGAGATAAGCGATTGGAAGACATCACAGAGAGTGGACTGGCCTTGAGTGGAACGATTTGCTACGGAAAACTAAAAACAACGAGGAGTGGAGGAAGCTGGTTGCAAAAATCTTAAGTGGAACCCCAATGGTCTACTAGACCACAGGATATGTAAAGGTGAGGCACACAGAGAAGAGATGAGAAAAGGATCAAAGATTTTTTTTTGGTGTGTAAAATTAATAGAACTCTATACTACTTGATCCGGAAGCTAAACCTGGATTGTAGCCCAACGCTAAAATTTGCTGTGCCTGTCTTGCCTATCCTGCTCATTTGCACGTTGCATGCATGCACGTGATCACGTCATTCTTGACTTGAGGATGAATTTTGAGGTGTTGAGTCATGAAAGTCTGAAATAGAATTTTCTTTGAGGGGAGGGGAGGGGAGGGGTTGGTTCATGCACTAATAAATTTGACTCTTTCGTTTCCATTGCGAACCTGTTACAGATAACGGACAAGAAGTGAGCAGACATTTTCCAAAATAAGTGAACTTGAAGAAAACGCTTGCACTAGATGTATATTTCTAAGTATTGTAGGTGTGGGTGGGGGGGGGGGGGTGCGTGCGTGAGTGCGTCGTGCGTGTGTGTGTGGTGTGTAGTATACAGTTGCGCCGCAATGCTTGACTACTCACTGATTTTATTTGTTAGTTCAGTCCTTCGGATGAGACTAATAAACCGAGGTCCCATGTGCGAACGCACGTAGAACATCTTTGCGCGCTACGTTAAAACCCGTTCCGCTTTTCGGAAGAGTAGGCCATTGTGTGCACGGTGGAAACAGATGACAAAATGACAAAACTGCAATAACACACTGGACTCGATTTTACTTAAATAGCACATGCGTGCCTTATTTCCCATTATTCCTTGAAATAAAAGGGGTGTTATTTTTTAAAGAATGTGTTGGTCCATGCCATAAAATTCCAAAAAAAATTTAGCACTATAAATTTAAAAGATTGTTTTACTTTTCATGATGACATCCACATCCATTATAATTTGTTTGCATTTGTATTGTATTGTTTGTATTGTATTTATTGTATTGCATTGCATTGCATTTGTATTGTCCCGCAGGGATCAGTTCTGGCCCTGTTCTTTTCACTCTCTACACCGCTCCACTGTCCACATATAATTAAACCGACATTCAGATCAACCATCACTTTTATGCCGATGACTCTCAGATTCTAAGCAGTGACACACCTGAAAATCTAAACCTTTCTCTCTGATAAAATGGCCTAATACTGCCTTTCAAATATCCAAAACTGGGATGAAAGAGAACTAGTTACAACAAACGCTGATAAAACTGAAGCCATAGCTTGTAGGGACCAAAACAAACTCTCTCCATTACAACCGCTTCAATAAATTCCGGCAATGCATCAGTCCCTCTATCCACGGCAGTAAATTAAGCTAGGGGTCATTATTGACAACACAAATTCTCTAGTGCAAAAATTCACACTCCAGACCGGCCAGTCGTGCTTCTATCAATTACAGAGGTATTAGTGCAATTCGAAAGTACCTGTCCACAACGCAACATCAAAACTCGTGGCATTCTCTCAACCATATCACGTCAGGAATATTGCAATCTCTGTTGGCTGTCTGCCAGCATCATCATCCAACTTCCCATCAACGTTCAACGTATTCAAAACTCTGCACTCGACTAACCTCAGAAAGAAAAAATCTGATACAATTACCCCTCTCTTGCGATTCTCCACTGGCTGCTGTGCCACAAAGAAAAAACTATAATATCAGTACCCTCTGTTTGACAGAATGGTCTCCACAAAACAGCACCACACCCTACCTTGTGAATGTCTCCACCTGTACACCCCTTCTCGTTCCCTTTCGCTCTGCTGCAGATTTCCTTGTGCTTATACAAATACCTATATTCAACAGTCCACTGTTGGCCGTCGCTCTTCTTTCTCTGTTTCTGGTCCATCGATTTGGAAATGCCTACCCTATCTCTCTTCGCAAAAGACCTTCTTTTTGACACGTTAAATCTGGCCTTCAAGACATATTGTTCATCACAAACCTAAGATTTCCTCTCCTGTTTCCATTTCATAGCTATCCCTGTTTTTAACGAGCCAAATGATACCTCACCAGCCAAAGTGTATAACCAGTGTTGTGTGTGTGTGCGTGTTGCGTGTGTGTGTGGTGGTTGTGTGTGTTTGTGTGTGTTGTGGTTGTGTGTGTGTGTGTGTGTGTGTGCATTGGATGTTAGAACTATTTACTTTCCATTTGGTGCATGACTGAGTAAGAATGAGTTGAGTGGCAAGCGCCCTTTGATTTGTCTGTGCAAGATACAGCGCTATAAAAGTTCCATTTATTAATATTAATAATATTATTATTATTAATTATTATACCACTCAAAAGTCACGGCAGACTTCTCTACATCAAATCCGGCTTTTTCACTAGGAGAGCGCCTCGCCACAATAGCGCGCCAACCCATTATTTGTTCCTTTCTCGTCCGCAATGTATATTTATTTAATTCCTATCCAGAGTGACATTTTACCTAACAGAATTTTACCAGGACACACCTCTCCTGCTGCCAGTGGGTTCTTTTACGTGCGCTATTACTGTAACACACAGGCCTGTTTAATTGACAACTACACCCAGACCATCACTCACAGTCTAGTGGATGTGGGAAAAAGTTGGGGACCAAACGGGGGATCAAACCACCACACATTTTAAACCCGGACTTTTCGCTTTCTAGGCAGGTGCGTTACCTCCATTTCATTTCATTTCATTTATATTTCATTTATACCACTTTAAGTCACGAGATTTCTCTGCGTGAAATTTGGACTGCTGTCCCCTCGGGGAGAGCGCGGTCCGCCACAAGACAGCGCCACTTTTTTTTGTTTTTGTCTGCAACTGTAAATTTATTTTTTTCCCTATCAGCAGTGCTTTTTCTACAGAATTTGCCAGGGAACAACTCTTCTTGTTGCCGGTGGTTCTTTTACCTGCGCTGTAAAAATATTTGTGTAAACACACCGGACCATCGGTTTATCGTCTCATCCGAAAAGACAAGCGCCCAGACCACCCCTCATGGTCTAATGATGGGGGAAAGTTTTGGGAACAAACTTCCGACCCAGACTTTTCGCATTCTAGACAGGCGCGTTACCTCTAGAACCACCGATCCACCGAGGTGGGCCTACGGTAACGTTCCGCCTAGAAAGTGTGAACCTGAGTTAGAACCCTTTATAAGCCCTGAAACCACTTCCCCCATCTCATCGACCTTGTGGTGGTGGTCTGATTGCTAGTCTTTCGGGGTGGGGACAATAAACCCGAGGTCCTGTGTGCAACAAGCATCCAGCGCACGTACAAGAACCCACAGCAAGAAGAGAATTCTCCTTGGCAAATTTCTATAGGAAAAAAAATTGACAAAGACAGGAGCAGGCAGGAAAATAATTATAAAAATATATAATTATGGGTTGCGCTGCTCTTGTGGTATCGTGTTCTTCCAGGGAAAGCAGCATGAATTTCATGTAGAGAAATTTCCTTCTTGCAAAAAAAACCTTCTAAAATTAAATGCTGAAAACAAAAATCTTGCGCACATAATTATGAAAACCCGTCGCTTTTCGAAGTGTAGGCCATTGCATGGCCAGTAAGGATGGATACATGGTGGGGGGGGTGGGGGGGGGGTTTTGTTTTAATGCATGCACAGCCGGCGCATAACAGACATGTTCCAGAACATTATTCTTCAGTTCGAATTCGGCTGACCTTAAGCGCTTGTATTGTCTGTGCAAGATAAATCAGCGCTATATAACATTCCATTTATTATAATTTATTTTTGTTGGTTGTTGTTGTTGTTGTTAATATTATTTAATATTGAATATTATAATTATTATTATTAATTTATTATAATTAATGGGGCAAACAGATCGACTACACAAAATCTCACCATGGAGAACATTGTTAGCTCTAGCATTGGAACAGGAAACAGTGTGTGTGTGTGTGTGTGGGGGGGGGGGGGTGGGGGTTACATTGAAGCTTGTTGGTGTATGTGTGTTTGTGTGTGTGACACTGTGCTGTGACACTGTGTGTGTATTTAAACTCTGTGTAAGTGTGTGTGACACTATTGTTTTTTTATTTATTTATTTTTTATTTAGTCTTTATCACAAGGATGAGGAAAAGCACTTATGTGATTTTTTTTACATCCAGTCCCCGTGTTATATGGATTTTTGTGAATTCTGTTCCCACCGGCAACTCAATGCCACTCTTACTAAAAGCCGAGGGAAGGATTTAACGTTGCGCAAGATTTCAGCGTGCGTTTTCGACACGGGGCCTCGGTTTATAGTCTCATCCGAAGGACTCTTTGGAGGGAGTGGAGTCTGCACTGAATGTTAAAGTCCATGGCAAAATATCCCCGATGAACGGGAATGAAACCCGGGTCGTCAAATTGCCAGCGCAATGTTTCTACCACTTAGGCTATCCGTCCCCACTTCTGTGTGTGTGTGTGTGTGTGTGTGTGTGTGTGTGTGTTGTGTGTGTGTGTGTGTGTGTGTTTGTTTGTGTGTGGTGTGTGTGTGTGGTGATGTGTGTGTGTGTGTGTAAGAGAGAGAGGAGAGAGAGAGAGAGAGGAGAGAGAAGAGTGTGTGTGTGTGTGTGTGTGTGTGTGTGTGTGTGTGTTGTGTGTGGTGTGTGTGTGTGTGTGAGAGAGAGAGAGAGAGAGAGAGAGGTTACAATTACTGTGAAATCGATGCGAGCGCGCGTGTGAGTGAGTTGAGAGGTTGAGAGGTGGAGATATATGTGAGGAATAGTGTGTGATGGTGTGTGTGAGTGTGATGTGAGTGTGTGAGTGACACTATGTGATAGTCAACAGCTGAGAGATGATCGAGCGTTCACGTAGTGTGGTGCGAGCGTAGTGTTCCAAACTTCATAGAACTTTATTTTTGCAGGATTGAATTATTAGTCTAATGTCATGGACTATACTAACTGTAGTAATTTAGCAACTGGTCGATTGACCTGTAGTCTGGTGGTGTTTGGGTGTGGTACTGTGCTTTCCTTTCTATGTATCATTATGATTTGTATATCCTCTATCCCAGGGGGTGGTCCTGCCTCAAAGGAATAAACCCTCTGAAGCCTTGAAGGCTCCTCTTTCCTTCATTCAGCCTTCCGGTGTGCCTCTCGTCTCGTTCCCTTGCCTTGAGCAGACCAAGGGAACTAACTAGGTTTCCATCGATTCTTCACAACAAGACCTTGTGTGTCGGATGTAATTATCGCCCTTCCGGTGTTCGCACTGACATCGGCTTTGAAGGTTAACAGTAAGGGTTCCTGTGCCTGTCTGCCTTACTTACTTGCTCTGCACATGGCGTGCGCGTGATCACTTAAGTTTTGGACTCGGAAGATGAATTCAGAGGTGCTGACTGACCCATGGGGCACACAAAATGGTCCGCTTTGGGGTTTGGTTCACTTCATTTTACTCTCTCCCTCCTGTCTTCTGGGTCTCTCTCTTGTTTCTGTCGGCTCACTGTCTCTCTGACCCTGTCCCTCTGTCATCTCTCTGTCTGTCTCTCATCTCTGTGTCCTCTCTCTCTGCCTCTGTCTACTCTCTCTCTCGTTCACTCTCTCTCGCTCGTTATCTCTCTCGTCTCATCTCTCGTCATCAGTCTTCTCACTCTCTCTCTCTCCTCTCTCTCTCACTCACATCACAGCTCTGATACTGCTGCAGGCTGCAGTTGAGAGGGACCAGTCAGTTTGGGGCAGACTGTGCAAATTAACAAAGTTTCCAAAATAAAATAACAGTCTTAAAGGACTCACTTTGCTCTGGATGTGCGTTATTCCAGTGTGTAGCGAATGTCTCACGTCTTCCTTGCGACTTCCTTTTAGTCTGGTAAATTAAGAGGCCCCCATCCCCACCAACTCATCACAAATGAGAGGACAAATTTATTACTCTGTTTGAAGCACAGGTAATCCTGGGGACAACATGGGGACACCAACAGAAACTAAATCAACTGCCATGAGAGAGAGAATCAGCAGGATATAATATTTGTTTTAAATTCAATAAAATAAGATAATTTTAAAAATTTTCATTACTTTTTGTTTAAGAAACATATTTTTTAATACAAAAAAGAAGAAAAAGAATCAGCAGGATTTTCATCAGTGGCTCCAAATAAAGTGAAGGCTGGTTCTTCTGGTATGGTGGTCGCCCTATCCCTCCCCCCCTCCCCCCCCCCCCTCAACACCACACCACCACCACCATACCCATAACAGAAAGCAAAAGATGGTGGTTTTTCCCCCCAGTTTGACTGATTTTCACATTGTTTGTAAATATTCCAGTTACGTTCCGTGCAGTTAGAACGTCTGCTTAAGTAGTTGTTGTACTATCATAGTACTGGGCATGCAGTTGGTTATTCCGATTGAGTGTAATTATCAAATACACGAAATACACTTCATCATTATTTGTAAACTCGTTCAATAATGTGCATATTATACCGTTCAAGCAAACCACAGCTTTGTGTGTGTGTATGTGTGTGTGTTGTGTGTTGTGTGTGTGTGTGTGTAGCGTGCGTGCGTGCCGTGCGTGCGAGCGTGCGTGCGTGCGTGCGGTGCGTGCGGTGCGTGTGTGGAGCGCGTGTGATGTGTGTGGTGTGCGTGCGTGCTGGTGTTGCTTGTGTGTGTGGAGGAGGGTTTTTTTTGTTGGTTTTTTTTTTTGTATTTTGTTTGTTTTTTGATTGAATAAGCAATCAATGGGTCGTAGATTATCACGATTGGAAAACTGATTTTAACAGAATCATAACTTCCATCTCCCTCACTCACTCCTATTCCTACCCATTTATTCCCTCTTCTCCTTTCTACTCATTTTCGATAAATAAATAAAGCAGAAAATAAATAGATAAATAAATAAATAGGGCTAGCAGCATGATGGGCATCAAATGTCAAGATCTTGATGTGGTCTGCTCTGTCTCTCGTCATTCTCCTCCAACTCCCCCCCCCCCCCCACCCCCCTTTCTACACCCCCCCCCCCCCCATCCCTTCTACCCCCCCCCCCCCCCTCCCCCAAATCCCTTCACCCCCTTCCTGTAATTGCCCTACATTCAGACAAATTCTCCAGGATCGAAGGAAGCTGTAGGTCAGGCTTCTTTCTTTTCTAAACACCTTCTGTTATACAGCTCTTTATCTCCCTTGAGTTTTTATGTCCTGTCTACCGTTTTGCACTCAGTGACACTTTTCACGCACCCACCCCCCCCCTCCCCCCTCCTTCCCCCACTACACACACGCCGTGCACACACAACTATACACACACCGCACACATAAACACACGCACGCACACTCACACACACACACACACACACACACACACACAGCACACACACACCACACAAAGAGTAGGCCAGGCAGAGAAAATTGCATAGAGAGAGTCAAAACGAGACAGACAGATACAGAGACTTCCAGAATGTTACCGTACGAACGAACGTAGCCCACTATACAAAGATGGTCGTCAAATGGAGAGGGCACGTGACTTAAGTGATTTAAACATATGACTGATCAACATACAGAGAAAAATTGTAACCACAGATGATATATAAACAAACAGCATTTACATCAGCCATAATCTGAAATATTCATAGCCTCCAAAACAAATTCATTTCACTCGGATCCTAATCCAACAATGTTTGGAATACAGTAAGTTTTAATCAACCTAAAGATCAGTTTCTACAAATTTTTTTTTCTGATTTCTTATCTTACTGCATGAAAAAAATCACGATAAACGTTGTATCAGGCACTAGGCATTGTAGCTTTCTCATAACATGCGCAAAAGAAAGTAATTTTTTAAATATTAAGAAATGGTATTGCTCAAATCTTCATAGACCGTGACACTTTAACCAAATGGTGCTCATCATTCTCCTATTGGGTTCGTTACAAACAGGGCATTACTTAACTGCAAAGTGCAAGAACGGTCAATACCAATTTAAGAATTGACCACGCTCAAAGCCTTGCTTAAACCTTAGGTTGGGGGAAAGAGAATGCTCTGACCACTGAGCTAATCCTGCTGTCCCTAAGCATACAGATAGGCGGGGGGGGGGGGGGGGATACTGTGAGGCTGCTCCGTAAACGATGTGCTTCTCACTCAAGACAAGAGAAGGGACGGGAATAGCCTGAGGTTAGAGTGATGCGCCTATTCGCTCGTCGATCTGTAACCCGGGTCGAAATCTCGCCAAAAGGATCTTTCCTCTTGGATTAACATCAGTGCTGACTCCAACTCCTCCCCACCCTACAAGTCCTTCGATAAGACTGTAAACCGAAGGCCCCGTTATGTGACCGCACGAACAGCACACTTTGCGCACACGTAAAACCCAATCCGCTTTTCGGGAAGAATTAAGGACCATTGCATTTGTGTGCCGGAGGTAACGGATGAAACAATTGACAAAACTTGCGTGCACACGGGACTTGATTTTTTTTAAGCATATCAGTGCTTATTCCATTATCCTCGAAATAAAATAATAAACTAAAAAAATAATAAAAAATAAAATGAATGTGCTCTAACTGAAGAGACCAGCACCCGAATTTCCCGCGTAAAAATCTGCCATACCTGAAAGTGGCAAACATAATACAATAATATTATGATACAACATAACGTACCACAACGCAACATATCCTACCATACAATACTAGGCCCAAAAAAACCCGGTTGCATTAACAAGTCTCACTGTTTGTGGTGAACCTCGAAGCCTTTAGCTGAGGAACGAAATACTAAAACCATATAATTCCATGAAAAGGTAAAGGTAAAGGATTCCCATAACCTATAAGGTCGTAGGGGAGCGAGGCGTCAGAGACCTCAGCTTCTCTAGGGCCAGCATATTGAGGGCGACGCCCATCTCCTCTCCCTCGCTGCTTTACCTTCCCTGACCCTAAAGAGGGCAGGTATCCATTTACAGCTGGGTGAAAACTGGGGGAACTGTACTGAAGCCAAGGCGCGCAACGGCACCCATCCAACGTAACCACGCTCGACCTCATAACTTGGCTGGGGGAAAGCGAGTGCTTCGAACCACTGGAGCTAATCCCATCCCCAACCCCATACCATACCAAAAGAAACCACACCCAGTCCTCTACATTGCTGCACTCTCGAAAGACTGTTAAATTCGTAGGCTTATTTATTCATTTATTTATTTGTTTGTTTGATTCGTTCGTTTACTTCGAGAATAACGGAATAAACACTCATGTGCTGCTTTTTTTTTTTTACATCTAATCCCCGTGTGTATACAGTTTTGTCAATTTTGTCATCCTTTCCCACCGGGCACACAAATGGCCTACTCTTCCGAAAAGCGGAACAGGTGCACAAGATATTCTGCGTGCGTTCGCACACAGAACCTCCGATTATCGTCTTATCCGAAGGAATTTTGAAGGGGTGGGGGTGGAGTGACAACGGGCACTGATGTTAACTCCAGAAGGGAAAAAAATCTCCGTGAACGGGTCGAACCCGGTCAGCAGATCACGAACGCGAAAGGCAATACGCTCTATAACCGCCAGGCTATCCCGTTCCGGGTGGGATTTGGGATGAGGGTAGAATAAGACCAATGGGGGTGGGTGGGTCAGGCCCTCCCACCTGACGACAAGTGATGGGCAATGACGTCATGCTGATGGTATGTTTCTTCGTTCCCTCCCCTAGCTATTTGGCGATGGGTGGTTTGGGAGGGGGGGGGAAGGGAGGGGGGGGGGGGCTATCATAGTTACGCCATTTAAAAACACAGTCCTTTTTAATTACACAAGCTTTGGAGACTAGGAACCATGGTCATTCTGTCTTATCTGTCTGCTCTACTATGTCTGTCTCTCTCTCTCTCACTCGCTGTCCTGTCGGTCTGTCTCTCTCTCTCTCCTACTCTCTCTCTCTCTCTCTCTCTCTTTTCTCTCTCTCTCTCTCTCTCTCTCTCTCTCTCTCATCGTCTCTCAATCTCTCCATCTCTCTAAAGCTCACACAAACATCCGTCTTCGCTCTCACACCTCTCTCACGCTCTCTTTCTGTTTATATGTCTTAATCATTCTGTGTCTCTGCCTCTGACCCTGTCTGTGTGTCAGACTTGTGTCTTCATGTCTCTCTGTTTGTGTTCTGTCTGTTCTGTCACCTCTCTCTCTCTCTCTCCTACACCTCTCTCACACAAATTCGACTCTCTCTCTCTCTCACTCTCCTCTCTCTCTCTGAATATATTATGTCTAATCCATTCTGTGTCTCTGCCTCTGACCCTGTCTTGCTGTGGGTCTGACTGTGTGGCTGGTCGCTCAGTCTGACCTGTTTTTTCCTGTCTTCTGATCTCTCTCTCACTCTCTCCTCTCCGTCTCCTCTCTCTTCTCTCTCTTTTCTGTTTATATGTCTTAATATTCTCTGACCCTGTGTGTGTGTGTCTACTTGTATGTTTATCTGCCCCCCCCCCCCCTTCCTCTCTCTCGCGCTCTCTCAGCGTCTCTCTCTCACTCTCTCCCTGTCCCTCTCCCTCTCCCTCACTCTCCTACTCACTTCCCACCCTCCCTCTCTTACCCCCACCATTCTCCTCCCGTCCCATTCCGTCCATCCCTCCTCTCTCCTCTCTTCCCTCTCCCTCCCTCCCTCCCTTTCTCTATGTTCGCTCATGTATTGGAAAGACAGCTATTACCAGGGCGAGTAAGTAACTAAATAAACCCGACCTCTCAGACCAGCTTACACCTTTTACCTGTGTACATGCTGCCAGAGCTATCGGCACCTCCATTAACAGTACCCTGACAGTTACGGCTACAGTTACAGTATAGTTTGTAGGTTTCTATTCGTTCTCCTTCATTTCCTCCGACTGAGGATCAGCTGGCTTTCAAGATGGCGATAAATCAGCAAGCTTTCACGATGCATAATCAATTCTTCACGATGCGATAACCAGCAGAGCTTCACGATTAGCGAGTAATCACAGACTTTCACCGATGGCGATAATCAGAGCTTTCACGATGGTGATAATCAGAGCTTTCATGATCGTGATAATCAGCAGAGCTTTCACGATGGCGATATTCAGAGCTTTCACGGTCCGATTTATTTATTTATTTATTTATTTATTTATTTATTTATTCTTTTATATTGAGGATAATGGAATAAGCACTCATGTGCTTTTTTTTACATTCAGTCCCCGTGTGTATGCGGTTTTGTAAATTTTGTCATCTGTTTCCACCGGGCACACAATGGCCTACTCTTCCGAAAAGCGGAACAGATGTAACGTGTGCGCAAATGTTCTGCAATGCGTTCGAACACGGGCCAATCGTCGTCGGTTTATAGTCTCATCCGAAGTGCAATCGGTGTCTGTCTCTACATGGTGGTGCCACCCGGTGATATTGTTGGACCAGGGGGTGGGGAAGGAGGGGGGTCATGGAGGGGGGGAGATACGGAGTAAAAGGATGGGTGGGGGGGGGAAAGTGAGACACAAGTCAGACAGATAGAAGGACAGAGAGAAGGGAGGGAGGGGTAGAGAGAGGGATGGAGGAGGGAGGGAGGGGCGAAAGAGGAGGAGGGGAGAGGGAGAAAAGGGAGGAAGGAGGAGAGAGGGAGAGAGAGAGGTGGGAGGGAGAGAAGGGAGGTAGAGAAAGAGAGAAAAGAGAGAGAGAGGGGGGGGATGGAATGGGAGAGACGACACAGACATGACAGACAGAGAGGTGAACTGTATTCAGGGATTGGAGATACAGAGTAAGAAGGGGGAGATAGAAGATATAGTCAGAAAGAGGGGAGGGGGAGAGCAAGGAACCATGGGCGGAGATAGGGGCGAGAGAGAGAGAGAGAGAGAGAGAGAGAGAGAGAGAGAGATATTATTCTGTTATTCATTTATATCTTTTACTGAGAGAGAGAGACAGAAGAGATAGAGAGAGAGAGAGAGAGAGAGAGAGAAGAGAGATGAGACCTCTAGACTCAGATTCTGTTCTAGATGTGGCTTACAGTGACGTGTCTCATTGAGTTTGGTGAATTACTAAAATGGTTTTAATGTCACTCCCAGTCTTATTGTGGATGATACAATAGCAGAACAATTGATGTGTATTGGCAACTATAATGTACACTGCCAGTCTCATAGCAGCACATCAGGTTGGCGACCATTAAATGACACTTCCCATTCTCAATAAGCGCACCATTTGGTGACGGCTAAATAATAATAAGAAGAAGAGAACAAGAATAATAATAATAATATGTAGTAGTAATGAGAATGATAATAATAACAAATAGATAATAATAAGAATAAACATAATAATAATAATCATAAAAATAAAAATACACATAAAAAATGAATTTATAACAGCCCAATATCTTGCAGAGACAAATAGAGCGCTTGCTCCAACTCATTCTAACACCGTCATTAACCAAGAAACCAAATGCATAGTTCTATCAATTACAAATGAGCACGCACGCACGCCACGCAACCAGAACAGTTAAAAGATGATATAACTACTAAATGACACAACTCTGTCTCTATAGCCAACAGGATAAGTTGATAACTACTAAATGGCAACTCTCTGTCTCAATAGCACAACAGTTTAAGGTTGATTAACTACTAACTGACACTCTCTGTCTCTGTACCGCACAACAGGATCAGGTCTAAAAACCTACTAAATACACACTCTCTCCTCTGTAGCACAACAAGTTAAGGCTGATAACTACTCAATTGACACACTCTTGCCTCTCTATAGCACAACACGTTATGGCTGATAAACTAGGTAAACTACACATGGCACTCTCTGTCTCTATAGCACAACAGTTCATTGATAGTATACTAAAATGACACATATTACAAAAAGAAAACCCAGTCTCTATAGCACAACAAGTTAGGTTGATAAATAGTTATACAACTACATTGCACGCTCTTTCCCGTTCTATAATAAGATGATAGATAGATGGATGGTGGATGGATGGCTGGATGATTATGATAATAGATAGATAGATAGATATAATAGATAGAAAGATAGATAGATAGATGATAGACTGACAGACAAGGTAGACAGACAGGTAGACAGACAGGTAGACAATAGAAAAATGACAAAAATTGATATGCATAATTAAATAAAGAAATGTTAAAATAGTAAACCAAACAATGAACAAAAGAAATACATGATAAATAAAACCAATAAAAAAAACCCGTCATTATATTGCAAACAATCGTCGATTACACTTAAAACAAAACAGAACCGAACGAATCCAAATCGCATTAAAATAACACCGGTATCTCTTTCCCAATTTGCGCGGTCTTTCTTACATTCTTCGTCCATTTCTTTGAACAGTAGCAAATGTTATAGAATGGATGAAAGAATCAGCAAAATCAAAAATAAAACTTCCGCATCAAAAAAATGAAAACAAAAAATATACCAATACAAAAGGGAAACATCAAATTATTCCTATCACCCCCCCCCCCCCCACCCCCCCCCAAAACGCAGATCGTGTATCAACAAAATTCACTTTAAAATCTCGCCGCTGACACACACACACACACACACAGAGTCGCTGTAAAAGGGACATAATCAAATTACCCATCTCTCAAGACTGGTCGTATATCATATTATATGGAACGGTGTTGTTGTTCGTTTGTTGTTGGTTGGGAGGGGCGAGTTTTTGTGAGGGGGGGGGGTGGGGTGTTTTTTTGTGTTGAATTTGTTTTGATTTTGGTTTTTGTATTTGTTGTGTCTACGTTCATGTATGCGCCTGACGGGATTTAGAGTGAGCTGGCGCTTTGCGCAATTGGCGCGCGCGCGCGGCGCGCGCGTGTGTGTGTGTGTGTCAAGTCAATTCAAGTCAATTTTTATATCCAGATGGTACAATGTGAAACAGCAATACATTTGCTTTTTTAAAGTGTGTGTGTGTGTGTGTGTGTGATGTGTGGTGTGTGTATGCGTGAACAGGTCTTTGCAAGCGAACGCGCGCGCTGGTGCGTGCGTGCGTGCATTACATCCGTGCGAGCATGCCTGCGTCTTTCTAATCTTTTTATTTGACTTTTGAATGACGTTTCCACCAGACGCCCTCGAAGATCGAACCCACGACTTAATGGACACGTGAGACTGAAGTGGAACCGTTTTAACCGCTCAGCTACAGTGTCTCTTTGTCAAACAATGATGGTGTCTAATGGTGACAGAAACAGGCAAACAAATAAAGGTATGTTTCAAGTTCCAAATACTAAACTATAAAAAACAATACACAACAAACTTGGGATGCCAGGGGTCCTTTCATGTAAATAGTCAATCTCCCCTTTTTCTGGAAATTCTGTGTTAGAAATTTCCCCCTTTTTTTGGTATCACTCCTTTGTCATCTCCTCTTCCTTACTCCCTATTCTCTCTGTCTCTGTCTGTCTCTCTGTCTGTCTGACTCTCTCCTCTGTCTCCGTCTCTGTCTCTCTCTCTCTCTCACACTGTCATCTCCTCCTCTCTCTCTCCTCTCTCTCTCTCTTCTCTCTCATTCTTCTCTCATCACACTCTTCCTCTCTTGTTTCTACTGTGTGATGAGTATGAGTAATTGGGTTATTATTAAGATGTACCCTACGGGCGGGGACTGGATGTAAAAAGCACATAGTGCTTATTCGTTATCCTCCCTCGAAATAAAAGACAATTTGTCATTGTCTTGTCATTGTCCGCTCTCTTTGTGTCCCTCTCTCTCTCTGTCCCTCCCACCCTCTCTCTCCTCTGAGTCCCCCTCTCTCTCTGTCCCTCTGTCCCTCTCTCTCTCTCTCTCTCTCTCCATCTCAACTCACTCTCTCTCTAGTCTCTCTCTCTCTTCTGTCTTCTCGTCATCAATCCTCTCTCTCTCTTCTATCGTCTATCTCTCAGTGGAAACCCAGGGAAACAAAGGAACAGTTTGGTCTGAAACTCGGCTTCAGCAGTTAGAAATGAATACTCTTCCGCTAAAGCGGCCAGCCGGGATGTAAAGAGTTAACAGCAGCAGCAGGATGCATTTTTCGCTCATATGACAGACAACAATGAGTAGCTGTCTGAGCCTTAGAGAGAGAAAAGAAGAGAGAAGAAGAAGAAAAGAAGAAGAATAAGAAGAAAGAAGAAGAAGAGAAGAAGAAGAAGAAGAAAGGAGTAGGAGGAGGAGGAGGAGAGGAGAAAAAGAAGAAGAAGAAGAAAAGAAGAAGAAGAAGAAGAAGAAGAAGAAGAAGAAGAAAAAGAGAAGGAGGAGGAGGAAGAAAAAAGACAAAGAAGGATGAGAAGAAGGAGGAGAAGAGGAAAAAGAGGAGGAGGAGGAGGAGGAAGAAGAAAGAAGAAGAAAAGAAGAAGAAGAAGAAAAGAAAGGAGGCGAGGAGGAGGAGGAGCAAAGAAAGGAAGTCCTTTAGTGTCTTCTCCCTTCTTCAGCGTTACGCTTCATCTCACTCATCACTCATATACCTGGTGTAGACCAGGAACTAACCGTGTTTCCATTCGATCCAACACCTTGAGTCGGATGTAATTATCGCCCTTCAATGTGGCCTTTACGTCACACTGGGGCTCAAGGCCACACTCCCACATTAACGTTTTTGCCAAATTATTCACCAGGCCCCCCCCCACCCTCCCCTCCTACCCCCCCCCTTAGTCATTTATAATGATTTTTTCTCCCCTGTGGGGTTTGTGGGTGGGGGGGCGGAGGGGGAGAGGGCCTGTCCAATATGAATAAGCATCCCTATTTATCTTAAAATACTGTGCTAGGAATTCCCTTCTTTTTCTATCCCATCTCTTTGTTCCTGACTTGTTCCTTTCTTCCTTCACCCACCCTCTTTGACTAATTCTGCCTTTCTAGGTCCATCCCCTGCTTTTTTTTTTCCCAAATAGACAAAAGATAAACAAATCTCACTCACACGCCGAAGTCGGATGCGCTGGCCTGACTTGTCCAAGCGCTTAACTGGTCAGTGCAACGCGTTTCGTTCATACGAACATACAACAGCAGTTGCGTCTGAAGCGTTCGAATGAAGAAGAAGAAGAAAGTTGATTTTTTCGAATACATTCAGCATTACCAGTGTTAATCTGCAAACATTCTTTAAAAATCAGTGAAGACTATTCCTGATGTACAATCACGCAATTTTGCACAAACCTGGGTAAATTTTGCAACCCGGTAAGTAAAGACAGAGCATCGGCCATAAACTCCAAGATCAGATTAATACGTTACTGAAAATGTCCATATTTTTTACGCATTGGAAAAAGTGTTTCCCATAACAGCAGAAATTGAAAGAAAGATACAGGCAATGAGATGAGATGTTTTCCGCAAACTTCTTGTATCTAGTTCAGAAGAACATATCACTAGCAAGAAGTGAAAACCAGTATTGGAAAATGCCATCGGCCATAATTAATATGAAAAGCTCTACCTAAGTCGCACGCCACACCAACATCAGGACTAGCCAAGACTTGTCCTAACAGGGAAACAGTACAAGGAGGGAGAACGAAGAGGAAGACAGAGATAAGCGATTGGAAGACATCATCAGAGAGTGGACTGGCCTTGAGTGGAACGATTTGCTACGGAAAACTAAAAACAACGAGGAGTGGAGGAAGCTGGTTGCAAAAATCTTAAGTGGAACCCCAATGGTCTACTAGACCACAGGATATGTAAAGGTGAGGCACACAGAGAAGAGATGAGAAAAGGATCAAAGATTTTTTTTTGGTGTGTAAAATTAATAGAACTCTATACTACTTGATCCGGAAGCTAAACCTGGATTGTAGCCCAACGCTAAAATTTGCTGTGCCTGTCTTGCCTATCCTGCTCATTTGCACGTTGCATGCATGCACGTGATCACGTCATTCTTGACTTGAGGATGAATTTTGAGGTGTTGAGTCATGAAAGTCTGAAATAGAATTTTCTTTGAGGGGAGGGGAGGGGAGGGGTTGGTTCATGCACTAATAAATTTGACTCTTTCGTTTTCCATTGCCGCTGTTACAGATACGATCAAGAAGTGAGCAGACATTTTCCAAAATAAGTGAACTTGAAGAAAACGCTTGCACTAGATGTATATTTCTAAGTATTGTAGGTGTGGGTGGGGGGGGGGGGGTGCGTGCGTGAGTGCGTCGTGCGTGTGTGTGTGGTGTGTAGTATACAGTTGCGCCGCAATGCTTGACTACTCACTGATTTTATTTGTTAGTTCAGTCCTTCGGATGAGACTAATAAACCGAGGTCCCATGTGCGAACGCACGTAGAACATCTTTGCGCGCTACGTTAAAACCCGTTCCGCTTTTCGGAAGAGTAGGCCATTGTGTGCACGGTGGAAACAGATGACAAAATGACAAAACTGCAATAACACACTGGACTCGATTTTACTTAAATAGCACATGCGTGCCTTATTTCCCATTATTCCTTGAAATAAAAGGGGTGTTATTTTTTAAAGAATGTGTTGGTCCATGCCATAAAATTCCAAAAAAAATTTAGCACTATAAATTTAAAAGATTGTTTTACTTTTCATGATGACATCCACATCCATTATAATTTGTTTGCATTTGTATTGTATTGTTTGTATTGTATTGTATTGTATTGCATTGCATTGCATTGTATTGTCCCGCAGGGATCAGTTCTGGGCCCTGTTCTTTTCACTCTCTACACCGCTCCACTGTCACATATAATTAACCGTCATCAGATCAACCATCACTTTTATGCCGATGACTCTCAGATTCTAAGCAGTGACACACCTGAAAATCTAAACCTTTCTCTCTGATAAAATGGCCTAATACTGCCTTTCAAATATCCAAAACTGGGATGAAAGAGAACTAGTTACAACAAACGCTGATAAAACTGAAGCCATAGCTTGTAGGGACCAAAACAAACTCTCTCCATTACAACCGCTTCAATAAATTCCGGCAATGCATCAGTCCCTCTATCCACGGCAGTAAATTAAGCTAGGGGTCATTATTGACAACACAAATTCCTTGGTTCCGTGTGAGAAAGCATGCATATGATAATCCATATGTTATCTAACGCACATGTATAGTATATGAAACAAAACTTTCTGCTTCAGAAAAGTAGGTCATTTCATGTTGGTAGGAACTCTGGTGTTGTGTCTCTAGAGATGTCATCTTTGAAGTTGAAATGCGGCTAATCAAAAGTCCTTCGTATGAGACTATAAGTATAAACTGAGGTCCCGTGTGTGAATGCATGCAGAACATCTTGCGCACATGTTAAAACCCATTGCGCTTTTTGGAAGAGTAGGCCATTGTGTGCCGATGGGAACGGATGACAAAATTGACAAAACTGCATACACATGGGGACTGGATACAGGGAATGTAAACACACACACACACACAGTCTCACACACACAGTGACATTCACTCACATGTGAACACACACACACACACTTGACTTGGTGATTATTTTTGTGTTTTTTTCTCAAGTAAGTCATGGGGGAGGAAAAAAACAATGGATGCACATTGCTTGTTCAGACTCGGTACCATCTGGAAATGAAAATTTAACTCGTAGTCACACACATATCACACAAACCCACATGCACACACACATACGCATGCACACACACACACATACACAGACACAGTGACAAAACTGACACACACAGACTGAGAGAGTAACACATGTGCATGTGCACATGCATGTGTGGACAGATTGTTTCTTAAAAATTGCTAGTGTTATTCATGATGTCATGTACTGATGTCTACGGTCTAAAGACAAGATATGAAATTCACTTGTGAGCTATGTCGACAGTAATGATTCAGATTTTGCCCCCTTTTTTTTCAGAAGAAGCAGAAGTATTCAAGGTCAAGAAGTCCAGTCACAGTAAGAGAATTGCCAAGCAGTTGAAAAAAGAAAAGAAGGAGAGAGATGAAAAGATTGAGAAAGAGAGAAAAGAAAAGAGCAAGGCAGGAAAATCCAGGACTGATCATGCCAAGTCTGAATCAGAGGATGAAGAAACAAGAATAAAGAATCTGAAGGTAGGTTTGTTGTTGTTGTTGTTTTTAAAGTTTGTTTTAAATAGGTCTGGCACACCTGTGGGAAGTGTGATATCTTTTTGGATTTTTTACAATTCTCTTTTTTTTAATGTGTTAAATAGGTAGATATCTGTTGATGCTTTATCAGTTTATGTTTTTAGTCATGCTTTTGAAAAGTTGCGTGAAGCGACTGTTTATATTCTTCTTCGTCGTCGTCAAATGCTCAGACAGCAACTTCTGAGGCCCTGACAAATGCTGCCATGCGCTGAAGGCCCTCCAGGGGTCTGAAGCAGAACAGGCGGAAGAAGAGAACCTGTCTTCCACGGTTGTGAAGGCAGAGGAGGAGGATGGCCTCAAGGATAGACTGGACTTTGCAGCTGAGTGACAGCAACCGGTCTAGGAGAACGGCCACACTGATATATATATAAAAACCTGCCGAGGTCAGATGTGCTAGGCCTGACTTGTCAGGTGCTTAACCTCTTAACTGCCCAGTGCAAGTGCACCCTATACGCCGGGGAATAAAATTCTTATGTACCACAGTTATGTTCATATCCCTCTTACTCAGAAACTACTACATGAATATTCCTGATAGTCTACCCGATAACAGTATATATATCGTAGATTACTTCAAGGCAAGCTCAAATTAGTTAGCATGATATTTAACTGCGAAAATGTATTTAAAATGTAAAAATTCGGCCAAAAATACGATTTTTTTCATCACTACTGTCATTCTGAATACCCCACATCTCAACAACCTCAAACATAAGTCTAGGCCAAATCTCATTCATTGTTTTTTAAATACACGATCTCCTGAATCATACTCGATCGTTTTTATCACTATTAGGTAAATCTACAAATTTATTTGCCACTTTTACAGATGTGTAAAGCTATTGATGCCTTCAACAAGAAGTGTCAGCCGTTTTGAACACGAACTTCCCAAGCAGTCATGCATAAAAACACAAAATATGAGCTAAAAAACGATCGTTTTTGCCACGGTTTTTGCAGCTGGATGTTGCCAAGCAACAGGAGAGTGACTCCATTAATTTTGGAGTTCGATCCCTTTAACTGTAGTCATGGAAGTAGGCTTGTTTACTTCGGTTCGACACCCCGGAAATTTTCCGGGGCTAAACCTGCACACTATACGCCTACAACCCGGAAAATTTCCGGGGTAAGGCAGTCTAGGGGTTAACGGCCAGCGTAACGCATTCTCACTCATGTGACAGACTACTGTTTATATAATGTTGCTTTATATAAAATGTGTTGAATACTTAAAATATAATATTGATTGGGATGGGGGAGGGGTAGGAGAGCTGGGTTTGTTTTATCTGATGCTTTATTAGCTGTAAACATTTTTATTTAAAATACTTTTACAATTATTTTCTTTCTTTCTTTATTTGTTTTACTTCTGTGGTAAATTTGGTTCTTTGGATATTGCTTTAAAAAAAAAAAATTAATGTAATTTTTTTAAGGCAAAATAAAAAAAAGCCTAGTCATGTTGTTTGCTCCGCTTTTGGAATAAAATTGTATTATCAAAAGCTATATCTATTCATTTCGTTGGTATTTGTCATTAGTTTCTTTTCCCTCTGGCTTTATCTTTATGTTATTATTTGCCTATGTTTGTGAACAATGCTTGTATCTTGACATAATTGGTGTGTCATAGACACATTTTAACCAAAAGGTCACCTGTTTAATCATTTGATGTGATTTTTTCTCCTGTAAACAGAAGCTTCGAGAAGAGTTGAGAACCTTGAATGGAGATGAAGCAGAGGCTCTAGACAGCAGTGAAGATGAATCTGGACCCGTGGCTTTCCGCAACAGATTGGCAAGTAAGTACAATTAAAAAATCACAATCTTTCAGCTTGAGGCAAAGTGGGTGCACACTTTCAGCATGTTACTTCAATCTTTTTCCTAAAACAGTTAATTTCTGCAAAGGTATTGGTACTTCACAGTAGTGTGCATCGTTCTTGCATTTCTTGTTCATTGACTAAAGTGCTGTCAGAAAACAAAAAAAACCTCATAACTTGATTTGTCATATGTACCGTTTTCTACCATCTTGTCAATTTTTGTCAAATATGCTTATCGCCTGCCATCCACAAAGCAATATTTTTGAAAATGGTAACTACATTGTTTGCAAACCTTATCACCAAACTTAAAAGCCATCAAAAGTCAAATGACTTAGAAAAATAAATTTAGATAGATATATGCCTACCATTTCAGACTTTCATCAGGCTAAGTTATGAATTAGATTTAATTATTTTCATTTCAGCTGATCTGATGGATAGAGATGATCGATCTTCATTTAAAAAGCAAAAATGCATGCAACCACCACAGTGTCACAAACATGCACGAACGCATGCGCACGCACACACACACACACACACACACACCAGAACATCTTGTGCACACGTTAAATCCTGTTCCGCTTTTCAGAAGAGTAGGCCATTGTGTTCCTGTGGACACAGATGACAAAATTTACAAAACCACATACATACGGGGACTGGATGTAAAAAAGCACATGAGTGCTTATTCCATTATCCTTGATATAAAAGAATAAATAAAATTTAAAAAATAAAAATAAAACACACACGAATACAAACTTTTAAATTTATCTCAAAAGCGTTGAGAAATTTATGTGGGTACAAGCGGAGCTAAAAAAACCAAACAAAAATCAAGTAGTAAAGAAATATCACATTGCTTGCACAAATCAATATCACAGACCCAGGCAACCATTTCCCATACCTCAAATTTGTTTTTGCCTATCCACATATGGACACTTGTGAATAAAAGCATGCAGGTTGTAGGTGAAAATGACAGGATAGCCTGGTGGAGTGTTGGGCTCACAATCTGCCTACCCAGTTTCAAATCCTATCCAAGGGGATTTTTCCAGTGTTGACTCCACCTCCCAAACCTTTCTTCCCGTCCTTCAGATGAGACTCTAAACTGAGGTGTTTGCGAATGCACACAGAACACCATGCCCTCACGTTAGAGTAGGCCATTGTGTGCCAGTGGGAAAAGATGACAAAATTTACAAAACCGCATATAGGGGAAAAGCCCATGAATGTTTATTTCCTTATTCTTGAAATAAAAGAATAAATACAATAAAATAGCTAGAATAATTAATGCATTATTCCTGGTGTGTTTCAGGAGGAGAAATTCCAGATGCCAAAATGATCCACTTCATTCGTAAGCAGCGTCAGATGGCTAGAGATCAGGAAGACTTCATTGCCCTCGACCAGAACGAATCATCCGGTGATAAAAACCCCAGCTCTTCAAGACTTATAAGGTACATTCTAACTTCGTGTGTGTGTGCTTTTGAGTCATGAGTGTGTGTGGTTAAAAAGCCCTCACATTCCTTAGTTAAACCAGTCTTTTTACGCAGAATGAAAGCACAACAGAAAAGGATCAAATTAATGTAAGTATCCCCCTTTTTTTTTTGATCACTGTCAAACTTATGATTAAAATGGAATGCTTGTAAAAACAACAACAAAACAACAGTGAATGAGAGCAAAACAAGCAAACACAAAAAAGTAAAGAATGAATAAATCTGGAAGAAAAAGGGGGAAAATATAACAGATGTTTCCAAGGACCTTCTCCAGGCTTGAAACACACACACACACACACACACACACACACACACACACACGCCACACACACGCCATGCACACATGCACACACACACTCAAACATCTATACACACACACTCACACATCTATACCCACACACATCTGCTCCCCCCCCCCCACCCCCACCCACCCACCCAAAAAAAAAGGATGGGGAGGGGAGAAACCACCTATCATTTCAGAAAAAAGTAAGAAAGCTTTCAAGCGTGATTTGTATGTTGAAAGGATCAACCACATGCCCCCCCCCAAAATCTGTTGTTGACTAAAGTATCAGTATGTATCGGCTGCATATTTAACTTCCAGCTAATTATTACCCTTTTATTTAATGAAAGCATGAGCTAAACAATCATTTTGGACACTGTTCATGACGTAAAATTACATTTGGAACGAATATTGGTATACTCGGTATGCAAATCATTGTTTGTTTGGATATAATTCTTTTCCCTAAGTCTACCCGTTGTTGTTCTCTCTCTATCTAGCTACATACATGTAATTGAATTATGTATATACACTGTGTGTGTCATTACAGAGACGATGAACATGACAAGAGTGATGAAGAAGAGGAAGGACGTGTAGATTTCACTGTCAACAACGAAGCACGGGAACGGCAGAAGATACGAGACGATTTCATGGCAGCTGAACATGGTATGTTGATTTTCATTACCTTGCCTGACTCTCCCAGGCCTTCATGGAATATTTCACCCTAGCCGCCAACCGTTTTTTTTCCTGGAATTTTCCACCCCTTTTTTTTGGGGGGGGGGGGGGGGGGATGGCGCAATCATAGTTTTCTGGATTTTAAGAACGTTTTTCCGTTTCCTTTGTTTTTTTGTTTTTGTTTTTTTTTAAAAGAGAGGACTTACCCTCCCCCAAATCTTTGTCAATCAAATAGAGAATCAGTGCAGGAGTCTTGTTTCTAGTGCCAATCACGAAGATGTTGAAGGAAAGGACAGTCACAAATTCTGATAACTGTGCCTATCTCTGGCCCAGATTTGACTCTTTGTTTGGACTTTTTTTTCTAGAAAACAGGTAAAAAGCATTTTAAAAAATCATAGCAACTGATGCTCGGCACAAGTCTCCAAACTGTTTTATGCTCTGATTTTGCGCTTCATCAAAGCAGACATGGCAAGTGATCATTGTACTTGCGGTTTCCACCTAGGGCCTTTTTCTTTCTTAGCACAACACTCTTCTCTCCTGACGACATCATCTCGCCAGGAGGTGAAAAGTTTGGTCCTTTAACCATAAAGAATGCCTCAGCTTCATGGGGCTGCACCCCCTTACCCAGGCTTTTTTGGAAGGGGGCAAGCATTCCCCCCAACACCCACTAAATTCCATTTTTGGATTCTCAAAAGTTTGCATCTATGCTTGTCATATATATATATATACACTTCAATATTTGCCTACTAGAAAGGAATGAACACGAATCTTTCTCTGTGGAATGATATATTTATGACTGGTGTCCAGGTAATGATGAATGATAAGGTATCAGTTTTTAAATTGTAAATGCTAAGGGAGTTTTTTTTCTAAGTTTGCAGTTTTTGCTTCTTAATTGTAGTTTGAGATTAGATGTTGTCTGTGAAGCAGTTCCTATTTTGAATTTTCTTCACCTACATTTGATAAAAGACTTAACTGCTACCCTTGTAGAAGACTCTAAACAGCTTTGAATACACACATAGAGCACGTGTATATGGATCTATGCTTTTCCATTGTGTGAATTTTTTTCTCTTTTTTAATTTTTTTTACCAATAGCTTACACAGAAGCCTATCATGTACACAGGTGTGTGCACCTCCTGACTTTCGTTTTCCATCCTTTAGATGGTGATGTTTGTGATTAGATATCATAAACTGTATTCTGACTTGAAGCTTGGCAAAATATTTTTTACTTGTGTTTACCCCCTCCCTGCCTTTTTTTCCCCTTTAGAATCTTTGCTTTGTTATTGGTATGGCATCAATATTTTTTTGTTTAAAAAGAAAACATGATGGTTTTGAGATCATGGTAGGTAAGGGCTACACTTGTTTGATTCTAATCACCATATGCATTTGTGATGACAGGTAGTGACGAAGAAGATGAAAAAGAGGAGAAAAAATGGGAGGATCAGCAGATACAGAAAGCTGTCAAGCAGGTATGTTTGCTTCTGAGTGATGTTCTTGTAAGTCTGTGCACTGTTCGCGTCTGTGAGATGTTTTCTCAGGGAGTGATCTCTGTGTATGAAATATTCCATACATGCTACCAGTACATCTACACAACAGTGATGGAACATGTAATCCAGTGTTGGTGAAACCTTGAATGCATGTTGGTTAGTTTAGTGTTCCTAAACCCATGTACAAAAATGGTGGGACCTCTGTGCGCATATTCATGAGTGCACACAAACAGAAGTTAGTCTTAGGCCTGTCTGGTCAGAAAGTGACCTGGGATATTGTTAAAAACATCCCCACTTTTGATTATCCGACTACCATCGGCAGGTCAACCCACCAACTTACCACATAATCCGTGAATCCATGGGCAGGTATGACCGCTGAATGCCTGTGGACATCCAATATCTCCCTTTGTGCTATTTAGTACATACCATGGCCTCACTCCCCTTTTAATTTGGGACATTCAAAGTGACCTTTCATATAGTGTCATTTGCAACTGTCTCTTCAAATGAGCAGTTTTTGTGCTTCTTTTTTTTTTTATGGTAATGTCATCAAGAGTCTGGGGTTTTGTTGTTTGGTTGTTGTTGTTGTTGTTTTTGGGGGGGAGGTAAGGGGGTTGCATTCACTTGATTTAAGTGTATACATTTGAATTTGTAAAACCTATTGATTGTAACTGGCTGCATGTGAATGAGTGGGATGAACGAAAGCGCTATGATTTGGTGGGTTTTTTTAAAAAGATACGGTGCTATATAAAATCCATGTATTATTATTATAATAATATACATAGTAGTTAACTACACTTGTTTTCCTCCACTACTATTTATGCATTAAAGATATATGTACACATATTAAAATTCATTGTAAAAATCAAAAGTATATTGAAATGGGATATATCTATAGTTTTGTAAATTTTATTTTTTTGCTGAATTTTTAGATGATAGCCAAACTTGTGCATCACAGAATAGCCTGCAAACTTGAAGGCGATTCCAACTGTAGATAATGTTAATAGTTATTGACAAGACGATACCATTGTTAATTTTTGGTGCACTTTTTGTGAACGTCAGGCTCCCGAAATGATCCTGCAGCAACACATGAATGGTTCCCAAGCGGCTGTTCCTAGCACAGGTGGGCCTGACCTCAGCCGATACGGGCCCAACCTGGCCACCCCCATGCCTTTCCAGACCCCGTTGTCTTCTGGAGACACCTCACAGATTACTTTGGAATCAGTCCGCAAGCGCTTACAGGAAAGGTAAGGCTTGTGTCCTGGTTTTTTTTCATGCTGGTCGTTAGGTGGCAAGCATGTTTGAGACGTAGATCCTTCAGTGGTCATTGAGCCCCAGAATGTCACTTTTGGATAGTGGCTGGTGCCAGTGTTACCAGCTTTTAACATGCTAGGAGCAAGGAATTTTTAAAAAAAAGTAATGTCAGGAAATTAGCTGTTCAAGAGATTTTTGTTGAGAAGTTTCCAGTATATTTTGTTCTGGTTCGCTAGAAGTGTATGATTTTTGGTCTTAACCAGTTTGACTCAGTTGGCTGAGTGCTACTGAGCTGTTTTTGGCAAGAGACAGTGTGGTGAGGCTGCAGAGGTGACTATGGGAATGCTTACTAGAAAGGGGTACATTTGTGGTGAAGGGTTCCTATGTCATTTTACACTCAACAGTCACTTTGAAGGCGTACTCATGTGCACTTCCATTGGGAATGTCATTTGTGAATCTGCTTACCTTTGTATCTTTCACGTTTGTGCTACACTGCATTAAAAAATGTTTCTGTTTGCTTCTCCGTGTAGGGGCAAACATGGATAAAAACATTCTCCAAGTGGTGTCCTCTTTTTCTCTCTGTCACAAGCTAATAGTAATTACGGTTCTTATTTCCAGGCTGGATACTATGGACTCTGTGTTCAGAAGCCACAAATTGGCTCTAGACACGATTTGCCATGATTTGCAAGAGGCCCAGACCACTATTGACACCTGCAAGCAGAGCACAGGCGGCTTGGAAGAGCGTTACCGCTTTTTCCAAGAAATGAGGGGGTATGTGAGAGACTTGGTTGAATGTCTCAATGAAAAGGTGGGTCACCACGTTGTTCCGCGAGGGGTTTCAGTGTTAGGGCCGTAAAGGGAAGGGAGGGAGGTCATGGCCGCTTGTGGGCTTTTGCTGGTACCATCGTGTTCAAGCCTCAGTTTTCATGTTTTTGTCTTGAGAAAATTGGAGTGATAGTCTGTCCTTTTCACAAAACTTTTATTATGATTTGCTGACAGATCAGCAACAAAAAACCCCAAAAATCAAGTGTTTAAGCCTGCTAAGAAAGTATGAAAAGAGACATTACCTTTGCTCCCTATAAAGGTGTCAAGAATAAGGAGTGTTTTGACTAAACATTCCTGACATGCTTATTCTTGGCTGATGAGAGAGCTTTCTGAAAGAGGTTGCAATGAACTGAATATGCTTCAGTATAAGACATCAGACTTTTCTGTTTTGCTAAATGATCATGAGAAGGCTTCTTTTTTGTTCTTTGAATTTATCTGGTTTATTTGCTTTTCTTTTCTTTGTTTAATGTCTGCTGAGCTTGAACATGATATAAAAGAAAAGAAAAATTGATCAGGAGATTTTAGACTTCAAAAAAAAGAAAAAAAGTTTCAGATAAATTTTGAAAGTGTTATTCTGCAGGGGCCATGTGAAGTAAGAGGGGGTGACTGATGTGTTTATCCTTGCCCTTTTCTTTCTGTGTGCTTTGGTTTGTTTTTTCTCCCGTAAGTTTTTATTTGATGTTATTTATGTTTTGTGTTATTTCTGAAGTCAGAGAAGACTGGGGTTTAGTCAGGTAGAAAATGATAATGTATTGATTAAGGTAGTGCCTTGAACAAATGCAGCTAAAATTCTTTTTTTTAAGGAATGTTTGGGTGGGTTTTTTTTTCTAACTCCTGTCAAAAAAGCCTTTGTTATCACAGTCTTGTGGTCAGTCTTACCTGCTAGCAATTCCGATACAGTTTAGTAGGGAGTGAGGACAAAAGATAGCAGAACTGGTTTGATATGCAAGGGCAGTTGGGTGAACCTACACACGTACGTGTCACAGCGCACAAATCCAACATCACTCGGTCAAGAGTACTAAATTCAGTGCTCCCCTTCCTTTTACCATGTCCAAGTGTGGTCAGTTCCTGCTATAATCAGCACCAGCTGACCCCAGCTGGGCTGGGCTGGGATGGAATGAAGAGCATCATTCTGAGAGCAGCTGAAAGTGGGGGAAACTGACAACTGTGGTGTGTGTAAACATATTTCTCAGTCTGACAAGGTGTCTGACGACCTGTCATGGAGAAATTAAGCAAAAGAGCGATGTTTGGTGATAAGTGTTTTTTCAGTGTTTGTCCTTTCGCTTAACTTTAGTAAAACACTTAGATGAGTTTCTGTCATTTTTGTTATATCATGTTGCAGGCATGCATGCACATATGAAGATGTGCTTGCTCATACTCACTTGCACACACTCCCTCTTGCATATATATGCATACATGTGGACTTGCTTACCCACATATACACACATACAAACACACACAATTACCCAGTTCTGAAGATGATTATTTCCCATTGATAAGATTTAAATAAAAACAAAAAAAACAATGACAAAACGCAAGTAAAGAAGCTTCTGTAACATAAAGATGTGAGTGAATGAAAGTCTGCACAGACACATTAACACTTCGGATGAGACTATAAACCGAGGCCCCGTGTTTGAAGGCATGCAGAACATCTTGCGCACACGTTAAATCCTGTTCCGCTTTTCAGAAGAGTAGGCCATTGTGTGCCGGTGGAAACAGATGACAAAATTTACAAAACTGCATACACATGGGGACTGGATGTAAAAAAGCACATGAGTGCTTATTCCATTATCCTCGATATAAAAGAATAAATAAATAAATAAAATAATAAATCGTGCATTGACACTCGCACATGCACCTATGCATGCTCACACACACACACCCGACACACATGCATTCACACTTACATACACCTACGCACACACAGAGATAATGAATGTCGCACACAAACGCGCACACACACACACACATACACAAACAGCCCCAGACAAAAAAACATGCACAATACAAGCCCAAACCACGAAACCACCATTTTTCCCGTGACTGATAAGTTCCTTATCTCCGCAGGTACCCCACATTAATGAGTTGGAGCAGCGCTTGCAAAGCTTGCTGCGCGTACGAGCCACTCATTTGCTGCAGAGACGGCAGCAGGACGTACGCGACCAGTGCCAAGACTATATGACGAGTCGGTATCTTGCGCCTCGCTCTTGCCCCGTTCTCTGAATCGCGGGCAGCTTCCAATGGGTTAGAACAGGCACCAAGCCCCATCTGGGAAATAAGGGGGTTTGGGTCTTAGTCGAAGTTGTTGTTTTTTCTCTCTCGATTTATTGCCTATGCGTTCGTACTGGAGTGCACTGGGGGTTTTTTATGCAAATCTGGCTGTTTTGAGCTCAAGGCTTGCATAAAAAAGCACTGATTGAGTTTTTAGCATGTCACATAACAGTGATTACTAATTCATATTAACCGGCTCCAGAGGTGTATCAGCAAGGAAAAAAAAAAGAAAACTGCTTGTTTAAACTATTAACCCTTTTCACTGCTTACTTGTTTTGTTGTGGCAAGTGCAAAGTGAGCGTTGGACATTGACAAATGCTGTATGTCAACACAGCAAGTCGTGGGAGTTGAATCATGACTTAATGCTGTTTATCAGCAATGCAGTCAAGAGGTTTAACATATGACAATATGAGCATAATGTCCCATTTATCAGTTTAGTTTTAAACTGGATAATAAATGGTCTGGGTCACTGGGGAAGTAATACATCTGGGAAAAACCATCCTATTGTCCAGTTTGCTTTTTTAGGAAAAAAAAGCTCCCCCCCCTTTTTTTCCCCCCACCTCTTGTGAATTTTACAAGTCATCAAATTTTACTAACTATGAGTTAGCTGGTCATAGAAACTCAATATATTTTTTAAAAGCTGTAAAACATTGAAGTTCTGTGTGGAGGTGAGGAGAGTAAAAAAGAAAAAAAAATTGGCACATAGTCGCACCTAGATATATATACATTCTCTTAACACCCCCCTGATATCTCTCTCTCTCTCTCCTCAGTTATGATAGATGTAGAAGTGAAATCATCTTTTTGTTTGGACGAGTTGTGAAATCCTACTTTGCAAACAAACCCTGTCGTGTCCAACTCACACCTCTTGGCAACTTATTGATGTAGGGACTTTTAGGAACCGAGTGTATTTTACATTACTTGATTTTGCATGAAATGGATTTTAAAAGATACTCTTTTCAAGCTTGGCAAAAAGTCTGTAGGGTTGTTGGTGGGTATTTCAAAACATTTGTCTTTTAAAATAGCGGCTAAAAACATTAATTCTATCGAAAGAAATTGTCATTTCTAACATTATGCTTGGCTGCAGTTAAACTTGTTCATGGAGGGCGGGATAGCCTAGTGGTTAGAGCGTTGCGCTTGCAATTTGACGGTCTGAGGTCAAGCCCTGGTTTGAGCTGCCGTCAAGAGGCTTGTTCAAGGAGATTTTTTTTCCCTGGAGTTAACGTCGATACTGATCCCACTGCCCCACAAGTCCTTCGGATGAGACTGTAAATGGATATCCCATGTGTGAATGCATGCAGAACATCTTGTGCACCCATTAAAGCCTGATCTGCTTTTCAGAAGAGTAGGCCATTTGTGCCAGTAAAAGCAGATGGGAAAACAAGTCCTGCAGGCACGATGGTGTCGTGTTTAGACGCCATCCATGAAGTGGGAAAGCAGCCTAAATGGTGGGCAACAGTGGCCCCATATACAAAAATCTTGGAGCTGTTGCTGAGAAAAGAAAAAAACACAAAGACTTGTTCTCCATGGCTGTCAGTTTTCCCCACTTCTGGCTACTCTTAGCTGATGTCCATTCCATCCCAGCCAGCCCAGCCCAGCCCAGCTGGTGCTAATGAAAGCAGGAACTGACCACACTTGGACTTGGCAGCTTCACGCCTTCTGTAATGTTCACAGTGTAAAAAACTGGGAGGGTGAAGAAAAGGGAGGGCCGTGGGGGTAAAAGGAAGAGGGGTGCTGGTTTTACCACCAGGTCCTGGACTCTTCGACTGAGTTATGTTGGATTTTCAGGCTTGCGTCTCCTTACCTTCTCTGTTTTCTTGTCCTCCTAGCTTGTCACGTCAATGTTATCTCATGCTTTGTGTGGGAAAACTGAATGAATAGAGTTGGTCAACATTTTATGCATACACGTCATCCAATGGGTTTACGCAAAATATCCTGTGAACACCTGTCAGATCTTGTGCAGCATAACTTGCCCAATGAATGGACTATCTTGCAGTAGTGCCCAACTAACTATTGTACTTAAAGGCCTGCTGTTGTTAAATGAAATGTCCTCATTGCAGACTTCAGCAATGACAGAAATTTTGTCGATGATGCTCCCGTCTAAAAGAGCCATGCTCATAGATACCTGCTTTTTTCCTGCTGCAATCCCCATCTTGCATGGGGCCTGGACAGCCAATAGACCCCTGTCAGTTAGGGTGGGTTGTTGTTTTTTTTAAGTTTCAAAAGTTGCTCAGATGCAAAGTACCCAAAAGATATTCAATCATTTGTGATTACTGATAAGTCGGCCAAATGTTTGAAATGTTGTTAATGCCTTGTGTTTTTGTCTTTGCAGATAAAGCTGCTGGTCAGGTAGTCATGGCTTCTAACGAAGAACAAGCCAAGCAGCGCAGAACAGCAGAGCGTGAAGCCAGACGGTAAGCCATCTTTCTAAAGAATTAATATCTGGAGGAGCTTTCTAGTCAAAGTTATCATATCCTTCGGATGAGACTATAAACCGAGGCCCTGTGTGCGAACGCATGCAGAACATCTTGCGCACACGTTAAATCCTGTTCCGCTGTTCGAAAAAGTAGGCCATTGTGTGCCGGTGGGAACAGATGACAAAATTTACAAAACCGCATATACACACATAAATTTTTTTTTTGTAAGTCATCTGAGTACTTTGATTTGTTGCTTTACAAGATTCAGCGCTATATAAATTCCATACATTATTATTATTATATACAAGTCAGCAGCATTTTGTTCTGTGAGGGTTTTTTATATGAGCTAAAGGGTTTTGAGAGGATTTTTTTATGTATGTGAAAGATAAAGTTGTGGGTTTTTTTCATGGTTTCATCGTTTGTTGTGTTGCAATGTTATTTTATAGTTTTGTGCTGTATTTGTTTTATTTCAAATGCTATTGTGTGAAAACGTCATGTTGATAAGATCCTGTAAAGACAGTTAACTTCAATAGAAAAAGTAGCTTTAGAGCTGCGTAGTCAGTGGGGGTTTTTTCCTGAGGAAATGAAGGTTTTAGTGGAGAAGGATCACAGTTTCCAGTGGACAGTAATTTAAACTAGCTGCTTATTGGTTGTTGTTTTTTTAAATGTAGATTTGGAGATTACATTGAGGTCTGAACAAATCTGAAATTATGTTTAGTCAAACTTAGAACTGCACCGTAGGGGCTGTCAATGCATGACACTTTGCCTGGTACTTTTTTAAACTCCATGAAGATTGTCAGCAGGATTGAAAAAGTTTTCTCGATCAAGTTGTTTTGCAAAATTTGTGTGAAAGAGAAAACTGATTAGAAGCAGTTACTGGAAGTTGAGGTGTTTGAATGTCCACAGGTCTCGACGACGAAGGGGCAGGGAATCAAAGAGCATCGGTAATCACCATGAAGGCCTTTCATCAGACGACGAGGAAAGTCAGACAGACATGACCAAGTTCTCCACAGAAAGTGGTGGGTTTTGTGGGTGTTTTCCTCTTGCGCATGCTATCTGTGCTTGCTTCACATTACATCAGAATTTTATTCAGATCAGGCAGTGTGACTCTCGGCATAAAAATGTCTTTTGTATTGTGCAGTATCATGTGGCATATTGGCCAGTGGGTACCTCTGTGTATTGGTCTCTGCTTTTATCTTTTGGGATCACTTTCAGGATTAATGTGGTCATTGATTTAATTTTCAAATTTTGTAAAGATCTGTTTTTTAAATTGTTTAAAATAAATATGGATTGCAGTCTTTCATTTTGTCTGTAAACTTGCAATATTGAGTTGTTTGAGATCTCTATTTTCTAGTTGATGTACCAGCATTTCATTAATCTCAATGTGTTTTGCATACTTGCTCAGCTCTTCAAACTAAGACACAGACCCTTAAAGTACACATGTACTCTGGAATGATTGTAGAACCAAGCTGTACTAGTTAGATTTGCAAACGACCATGGCCCTTTTGCATAGGGAATTTTTCAATATTGGATGTGCTGAAGACTGATAATCATGTCGGAATTTTCAACCTTGATTTGTTGATTCTAACTCGACATACTCTGTTTCAGATAACATTGCATTGGCCTCCAGAAATCTGTTTGAGGATGCTCTGGAAGACTTTGCAGACATGGATATAATACGTTCAAAGTTTGAAGACTGGAAGAACACATTTGGCGACACATATCGTGAGGCTTACATCTCTTTGTGCATCCCCAAACTGGTCAGTCCCTTTGTGAGACTGCAGATGCTGAACTGGAACCCTCTAGAGGTGGGTAGATCTGTGTGAAGACCAGATGTAAAGTGGATCTTTTCTCTGTCTGAAAAATTGCCTGCTGTAGGTCTGTAGCTATCATTCATTCATTGAGTGAAATGCTCAAACTGAGTAGTGAGTTTGACCTGAGTAGGCTATGCAGATAGTGTTTAGATTATCTTAAAGTACACTTTAATCTAAAATACATGGCACAGAGGTTTATGAAAACATGGTCTGACATTGATGTTCAGCTTTAAATGCTTGTGTTTCAACACCCCTGAAACACACAGCATGTGAACATGTCATATGCACACACACACTCGTGCTTACTCCACAACATGGACTGAAGTTGCAACCTTGTCAGATATACAGCACTGATGGGTCAGGTGAACTCGATGTCAGTGTGTGTGTGTGTGTGCTTTTACAAGGTGGGGAATGATGGATACCTTTTTGGCCCTGATACCTGATGTCTGCCATTTGCTAGATAGTATCTGACCCCACTACAAAATCATATATTTGACACAATGTTTCCCTGTTAATACTGAAAACAGAATCTGTTCCAAAACCAGTGTTTTCTTGTAATTGAAATGATAACAGCATTTTCATCTGTAGTGAAGCTGTATCTCCCATCTCTTGGTGCTGTGTAGCATTGGTAGTTGGAGAAAAACAGTTTTTGTTTATTTTTTTCTGTTTATGGAGTTCTCCACCTTCACTCCCATTTAACCCTGCATAAGTAAGTATGCATGTGCACTGATGCCCTAATATAAAGTGTGCATACATTATGAACAATCTTCAAAAGTATTTTTGAAAGTGTTTGGATTTTGAAACACTCTTTTAAAAAAAAAAAAACTACAAGAAGTTAAAAAAAAATTTTTTTTATAAGTTTGTTTTCTAAAGCTATTTTAAAGAGAGGCAGCAAATGATTGTTTAACCACCAATTAAAACAAACTGATAATCAAATGTTTAAAAAAAAAAAAAAAGACTTTGTGTATTGGAAAATGCTGACTTAGAGATAACAGTGAGTAAAATTGCCTTCATTGATGATGATGGATTTTCCTGTCGTAAGGTACATACATTTAACTAATGTTATCCTTGATGTTTTGAAATTTAAAAACATTTGGACCACTTGTGCCCTTGACTGTTACATATAATATATAAGTCCAGTAACATTACCTGTCTTCTCACTTGCAGCAGTTTCCTTACAAGTGATTTTTGTCCCCCACATCCCCACAAAAATATGCGTTTTTTAATCAACAATGTTTAAATGTATAATGGCAAAGAATAGCTGTCAAGTGGGGAATGATGGATACCTTATTGGCCCTGACACCTGATGTTTGCCTTTTGCTAGATAGTATCTGACCCCACTACTGACATACACCTTAGACCATGAGGGTTAGCCCATGTTGCAGAAGGATTCAGGCAGTCTCAGTCCAATAAACAAGTTAAGAGTTCAGAAGATAAAGTGTCTCCACAGTCTGCTGTAGTTATTCTTACAGGTAGTTGAGTAACTCCATCTTTGCATTTCCATTTCTTTTGAACCATGGACTGTAACCAAACAAAAAGTTGATCTGAAAAGATAACGCTTTTTTTTCTCTGTGTATGTGTCCACACATTTGTATGGGATTGCACATATTAGTGGGTGGATATATGCTGTCTCCAAATTTGATGCCATTCTTAGAATATACCTGGAAAATAATGTGTCTTTGAAATATGATATCCACTTAAACTTTAAAAAGCTTAAGTTGTGATAAAGCTTTGGTATTTAGGGGGGTTCTTCGTCAGCTGGGGCTGCTAGGTTTACCAATAATGAGATTTTGTGAATGCTACTGTTTTTACCCATGATAAGGTAGCCGCATTCCAACTTCAGGGATGTTTCAGGGTTTTTGCAGGGGTTTTTCTGGTGTGCATGTTTAGAGGGTGGCTGGTGGTTTTATTTGCTTTGTTTTATTTTTGTTGTGGGGGGGGGGGGGTGTTATTCATATGTTCGTTAGAGTTTTTGGACAATATATTGTATGAGATGATGGTCCTGATAATAGTCTCAGTGATTGGCAGGGCTATATAAACAGTGTGATAGGATTGGATAGGCAGTATTGTTATGAGGGGAATGATGGATCAAAATCATGGCGCTGATGTCTGATGTGTGCCATTTGCTAGATAGTATCTGACCCCTACTGTAACACCATTTAAATGCTTGAAAAACAATGTAAACAAAAATTGACATTTCAATGTCAACCCATTTTCTCACCCCCACCCCCCAATTCCTTTTTTTTTTTTAAGCTATTCATTTTTTTGTTTTTAATTCTTCTTGATTCCCATTCCACTATTTACTATTTCAGCTCAGTGGGTTTTGTTTTCTAAATTTTTTTTATTACTTTTTTTTTGCTCATTATTTTCTAGTATATTCCTATACAGATACATTCACCTGTGTGCTCACATGTGCGTGCACATGTACACACTTGCACACACACGCACACACACATATATACCTGCCTCCAAACACACACACCACTAATGTATGTAGTGTTTTTGGTATGACAGGAGGAGAGCAAGGACGTGGAGAGCATGGGCTGGTACAACTGCTTGGTGTTTTTTGGCTGCGAGTCTGAGCAAGACGTGGATCCTGAAGACAGTGATATCAAGATCCTCCCTGCAGTGGTGGAGAAAACAGTTTTACCCAAACTGACATGTGAGTAATGTAACTATGCTGGATTTGTGGGCCGACTCTGCTCTGGCATTGTAGACTCCTGGTCCTACTCGGGATAGCCTAGTGGTCAGAACATTGCGCTCGCAATCTAACGACCCGGGTTCGATTCCCGTTCAAGGGGGATATATTTTCCTCTGGAGTTAACATTAGTGCAAACTCCACTCTCCCCAAAAGTCCTTCGGATGAGACTATAAACTGAAGTCCTGTGTGCGAACGCACGCAGAACATCTTGCGCACATGTTAAATCCTGTTCCGCTTTTCGTAAGAGCAGGCCATTGTGTGCCGGTGGGAACAAATGACAGAATTCACAAATCCGCATACACCTGGGGACTGGATGTAAAAAAGCACGGGAGTGCTTATTCCATTATCCTTGATATAAAAATAAATAAATTAATTAAATAAATAAATAAATAAACCTCCACGTGGTGCCACCTGGGTAACTCACTAACAGGAGAGGGCTAATGTCAAAAGGCAGTGGCAAACCACATGAATCTCTTTGGCAAAAACTGCACACATGTAGCAGGCGAAAAGGAAAGACAGCCACAGGACTGCTCCCAGTGAAATTCTCCCCCACCCCGCCCAGGATGGGACAGGACTGTAGTGCTGCTGGGGAGGGAAGATCTGTGACTGGAGAAGACAACCTTGTTGACAATACTTACATATCGGACAGAGGCTGCCAGACACAGTCCTGTAGAGATTCCTTAGAAAACTGACGACAGCCGTGATAGGGGTAGTTGTGTTGAGAATTTTTGAAAAATGCACTGCAAAAGGCTATTGAGACAAGAAAAAGGGGTTGCAGTCTAGTGGGGCTCCCCTGCCCCCCATGGGGAAGAAGGGTGCAGGGGATTTTATTTATTTATTTATTCTTTTATATCGACGATAATGGAATAAGCACTCATGTGCTTTTTTACATCTAGTCCCCGTGTGTATGCGGTTTTGTAAATTTTGTCATCTGTTTCCACCGGCACACAATGGCCTACTCGTCTGAAAAGTGGAACAGGATTTAACGTGTGCGCAAGATGTTCTGCATGTGTTCGAACATGGGGCCACGGTTTATAGTCTCATCTGAAGGACTTTGACATTCAGTTTGATTTTTTTGTCAAACTGGGAAGAAAGGGCAAGGCTGGGAATCGAACCCACAACCTCACGGTTTACTTGTTGGCAGGCGAACATCTCACCCATCCTGCCACCTTCTGAGGGGTGTCTGTGGTCAGAGGCTTTCCTGGGAGGAATGATCAATCTTATATTTTGCAGCTGTTGAGATATACAATGTGGTACATATAATCATTTACTAAAGAAGTCTTTGTGTAATTTGTGTGGCTGTTGTAAGTCTTAATGTTTGTTTAGTTGATTTTTTTTATAAACTATTTTTGTATTGAGGTGGGTTTTTTTCATTTGTTTTTGTTTTGTGTCTTATTGTATTGTGCGGGGAATGATGGATCAACTTTATGGCTCTGATATCGTGATGTGTGCCACTTGCTAGATAGTATCTGACCCCATTCATTTTAAGCAGCTCTTTGGTTGTTGTGGGTTTTTTTAACCGTGTGTAAACTGTTAAATAAAAAATACTTTGTGTTTCTGCTTTTTAATTTTGATGCATGAGAAAATTGTTGCGGGATATTGTTGCAGTGAAATGACAAGGTCTGTGATCTCTGTGTGTGTTTGTTGTGGCCTGCTGTTTTTATTGTTTATTTGATTACATTTTCCCCCATGGGGAATCCAGGGGCATGTCAGCTTTAAATAGCATTCCCTTCTCCTGGAAATTCTGTGCGAGGAATTCCCTCTTTTCTAAACCTCTCTTTGTTTTTGCCTCGTTCTGTTTCTTCCTGTCACCACCTTGTCTGTTTTCTGCCTTCCTGGTCCATTCTCCTCCCTTTTTTCCAGAGTTAAAAGCTAACAGTTCTCTTCCATGCTGAAGTGGGATGTGCTGGGCCTGACTTGTCAGGCGCTTAACAGCAGCACAACACATATTCACTCATATGACAAGACAACAATAGTTGCTGTCTGAGCGTTCAACGAAGAAGATTTGATCACAGTGATGCCAACATAATCCCAGCTCGCTTTGAGTTTCTTCAGGGGACTTTGAAGAATGAAAGGTCTGAGTGATCATTATTGTTTGCAATTGTGGTTGTGTTTATTTAGAAGTGTGTGATATTTACACTTATGTGGACACAGCCTCTGACACATTAGGGCTTAATTGACTTTGTTATATTGAGCTTTGGAAATGCTTTATACATGTATATCATTCAGTCCAACATTTCAGTTCTGGTGTAGTTTTGAATACTAAAAGGAGACATTTTGATTTCAATTGGGTTCCCTGTGGGGATGCCAGGGGCCTGTCAATAGAAATAGCATCCCCACCTTCTGGAAATTCTGTGCGAGGAATTCCCTCTTTTCTAACCCTCTCTTTGTTTCTGCCTTGTTCCTTTTCTTCCTCTCCGCTCTTTTTTGTCTTTATTTTCTGCCTTCTTGATCCATTCTGCTGCCATTTTTACCAGAAAAGCTTCAACGATAACAAATCTCTCCCATGCCAAAGTCATATGCTCTGGGCCTGACTTGTCAGGCATTTAATGGCAGCGCAAAGCATTTTAGCTCTTATGACAGACATCAGACTTTGCTGTCAGAATGTTTGATGAAGAAGATTTTATCACAATGATGCCAACATAATCCCAGCTCGCTTTGAGTTTCTCCAGGGGACTTTGAAGAATGAAACGTCTGAGTGATCATTATTGCTAGCAGTTGTGGGTGTGTTTATTTAGAAGTGTGTGATATTTACGTTTATGTGGACATGGTCACTGACACATTAAGTAGTTTACTGACTTTGTAATTTGGTCTTGGATAGAAACGCTATATACATGTATATAATTTGGTCCAACATTTCAGTTCTGGTGTTGTTTTGAATAATGAAAGAAGATATTTGAATTCAGTTGGGTCCCCTGTGGGGATGCCAGGGGCCTTTCATTGTAAATAGCATTCCCTTTTTCTGGAAATTCTATGCAAAGAATCCCCTCTTTTCTAACTCTCTGTTTGTTTCTGCCTTGTTCCTGTTCTTTCTGTCACCACCTTGTCCTTTTTCTGCCTTCTTGGTTTCTCCAGGAAATTCTCTGCCACACTGAAGTCGGATGCACTGAGCCCAACTTGTCAGGTGCATAATGGCAGTGCAACACATTTTCTCTCATATGGCAGACAACAATAATTGTTCTCTAAGTGTTCCACGACAGAGAAGATTTGATCACAGTGATGCCAACATAATCCCAGCTCGCTGAGTTTCTCCAGGGGACTTTGAAGAATGAAACGTCTGAGTGATCATTATTGTTAGCAGTTGTGGGTGTGTCTATAAGTGTGTGATATTTACATTTATCTGAACATGGCCACTGACACATTAGTAGTTTACTGACTTTGTTATGTCGGTCTTTAATAGAAACTCTTTATACATGTATGTCATTTAGTCCAACATTTCAGTTCTGGTATTGTTTTGAATAATGAAAGTTAAGACGTTTTGAATTCAGTTGGGTCCCCCATAGGGATGCTGGTGGGCCTGTCAGTAGAAATAGCATCCCTCCTTTTGGAATGGAAATTCTGTAATAGGAATTCCCTCTTTTCTATCACTCTTTTTGTTTCTGCCTTGTTCCTTTTCCTTTTCTTCCTGTTGTATCCTTGTCTTATTTCCTGCCTTTTTGGTTCATTCTCCTGTCTTTTTTCCCCAGAAAGACTTAAAAGATAACAGTTCTCTCCCATGCCGAAGTTGGATGTGCTGGGCTTGACTTGTCAGGCACTTGATGGCAGTGCAATGCATTTTAGCACATATGACAGACAATAATTGCTCTCTGAGCGTTCGATGAAGATATGGTCACAATGATGCCAACATAATCCCAGCTCGCTTTGAGTTTCTTCAGGGGACTTTGAAGAATGAAATGTCTGAGTGATCATTATTGTTAGCAGTTGTGGGTGTGTTTGTTTAGAGGTGTGTGATATTTGCGTTTATGTGGACATGGCCACTGACTCATTCAGGAGTTCAGTGACTTTGTAATATTGGTCTTGGATAGAAAGGTTTTATACCTGTTTGTCATTTAGTCCAATATATCACTCTTTTTGTTTCTGCCTTGTTCCTTTTCTTCCTGTCCCTTCCTTTTTGTCTTATTTTCTGCCTTCTTGGTCCATTCTCCTGCCTTTTTTCCCCAGAAAGACTTAAAAGATAATAGTTCTCTCCCATGCCAAAGTTGGATGTGCTGGGCTTGACTTGTCAGGCACTTAATAGCAGTGCAATGCATTTTAGCACATATGACAGACAACAATCGTTGCTCTCTGAGCATTCGACGAAGATTTGATCACAATGATGCCAACATAATCCCAGCTCGCTTTGAGTTTCTCTAGGGGACTTTGAAGAATGAAATGTCTGAGTGATCATTATTGTTAGCAATTGTGGGTGTGTTTATTTAGAAGTGTGTGATATTTACATTTATGTGGACATGGCCACTGACACAGTAGGACTTAAGTTACTTTGTAATTTGGTCTTGGATAGAAAGGCTTTAACAAAGTATGTCATTTAGTCCAACATTTCAGTTGTATTGTTGTTTTGAATAATGAAAGAAGATGTTTTGAATTCAGTTGGGTCCTGTGTGGAAATACCAGGAGTTCAGTAGAAATAGCATCCCCACCTTCTGGAAATTCTGTGCTAGGAATTCCCTCTTTTCTATCCCTCTGTTTCTGCCTAGTTCCTTTTCTTCCTGTCACCTTTTTGTCTTATTTTCCGCTTTCTTGGTTCATTCTCCTGCCTTTTTTCCCAGAAAGACTTAAAAGATAACGGTTCTCTCCCATGCCAAAGTTGAATGCGCTGGACCTGACTTGTCAGGCACTTAACAGCAGTGCAACACATTTTCGCACATATGACAGACAACAATCATTGCTCTCTGAGCATTCGACAAAGATTTGATCACAGTGATGCCAACATAATCCCAGCTCGCTTTGAGTTTCTTCAGGGGACTTTGAAGAATGAAATATCTGAGTGATCATTATTGTTAGCAGTTGTGGGCATGTTTATTTAGAAGTGTGTGATATTTGCATAAATATGTGGACATGGCCACTGACACATTAAGGAATTTACCGACTTTGAAATTTGGTCTTGGATAGAAACACTTTATACATGTATATCATTCAGTCCAACATTTCAGTTCTGGTGTTGTTTTGAATAATGAAAGAAGATATTTGAATTCAGTTGGGTCCCCTGTGGGGATGCCAGGGGCCTTTCATTGTAAATAGCATTCTCTTCTTCTGGAAATTCTATGCGAGGAATTCCCTTTTTTTTTAACCCTCTCTTTGTTTCTGCCTTGTTCCTTTCTGTCACCACCTTGTCTTTTTCTGCCTTCTTGGTTCCTCCAGGAAATTCTCTGCCACACTGAAGTTGGATGCACTGAGCCCGACTTGTCAGGTGCTTAATGGCAGTGCAACACATTTTCTCTCTATGACAGACAACAATTCTCTGAGTGTTCGATGACGGAGAAGATTTGATCACAGTGATGCCAACATAATCCCAGCTCGCTTTGAGTTTCTCCAGGGGACTTTGAAGAATGAAATGTCTGTGTGATCATTATTGTTAGCAGTTGTGGATGTGTTTAGTTAGAAGTTTATGTGGACATGGCCACTGACACATTAAGGAGTTTACAGACTTTGTAATATTGGTCTTGGATAGAAAGGCTTTATACACGTTTGTCATTTAGTCCAACATGTCAGTTGTATTGTTGTTTTGAATAATGAAAGAAGACGTTTTGAATTCAGTTGGGTCATCCATGGGGATGCTGGGGGGCCTGTCAGTAGAAATAGCATCCCACCTTTTGGAGATTCTGTAATAGGAATTCCCTCTTTTCTATCACTCTTTTTGTTTCTGCCTTGTTCCTTTTCTTCCTGTTCCCTCCTTTTTGTCTTATTTCCTGCCTTCTTGGTTCATTCTCCTCCTGCCTTTTTTCCCAGAAAGACTTACAAGATAACAGTTCTCTCCCATGCCGAAATTGGATGTGCTGGGCTTGACTTGTCAGGCACTTGATGGCAGTGCAATGCATTTTAGCACATATGACAGACAACAATTGCTCTCTAAGCGTTCGATGAAGATATGGTCACAATGATGCCAACATAATCCCAGCTCGCTTTGAGTTTCTCCAGGGGACTTTGAAGAATGAAATGTCTGAGTGATCATTATTGTTAGCAGTTGTGGGTGTGTTTATTTAGAAGTAAGTGATATTTGCGTTTATGTGGACATGGCCACTAACGCATTAAGGAGTTTACTGACTTTGTAATTTGGTCTTGGAAAGAGACGCTATATACATGTATATAATTCGGTCCAACATTTCAGTTCTGGTGTTGTTTTGAATAATGAAAGAAGACATTTGAATTCAGTTGGGTCCCCTGTGGGGATGCCAGGGGCCTTTCATTGTAAATAGCATTCTCTTCTTCTGGAAATTCTATGCGAGGAATTCCCTCATTTTTTAACCCTCTCTGTTCCTGTTCTTTCTGTCACCACCTTGTCTATTTTCTGCCTTCTTGGTTTCTCCAGGAAATTCTCTGCCACACTGAAGTCTGAGCCCGACATTTCAGGTGCTTAATGGCCGTGCAACGCATTTTCTCTCTATGACAGACAACAATAGTTGTTCTCGGAGCATTCGATGACTGAGAAGATTTGATCACAATGATGCCAACATAATCCCAGCTCGCTGAGTTTCTCCAGGGGACTTTGAAGAATGAAATGTCTGAGTGATCATTATTGTTAGCAGTTGTGGGTGTGTTTGTTTAGAAGTGTGTGATATCTGTGTTTATATGGACATGGCCACTGACACATTAGGAGTTACTGACTTTGTAATATTGGTCTTGGGTAGAAAGGCTTCATACACGTTTGTCTTTTAGTCCAATATTTCAGTTCTGGTGTTGTTTTGAATAATGAAAAAAGACGTTTGAATTCAGTTGGATCCCCCATGGGGATGCCGATGGGCCTGTCAGTAGAAATAGCATCCTACCTTTTGGAGATTCTGTAATAGGAATTCCCTCTTTTCTATCACTTTTTGTTTCTGCCTTGTTCCTTTTCTTCCTGTTCCCTCCTTTTTGTCTTATTTCCTGCCTTCTTGGTTCATTCTCCTCCTGCCTTTTTTCCCAGAAAGAGTTAAAAGATAACAGTTCTCTCCCATGCAAAAGTCATATGCTCTGGGCCTGACAAGTCAGGCGTTTAATGGCAGCGCAACACATTTTAGCTCTAACAACAGACAACAGATTTTGCTGTCAGATTGTTTGATGGAGAAGATTTGATCACAATGATGCCAACATAATCCCAGCTCGCTTTGAGTTTCTCCAGGGGACTTTGAAGAATGAAATGTCTGAGTGATCATTATTGTTAGTAGTTGTGGGTGTGTTTATTTAGAAGTGTGTGATATTTACATTTATGTGGACATGGCCACTGCTGACACAGTAGGAGTTTAGTGACTTTGTAATTTGTTCTTGGATAGAAAGGCTTTAACAAAGTATGTCATTTAGTCCAACATTTCAGTTGTATTGTTGTTTTGAATAATGAAAGAAGACGTTTTGAATTCAGTTGGGTCCTGTGTGGGAATACCAGGAGTTAAGTAGAAATAGCATCCCCACCTTCTGGAAATTCTGTGCTAGGAATTCCCTCTTTTCTATCCCTCTGTTTCTGCCTTGTTCCTTTTCTTCCTGTCACCTTTTTTGTCTTATTTTCTGCTTTCTTGGTTCATTCTCCTGCCTTTTTTTCCCAGGAAGACTTTAAAGAGAACAGTTTCTCTCCCATGCCAAAGTCATATGTGCTGGGCCTGACTGTCAGGCGTTTAACAGCAGTGCAACACATTTTCGCTCATGCGACAGACAACAATGGTTGCTGTCTGAGCGTTCAAGGAAGAAGATTTGATCACAGTGATGCCAACATAATCCCAGCTCGCTTTGAGTTTCCTCAGGGGACTTTGAAGAATGAAATGTCTGAGTGATCATTATTGTTAGCAATTGTGGTATGTAATTGTAAGTGTGTGATGTTTGCATAAATATGTGGACATGGCCACTGACACATCAGGAGTTTACTGATTTTGTAATATTGAGCTTAGATGGAAATGCTTTTACATGTGTGTCACTTAGTCCAGCATTTCAGTTCTGATGTTGTTTTGAGTAATGAGAACACAATTTGAATTCAGCTGTGCTTTGTATAAGTAGTGACTATGTGGAATGTTGTAAGGGCTGACTAACGAGAAGATTACCATTGTGTGTTGGGTTGGGCTTGTTTTCAGATATAGCTGAAAATGTGTACGATCCCTTGTCAACAACTCAGACATCACGGCTAGTCGGTCTCAGTCAGCATTTGTTCCATGAGTACCCCACTGTTTCTCAAAAGAGTAAAACAGCACAGGTCTGTATATTAACGTTATTTGTGAAAGTACCTGCCAAGATAGGGGGTTGACAGCTAAATTGCACTGTGCTAAAGCATATGATAGATGCAAAGGAATGTTGCATGATTATTTTGGACTTTATTGTGCCATTCTTTTCCAAAGTGATACAGCTTTGAAGGGAAATACCTCTGTGATAAAAATGAAGGGGAATGATGGATATTCCTTGAAGCACTGAGTGAAGAATGCTGAGCTTTTGCTAGATAGTATCTGACCCCCAAGTATGATGTCAATTTGGTGTGCTTTCTGCAGTTGGTTGAATTGCCGCCGAGCTGTGGCTTGGGTGATTGATCAACACATGCATGCAAAGACAGTGCAGTGATGTATACACTGTTTGGCATCCAGCTGTACACAGTCGAAGGAACAGAGAATTGGTCCTTGTCACTTTTTTGTTTAATTTTAAAGAAAAAGCATCTTTTCAAATGTATGCACCCACTCACGCATGCACACACGCATACACGCACACACACACACACACACATGCACATACCTTAACTCTCTCTCTCTCTCTCACACACACATACACACACACACATGGGTCTGCTTATTCTAAGAGTATTTTAGAAAAAAATCTGCGAGAGTAATGTGAGAAACAAAATGTGTCACAGTAGAGTGAAGCCAAGTTTGGAATGTATTTCTGAATGAGGATATTAAAGTGGTACACACAAAGGTGATATTTTTACTTTGCAATAATCTCTTGTTTGTTTTGTGTGTGTGTAAAGGAGGGCGGGGTGCATTTAAGAGGAAAGTAATTAGCCTGCATCAGATTTTTTAGAGGGCTGGACAATATGGAAACATATTTGAGGTAGCTGACGACAGTAATTTCTGGGCTCTCTTTACTTGAAGCCGTGTAGACTTTATACTAGTCAGGGACTATTTGTGATAATGCTTTTTACGTATTGTTAGCTACGGTTATGATTATCTTCCAACTTATTTGCTATGCAGACTGAGAAATTTTATGTAGATTTTTACCATATTTTGACATTGTGATAAAGACTGTTCAGACTCAAGTTTTCTTAGCTTTGTAGGGTGTTCCCTTTTAGAAGACTCAGAAGGCCGCTCTGTTTACATTGCAATAATTGTGTTTCTCTGCTGTCTTTATCAGTTTTCTTTACTCTTTACTCTTTCTTACTTTTCTTTTTTTGTAACTAATTGACTTTCTTGATATTTTGATATTTTTTTGGTTTACGTGTTTCAGTCCTGGGTAACTTTTCAAACATGACTGTTTTTCATTCAACAGGCCTATCTACAAGCAGTAGTAAGTCGCATAAAGAAGGCTCTTGATGATGATGTATTTATGCCCATCTATCCTATGTCGTGAGTAGACTTTTTTCCCCTTGGGGTGTTTGTTGTGGGTGGGGAACAAGATTTTATATCAGGTTTTGGTTATAATATCGTGGAGTTATAATATATTCTCCAGTTTGTTGAAATAATTTTTTCTTCCCCAAATACCTTTTTAGCTTTCCTTTCCCAAAGATGCACCACCATGACACCATGATTGCTTATCCACCTCTGCCAAGACATTTGCTAAACAAACTCTTGATCATTACAAAAAACTGGATGTGTGAGTCCAGTTTTTGTCTGCTTGCTGGATATTTTGGTATTTCTGCAGGTTGTCATACTCCCGATTTTTTACAGGAGCTGAGATATATACATGTGTATTCTTTATTGTCTACATGTTTGATTTATTGAAGGGGAGTGAGGGTGAGGTTCTGACAAATAACACATGTAAGTTGATATGTGAAATGAAATCCCCACTCTAAATCTGCTATACATTGATATCATAATCCATCATTGTACATCATTCTTGGTATGCCCTGTTGAGAAATTCTACCTTTCATGCCTGCATCAAACTGACTCTTGATATGTCTGTTCAGGACTGTGTTTTTTTGTTTTGTTTTGTTTGTAGAGGTTTGAGGTCCTTGAATGGAAGGATTTTGGTGTGTGCAACTGTTTTTGGCCCACCTCTGACTTTGTGGATGGACTGTATCTCAACTGCAGATGCTGGATTTCTGCTAAGCAACCTATTTATTTAGACATAAGCGATCAAAATAACTGATTCAGATCATGTGTTAAAAAATGAAGTTTTTTCGCTATGTACTGGATGTGAATTGGATTAATTTTTAACACTTAAAAAGAGACTGAAATGTGTAGAGTTTATTCAGAGCAGTGATTGGTGGCAATAGTGCATGTTCACTGATAAGCGCTTTGATTTGTTTGTTTTTTACAAGATTCAGCGCTATATAAATTCCATATATTATTATTATAAGAGTATAATGAGACATACCGTTTGTTGCAGCGTTCTGGATAACAGATCCTCTGGCCCTGCTACTTTCTTCCACCGGCAGTCTTGGACTTGTATCAAGGTAGACTGTAGACTGTGTGTGTTGTGTGTGCTCACGCACATGCATGCACACACTGGATATGTATATTATGCTTTCTTCGAGCTGTGTGTACATGTGTCATAAATTCAATTTTATTGTTTTGGCTTTCATGATGTTCTTTTTGATTTAAAAATAAATTGTGGATGTAGTAAAGGAGCTAAATGAAACTGCCATTTCACTGTAGCTTTGTGTCAAGAATTGTGTTTGCCGTTATTGCCAGCGATCAAGTTAACTGGGAAGCAAACTCCCAAGCTTAGCAATCAGATTGTTTACCAACCAAGCTATGCAAGCTGACATAGGTGCAAATGGAAGATAATGTACTAATTTATGCATGAGTGTGTGTGTGTGTGTGCATAGCTGCAAACCCTTCCGGATTTTCCGGATTCGAATCTTGGTTCCGATTTTTGTTTTATAAGAAAATATTCCGGTTTCCGAAATTTTTTTTAAAAAGTGGCTTTGCTGGCCAAAGAAAAGGCTTTGGCTGTTGCTTGAAAACTGTCATGATGTTGGAATCCTGTCCCTGCCTCACAGCAATGCCAGTTGTGAGCGGCTGTTCAGCCAGGTCCGAATAAACAAAACAGACTTCAGGGGGTCCCTCAGCACAGACATGCTGAATGAACAACATGATGGTGGCCAAGGCAAACCGTCATGGATTTTGCTACCAGCAGAAGTTCAGCCAGGACTTCTTGAAAAAAGTGAAGTCATCAACCTCCCAAATGGTGAAAAAAGAAAAGGTTTAGCCTGACTTTGAGGTGTACAGAACAATATTGCTTTTTTTTTGAGATTTTTTTGTTTGTTTGGGGCAGAAGGGCTAGTAGGTTAATTTTCTTCTTCTTTCATATTTTTTGGTGTGTTGTGTCTTTAGCTGCCCCAGGGTCAGAGGAGCTAGTCCAAGTGAATGTTAACAAAGTGTTAACTTTAGTACATAGAAGAAATATCCATTCTCATATTGGCAGTGTAGACCAGAATAATTGCTACTCCAACTTTGGTCTGGTTGAATCTGTAAGTTTGTTTGCTTAATGGATGGTGTGGGTTTTTTTAAACATTTATTGTGGTTTTTATTTCAGGAGATGAGAAATTCGCTTGTCTAAATATAAAAAGTGCTTCAAGGGAGGGGGGCAGAATCCCCTTCTGAATCCAAACCCCCCCCCTCCCCCCACCAGGATTCCTATTTTTGAGTCTCAGAGGTTGGCAGCTATGTGTGTGTGAGAGAGAGAGAGTGTGTGTTGTGTGTGTGCGTGCATGCAAAATCACCTTTTTGCGTGTTGTGTGTGTGCGTGCATGCAAAATCACCTTTTTGCACTAAGTCCATTTTTATTTTTATTTTTATTCTTATTCTTTTATATCGAGGATAATGGAATAAGCACTCATGTGCTTTTCTACATCCAGTCCTCGTGTGTATGCGGTTTTTGTAAATTCTGTCATCTGTTCCCACCGGCACACAATGGCCTACTCTTCCGAAAAGCAGAACAGGATTTAATGTGTGCACAAGATGTTCTGCATGCGTTCACACACGGGCCTCGTTTATAGTCTCATCCGAAGGTTTTTGGGAGAGTGGTCTGCACTGATGTTAACTCCAGGGGAAAATATCCCCCTTGAACGGGAATTGAACCCGGGTTGTCAGATTGCGAGCGCAATGTTCTAACCACTAGGCTATCCCGTCCCCCTGTGCCTATGAGAGCATGCAAGCTGATGTGAAAGAGTGCAGTGCTGATTGATTGTGTGTGTGCTTGTGTGTATGTGTGCAGCTGCTGGGCAACATCCTGTCGTGGCAGGGGCTGCTGGGCAAGCAGCTGCTGCAGCGGTTGGCTCTGGATGGACTGCTGAACCGCTACATCGTGCTGGGCCTGGCCAACTCGCACGTCGACAGGCACGCCATGGAAAAGTGTCAGGCGGTCAGTGCTCTTCCCCATCCACCTCCTTCTACTACCACCACCCTTTCAGTCAAACCGTGATATCAGACATGAGGGGATTTGCTTTTTTGTTTGTTTGTTTGTTTGTTTCTTGGCACTCTGATTTTTGTTTCTGGTTCTATTCTTTAGCAAATAGACAGAGCCCATATCAAAATCTGCCTTCGGTCTCTGCTCTGTCTCTCTCTCTTCACCCTCCCTCCCTCACAACACACAGCACGCACCACACCTTACAATTGTTTGTTTCTATAATTCACTTGGCACTCTGATTTATTGTTTCTGGTTTTATTTTAAGCAAATAGACAGAGCCCATATCAAAATCTCTGTCTCTGTCGGTTCATCTAACTCTCTACTTCACCCTCCCTCCTCAACAACAACACCTAACAACACCTTACAAAATAAATTTCATATTTAAAAAACGCACATGTACACCATTCTAAGAAAAGTGAAGAAAATAGCTGCCACAGAAATTTTTAAAACGAATAATCGTGAGTTCGGGATCCCGAAAGTTGGGCTGTAATGGAATAAGTGAAAATACACAACGTTATGTTCTAATGGAAAATAGTTCTTGGAAAGAAACATGTGGGTTTGAAAGTGTCTAGATTAAAAAAAGAATCTTTTGAAGAGGCAGGGGAGGAGGTGTGGACCTTTCAAACTGTAGCTTGACTCCTACCCATGTTGCTTGTTTTTATGGTAAAGAACACTCACATACACGGACGTGCTTGCTGCACATACACACACTTTCCTTGCGATCATTGATGTCTACCTTCTTAATTCATTTTCTGATAACGTAGGTGTTTCATGCATTTCATGGATTCTCTTGCCGTTTGTGGTGATGGTGTTCCTTCTTGTTGCAGGTCATTTCTACATTCCCCAAGTCCGTGGTTTGCTGAGCTGGAGGGAGAGAAAACCATCCCCCAACTGGAGAATCTGTGCCGTTTTCTGACCAAAGCGGCAGAATGGTGCACAAAACCACCTGCAGACAGGGGGACATGGAGAGACAGGAGGGCAGGTCAGTGTGGATAGAGATAGAAACTGGTTGCATGTGAAAGAGTAGGATGAATGAAAGCCCTTTGATTTGTTTTTTGTAAGATAGAGTGCTATATAAATAAATTTCATGTATTATTATCATTACTCTGTTTTTTAATTTGTTTGTGGTTTGAGGTTTCTTTTTGTTGTTGTTATTGTGTTGTATACATATGTACACAAAGATACATGTATAAATATATATATTTTTGTTTCATAGCAAAGAAAATTAAGCATCAAAAACCTCTATGTTGCATTATGTACACGGTGAATGCATTTCTCACATCTGTTCATCATAGTTGATGTATTGTATAGCTTACAGAAGCAAGACTATGTTTTCACTATAAAAAAAAAAAGTTGTCAAAAATTTGCTTCTGTTAGAAAGATGAGTACGAGACTTGAAAATCTGTAAAATAGGCAGCTGCACCTAATTATTGTGTGGGGTTTTTTTTCCTTCAGTAGTTTTTTTTTTTTTTTTTTCTTTCATTGATTGATCTGTTAAATAGGCAGTTGTAATTTATTGTTTTGTGTGGTTTTATTTCTTCTTTAATTTCTCAAAGAACTTCCTGAATGTGTATGTATATAGCTTTGTTTTTTTCCCCCACATTTTGCAGGTTGCTGATCAAGCAGATGAGCAAACAGCTGGTTACAATCCACGCCATGGATCACGCCGTCACCCTGTCCAACCAGTACAGCTTCAAGATCTCTTCCTAATGACCCAACACTACTTCAACCTCAGAAAATGTCTCGACACTTGCCCACAATCCCTGCCTGACCAGTTTTTGCATTCTCCAGGACAAGACCTTTGTGTGCATTTCCCCATCAGCAGCCCAGCATGTGTGTCAGAGGCAGTGTAGCTGTCTACAGTGGTGTTTAGTGTAGACCACCACCAAAAAAAAAAGACATCATTGAACAGCACACGAGCAGTACCTAGATGTTTTCTCCGTTCTTTCAAAGTCAAACACAGATGCTGCTGTAGGCTGTGGAGAAAGACGTACCTCCTTTGTCCTAGTGAGGAGACAGACATATCCTAGTGTCAAAAGACAGTATAGAACTTTTTTGATACGAGCTATGGACATGTCTTGCCAGCTGTTAGGCACGAAAAAGAGAGGCAGCATGGAGGTGGTCACTTTTTGACTAGAGGGTTTGTAGTTTTCTGTTTGGAACAAACAACGGCGCATGGAGTTTAACTGAACTGAACAGTCCGCCACGAGAGAGAGAGAGAGAAGAGCAGTCGGGGAAAGTCTGAACTGCCAGGATAATAAGCTGGTTGTTTAGCCAAGCGCTTTAGACTAATCCACAGATCTGCAGGATGTTCTTTCTTTTTTTTAATAGGTTTTTTTTATTGTAATAATGAATTGTGTTTTTTTTACATGTTTAGTATTGTTTGTTTTTTTCCATTCAGAAAACATGAAAACACAACTGTGATTGTGTTTTTATGTTGTTTACTAGAAATTGCTCGGTAAATCACAGACAAAATGTGCATGAATAATTGACGCGTGTCTATGACACGTGATACAGACATGTAAGAAAAACAACGCAACGTATGTAACAATCATTTGCCAACATTTATCCTGAAATTTCGTGCAGATCTGTTCTATCGTGTGAGAGAATTCATTTCAAACATACCTACCCATTTCAGCTCATTTTGGCCAAATTCTATGAACAGGAAGTTGATAGTATCAGTTCTTTATATGAGACTAAAGGTTAATGTCATCTACTTTTTTTTTATTCTATTCAATTCAAAATACTTTTTTTTTTTATCTTACTACAAACAGAGAAGTTCATGTGGGTTACAAGCCATACATAAAACCATATTGAAATAATTATAGGTATGTCATACTAGTGTAGAGTCGTTCATTACTACAGATTTGAGTTTTGTTGTAGAGAAAAAGATTACCACAGTTGTTCGGGAGTGTTCTGTTTGATTGATGTTGAACTTTGAATGTAAATAAACAATTTGAACTCAAAATATTTGTAGATGTGCTGGAGTTTGAAAGTCTTTGCAGTATGCCACCATTCACACTTTCAGCCGACATTGAAGCATCCACTTTTACAGGGAACAGAAAAGGTCACTAGTTATGAGGTTCGTTGTAGAAATATGTTGTGGTGGTAAAGGCATAGCTTACTATTGCTTTGAGTGTGTTTAACCCTGGTAGCGCTGAATAGACGGCAGCAAGGCTCAGTGCTTACTGGCTGAATTAACATTGGTTAGCGTTGTTTTGAAGCAGGGTGGGCTCAAACAACCCTTGATATTGATATGTAAAACTGAATTAAGTGTGTAAAGCTATATCACTGGAAAGAGTAGATAACAAGCTTTTAAATGAGTGTAATTTTATAGCAGCATGTAGTGTTTATGATTATGTAAAAAAAATATATATATCATGTGTGTACTACCAATTTTTGTTGCACCATCAAGGCCCCAGATCGATTTTAACACGATAAGCAATGTTCTTGCGGTGCAAAAATGTCATGATTAGGTCAATACTATCTCTTGACATTGGTTTTGGAAAAATAAGGAGTTTGTATCGCTTTATCAGTCGTCAAAAACTTGGAAAAGTTCCGTGAAAGGATCAATGCCATCGCGACCGTCATGGCAGAATGTGCAAAGTGGTGGCTTTCTCTGACGAATATACAACGATCGCTTGATTTCATGTGATGCAAAGTACTCGGCAGCATAGCAATTTGACTCAACAACAATTATTTCGAAGCCTTGTTGCGTCAAAATAAAGTAAAACAATCTGTGACGTCGAAATCACCGAGTAGCGAAGAAGTCCATCCAGCAAAACTAGCGCACTCGATTCGGTCGGATCGCGATAAATTTTTACCAAGTTTTTAAAAAAATAATCCACAATCCTTACCTCATTGTCTCTCTCATTGTTTAATTCAACCAAATCCAGCCTCTAAAACTCCTCCTCACTGTCAATATTGTAAAAAAGCTTGAAAAACGCTTAAAGAAATTCTGGCGCAAACGCTGGCCGCCATTTTTGTTTCGGCTGGTTTGAAAAAAACCAACCAACACTCTAAACCAATCAGAATCTTCGCTGCTTGTGTGTGTTGAACGACCTTCACCCCTTTCTGCGGCCCTACAATGGCCTTACCATTCATTGGCTGACCTTTTTAAGCGAAAGTGAGCTTTCAATTACGATCACCTACATCATCCCGGAATATTCCGGGATCCTTCATATAGCTTAGACCTGCCATTACCGGAATTTACCTTAACCCTAGTTGCGCGGTTCCCGGAATATTCTGGTAATGGCGGGTCTAAGCTATGTGACGGATCCCGGAATATGCCGGGAACCATGCAACTAGGGTCAATGTTATTCATGCCATGGAAAAGTGGTGGGTGAAAGTGAAATTTTAAGGTAGCACAACTTGAGGTACCTTATTCTCTTAAAAAAAACTGCATGCATTTTTGAATACTACAGAGAGTTTCTCTGTAAGATATGCGAATGGTAACGGGTTAAAGCCTCGTATAGGTTGAAGGAATGACCGATATAATATATCAGTCATTCCTTCATATTATGAGCTCATTTTATGGCAGAAGTTGCTTAGTATGAAGAACTGAAATAAGAAGGAGAGGCTTTTTTCAGGCTAGAATATCTATAAAAAATATATAAAAAATTTTAAACCACCCAAAATACAACAAAAAACCTTTGGCTTCAGGGGGATGTTGCCCCCTGAACCCCACAAGGGGATCTGCCCCATGACCCAGCCAAGGGCCCCCCCCCAAAAAAAAAAAAAAAATTGGAAGGGTGGAAAAATTAAAAAGTGACTGAAATCAAAGCACTGATGGCAGAATTCCACCAAAAACGGGAAAAATCCTATACCAGAATTAAAATTTTATTTGGATATTTCTGTTGATTTTTTCTTTTTTGGTGGGGGTAGAATTTCTCATAAAATATTGCGGTATAAAATCATACACGAATAGTATTAATTTACACCCCTCTCCCCTTATAGAGAAAGACAATCACGGTGCATAGTGTGTTTGATAGACATGGAACTTCTGTCAATGGAATACCAGAATGCTTGAAATGCATTTGCAGCTTGCAGGAAGAAATGTATCTTTTTATAAGAAATGAATGAAATGAAAGACATTGATGAAAGTGTATAAGATTGATAATGATATATTAAAGGTTTAAATTATTGTATGGAGAAAAAGGTTTGTTTTGGTTTTTTTAAAACCCAAACGAGCAAGGCATAGATAGTGATTAGATTTATTGTTGTTTTTTGGTCTTGTGTTTCCAAGTGTCTTTACTGAATTATGAATACAGCATATGAAGCTGTTGGAAGCTCAGTAGATACTCGGTCCAGTTTATTTATGCAAGATGGGCACAAAAATAGGAAGATTCTGTTTAGAGAAAGCTTTTTAATTGTAGCCACTTAACATTTATTTAAGGCCATGTTGAAGCTGAACTGATATTCAGATATCAGTTCATTGTATGTACATAGTACCCCTTTCATTAGGGGTGAAAGCCTATACGTGAAAAGCTGATCCAATCCAACTAGTCCATCATATTTGCTCCTGTGCCAGTAATGTTAAGATATGTCAAGTCTGCCATTGTGTGTGTTACTGCTTGTTTTGCATTTTCTAGCTATTGTGTAATCCCCCAAGTATCCTAATGACTGCATGGGAAATTTGAACATAAATTTTCTATATGAAATCTGACCCTAAAATGATCTAGAAATAATCACTGGAAACCACCCTTCCCCCTCCCCAAAGGCATTACACTGCCGTATAATGTCCTGTACCAGAACCATTGCACACATTTTTCTGCTCTCTAACAAAACAGCATCCATAAGTCTATCATTAACCTCTTAACTGCCCAGTGCAAGTGCACCCTATATGCCGGGGAATAAGATTCTTATGTACCACTGCTATGTTCATATCCCTCTTACTCAGAAACTACTTCATGAATATTCCTGATAGTCTACCCAATGACAGTATATATATCGTAGATTACTTCGAGGCAAGCTCAAATTAGTTAGCATGATATTTCACTGCAAAAATATATTTAAAATATTAAAAAATCGACCATAAATACGATTTCTTCATCAACACTATTATTCTGAGTACCCTCCATCTCAATAATGTCAAACATATGTCTAGGCCAAATCTCATTCATTGTTTTTTAAATACACGATCTCCTGAATCATACGCGATCGTTTTCATCACTGTTAGTAAATCTAGAGTTTTATTTGCCACTTTTACAGCTGTGTAAAGTTATTGATGCCTTCAACAAGAAGTGTCAGCAATTTTGAACAAGAACTTCCCAACCAGTTATGCGTAAAAACACAAAATACGAGCAAAAAAACAATCGTTTTTGCAGCTCGATGTTGCCAAGCAACAGGAGAGTGGTCTCCATTAATTTTGGAGTTCTTTCCCTTTAACTGTAGTCAAGGAAGCAGGCTTGTTTACTTCGGTTCGACACCCCAGAAATTTTCCAGGTTGTTGGCGTATAGGGTGCATGTTTAGCCCCGGAAAATTTCCGGGGTAAGGCAGTCTAGTGGTTAAATATGGAGTTCTGATGACCTTCAGATTTGCAATATTACTTGAATACTTGGAAGTTATATGAACACTTGCCCCCGTGAGGATCCCTGGTGCTTGTCAGCGTAAATAGCATCCCCACCTTCTGGAAATTCTGTGCTAACAATTCCCTTTTTTCCATCCCTCTTTGTTTCTGCCCTGTTCTTTTTCTTCCTGTCATCTCCTTCTTGTCTTTTGTATGCCTTTGGTCCATTCTGCTGCCTCCCTCCTCCCCCCCCCCCCCCCCCCCGCCCTCCCCCCTCGTTGTGTTTAATACATTGGAATCCCACTCAAAGTTACCCAACTATTAATCATCTGTGAAGTGCTGTTTTGGCCATTTAAAAAAAAAATTCTGCAAACATAACTTTATAAAACCAGATGTATTATAATTATAGGCTACAAGTTTAAAAGTTTATTTTGTATCCTTTCCATATTTACAAAGAATTTCATTTCCACAGAGAGAGAGATATGTGTATGTATGTGTGCATTTTGTTTTAAACTGAAGTCGGTGAATGCTAAAAAACAAAAAGTTTCAGCACACTCTTTGCTTAACTTGACGAGGTGTAAGATAAGAGCTCCTGTATAAAAAAAAAATTTAAATGATTGTACACACAGTTAAGTTTCCATACACTCAGGAAACAGTTTTAAAGTAAAAAATCTCAGTATTCATTGAAACATCTACTAACTTCTTTTGTACTATGCTTACACTTTTTTTGAATTTTTATCAAACTTTAATTAAGTTAGAAAGAACTCTGTGACGAAAATTGTTGATCTATTAGGACACATTATGTTTCCCTTTGATCGAAGTAGTTTCATTTGAAAAAAATTCAAGAAACCTGTGTCCTGCAGTAGTGTTTGGCACATCATTTTTTGACATCAAGACTGCTGACATTCCAATTAGTTAACATTCTGTCTTTTCTAAGCCAAATAAACAATGTTTGAAGTATAACCATCCACACAAAATTAAAAACAGCAGTTTAAAAAAATTCTGCTTTATTTTCGCAATAGGACAGATATAAAAAATTTGGGTGGGGGGGTAGGGACAAATAAAAAAGAGACCAGTTATCACATAATGGTTTCTGTCATTCACAACGACGTCATTACATAATAGTTTGTCCCAGTTATTACATATCTTTCAGAGATTGTTTTCTGTTGCTATACTAGGCCTACATAACACAATGGTTTTTCTTTTGTATACTTTCCATGAAAAATTCCACAAAATTACAAAAGTGTGATTTGAAAAACCACTTAGTGTTGTATAAAAACAAAAATTTTAAATGACAAATTTCCTGTTAAAACGCAAACATTGTTTTTGCCCCCTGTTTGTGCTGCCACCTTGGTTCTAATATACTGTCGGAAGATTTTGGCACAGTACCGCAGCACGCAAATCCAACATCACTCAGTCAAGACAGCTAAATTTAGCACGCCCCTTCCTTTTACCTAGTCTTAAGTGTGGTCAGTTCCTGCTATAGTTAGCACCAGCTGGGATGGGATAGGATGGAATGAATAGCAGCTGAGAGCAGCTGAAAGTGGGGGAAACTTAACAGCTGTGCAGTAAACATTTTACTTACACTAACGGTGCCTGGGCTGTTGCCACCATACACAGCATTTTACGAGGACGGTGTTTGCTTGTCTGTAAAACAGCCTTTCAGTTTTACCTACAGTGCGTTAAGATTTATATTTAGATCAGCTGTGCACCAAGGAAGAGCTGGGAGGATAACATCAGCGAATGGACAGGCCTAGAACTCAACAAAACCCTGAGAAAGGCAGAACAGAGAGAGGAATGGAGGGAACTGGTTGTTGAGTCTTTGAGGGTGGTTGTCAGACTACGGGACAGATAGATAGATAGATAGTGCACACAGAGCAAGTGCTTGTTTATGAGAGTAGGGGCAACTCTAAAAGTCCATACAAACTCTCAGCAAGGTGTACGCAGAAATACCAATACCAAAGACAGAGATGGACAGTAGATAGTTTGTACCATGGACAGCTTGCCAGTGTTGGTTGTGACAAATTTGTGTGTGTGGCTCACTCTAGCTGCTGCAGATTCAATCTGACAATGGAGACCTTTTTTTTTTTTGGGGGGGGGGGGATTAACTTAGAAGCGTTTACTTAAGATGATAATTATGTTGCAATCTACTTTCTCAAAGTGGGGGAAAATAGCTGTGTGTGTGTGTGCGCGCATGCATGCACGCAAGTGTGTGCATGTGTGTGTAAGCATACTGGTTGGTTTATCTGGCATGAGACAATACTAAAATTGTTAGGAGAAATGTTATCTTATTTGTGTGCATCTAACCTGTGGGTCATCTTAACCTTCTTGAGTTCCTCTGGTGTTAACCTCTGCAATTGCCTTCAAAGAGTGATGCAAATGTTTTGATATGACCTCACTTAGGGGTGTCACTGTATCCTAAATGCACATAAAATTTCTTCCAACACAGAATCGGTAGGACAAATGTTGTACCACAGTCTTCTTCTTCCTTTTTTGTCATGTTTCTCCCAGGGGAGGTTTGACATTGATGAGCCTTCTCCATCTCTCTCTGTTTTGAGCTTCCTCCTTATTTATGCCCCTCTTAAGATCATCTGCAATACAGGCACCCCAGGTTTTGCTAGGTCTTCCATTTGGTCTCTTTCCATCCACTACGAAGTTCATCGCTCTTTTTATGATGTGGTGGTCTGCTTTCCGTTGAACGTGCCCAAACCAGCGCAGTCTATTGGTGCTAGCTACGGGCTTCAGATCATCAACTTTGCACATTCTCCATAGTTCTTCATTCGTGATCCTGTCTTCCCATTTGATCTTTGTCATGTAGCATAGCATTCGGTTTTCACAACTCTTCAACAAACGTTTGACGGTTTTTGTGAAAACCCACGTCTCCGAACCATACAGGAGAACAGGTCTGATGCAGGCCTTATACCACAGTACCACAGTCAATGAACATTACTGATATCTCTGACCTAGAAAGAAATACAAAAGTATCAGTCAGTCAAAATATTTGCACTGTAAGCATCAAGAGAACATCATCAATCCATAAATCAAATTCAGCAATTCTACAAAGCATAGACAGAGCAAGGTCTGTCCACTGCACTGTTCAGCCTACCCCCCCCTCCCCCCCCCCCCCCCCCCCCCCCCCCCATCCAAATTCAACTAATCCTGAAGAAAATGAATCAAGCAACTGCAGGATACAAGAACAAAAGATTACCAATATTCACACAACACATGGGAACAAATATTATTTGAATTGAAGGCAACTCTTCAGGAATGCAAAGGGGATTTTTTTCTCCCCATGTAGGTAAACCAAGACACTGCAACAGTCTGCGTATAACCAAGGATACAATGCATGCCATGATACAGCGTACATAGGAAAATGCAACGTCTTTATCAACTCGATATCAATGATATATAATTTTGCACATATTCATTTATTCATATTGCTTATTTCACACAGTCTGGCCAGATACACTACATTCGAAACATCATTTATCTCGGATACACTAGACATTCAACACATTATTTACCTTCATTCTTTCGCACATTCATATTCCTGCACATCTTTGCTATTAACGGGAACACAAAAGCTATCTATTCTTAACCTTGAATAGACAGTCCACATAATGGCCAGTAGACCTATTAACTGCTTGGCTCTCACATAGCTGCCAACCATTCCATTTTTTTCTGGAATTTTTACAGTTTTTAGCTGGTTTCCAAAATTTCAACAACCAAAAAAAAAAAAAAACCTAAAAAAGAAAGAAAAATCTGCATAAATTGAGTAGATTTGCAAGATTTTGAAGAAAAGGTTATGGTCAAATAACTGATAAGTGTGCAGATGTGACAAGCGATCATTGTACTTTCAGTTTCCTCCTTTAACCATAAAAAAATACTTCAGCTTCATGAGGCTGCAACCCCTAACCCCCTCATTTTTTAGATGGGGTTGTCTTAACGAATCCATCCCTTTATCAAATTCCATTTTGGGATTCTGAAAGATTGGTAGCTACGCTTTCATTTACATGTGATGTCACACAGTCTTTGTGATAACACCATTCAATTTCTGCTGCAATGACGATGTCATGTTCCCCACACAGATACTTGCTACACTCTAGGCGATTACACACTCTCCGTACTGAAAACAAGAACTGTTGAATTATAATTATATTCACACATGAATTAAAACCACATAACTTGTGTTTCAACTGCACACACACACGAGCACTAAAACCTAAAAATTCCTTACTGAAGCGATCAGACTGATCTAAAACATTTGGAAGAAAGAACAAACACAAAAAAAACACAAAAAAGCTATAACACATTCACACCTGGATTTCTCATTTTTTTTAAGTTTTATCTGTATTCTTCACCTTGAGATGTCTAATGTGACCCTGAACATTGTGCCTCTGAAGTTGAAGCTGATGAAACATGCCTAGTTACAGCTAGAACTCTGTTTCTGACACATTGAGTCAACGTTCAGTTGTAGTTTTCCCAAGATGCTGCTGCTGCTTGCTGTATGAATTTTTTAAGTGCCTGTCTGCCTGCCCTTCTGGTAAGATATATATCCTCATGCTTTGAACATCCCCTGGTGGAATGGTTAAGCACTAGTACACCCTGTGTACGTTTTCCTCAAACCACAAAAATGACATGGGAAGGGCCGCTACCAGAGCCAAGTATCTAGGCCAAATGTGTAAACTGCATACAGATCAATACAATACCCTTCCTTTATTCATGATGTGATACATCTAATGGGGTTCTGGCAGTCCATTGTCAAGATGCATATATATTCCATAATCCTGGCAGTCATCATGAACATAAGATACAGAATGTTGGCAGGTTATGACTCGATCCTTGCTTCCGCAAACAAAAATAAGTTGTAAAATCTATGACTTCTCAGTGAAGTTATATAGATCTACATGTACAGTAATGAAACCCTGCTAATAATTATGTGCACTTTGGTTTGGTTGGTTGTGGGGGGGGGGGGGAGAGGGAAGGGTGCTCAGTGGGTCACTTCTTTCAAAGATATTCAATTTGCGATTGATATTTGAAGATATTCCCTTGCATGGATTTTGCACCCAGGACATACTGACCACATTCTGGTTAATTCATATTATATGTACATGACTTGTGCAACTTTTATTCATTATATGTAATACAAGAGCAACACCCCCCCCCCCATCCCGGTCACAAGCAGATCTGATGTATGATAAACAATACTTTATTTTGAACACGGATTATTGCATTTCACACTGCGATATGAACATAATGAGAAATGAAGCCTTCTTCACTACAGACAAAACAAAATGAAAGGTGAGATTGCACACAGAAAGGCAGCGAAGTGACTGTCATGTCTATCACTGAAACCTGGGGAGGCTCACAACAGCTGGTCAGTCTTACACACAAACACACACACCAAAGTCAAGCCAGTGAAAAGAGGAGCAGATTGGGAACAAAGCTTAAGACTACATGACTAAGCTAATGCTAGCCATTGAAAGATACTTTTTTACAGAGTCTGTGGTCGTCGCTCTTACACCAGCTATCAACATCATCTCCAGATCTTGTTGACCTCGCTGAAGAAGGGAGTGCAATTATCCACAAGCTAAACTGTATGTGCTACAGAAAAACCCAAAACATACATAATATATATGCTGTGTGTAAATATTTTGTATTGTTTTAACTTCTGTGATGATGTAGTACAGAGGGATGGGTAGGGGTGTACTTAAGATACAAGCAATCTGTGAAAAACTGATTTTAAACACAGCATTAGTGACAAAAATATGTTACTGGTAAGTGACCCGCTTAAATGCTTCAAACACGTTATTTGACAGTAATGATGGAAATCACTTTTTCATCTTCTTTTGAATCTTGAATTTAGCTTTCTAAACTGAGTATTTTCATCACACTTGCAGTTGGGATCTACTATGAGCGACGCATGTGTAATAATGTAAGGAGAACCTAGCGTTTGAAATGGTAGCAGGCCTCCATCAGAGGTCCCTATGTCTTGAATGCCAGCTGCAATGTGGTCATGCAGTGATGCACTGCTCAACACAACCATAAAGACATTGCTGGTAACACCCCCAAACCAGTGCACCAGTACAGTCTAGCATCAAAGGCACAATCTGGATTCCAAAGATTTGGGGAGGGGAGGGGGGAAGTGGGCTTAATTCTCTAGGCACTGTCTGAAACTGCCAAAATTCTACTCTAACACAAGCCATGCTGAAATATTTACACTAAACTCCTACCAAGAATATACCAAAGACTCTCAGTTCACCACTTGCCTAGAGCTTCGAAATACATGATACATGTATTACACATTCTCAGCTCAGCTTAGTCCCCAAACCTTAGTCATACTTGAGAGATCCACACAAGAAATGCCAAACATCCGCTTTTAAAATGAAGTCATTCTCAAACATGCATTCACACACAACACTAGACCAGCCTGCACACTCGTCATTCTTTCTCATGCAAACCTTTCTTCTGAACCGTGCAGACGTGACGCATCACCCCCTTTCTCCCCCCCCCCCCCACCACATCTTTCTTTACCCATACAATCTAATCACTCTGCTTCACTTGTAGCACTGATTTGTTTTTTCAGTTCCATCAGCATTTTCCCAGTCATTTTTCTTCACACCAGCTGCTACCTTGCACTGGGTTTTATTCCCTTCTTCTTTGAGCACAGGTTTTGTGTTGTCCAGGCACTTCATTGTTCCCGCACTCACGTTCAAGCCTTGTGAAAAAGTTCATACTCCTACTGCCACCAGTCTTTCTTGTGAACTTGCCCTTCACAAAGCACCAACAGGCAGAGGCTGCTCCATCCACACCCATGCCTTTTTGTCTATCACAAGAACTTGTTGGCCACGATTCCTCGTTTCTCCAGCCACTCCTTTTCCCCTTTGGGGATACCACGGCAACACACGCGCTCCGATACTACCACCTGTTGCCACTCATCCAACTGTTTAGCTTTCTCTTCCGCGACCGCTAATCCAACTGTTTCGCTTTCTCTTCCGCGAATACTCCATTGCACCTCAATCCTGGAACACACTTTTGGACTCTCGTTGACCTCACACACGCACACACAGAGAAAGCCTCAATCCTGGAACACACTTTTGGACTCTCGTTGACCTCACACACACTGACACACGCACACAGAGAGAGGCCTGTCACCTTGATATCACATATCACCCACAACCTCTCTTCACCCCTCATTTATCCTTGTCCGAGTCTTCCTCCCCTACCCCTGCCGGGTCCATGATGGTGGTGATGGTGGTTTGCACGGGGGCATTGTTCCAGGCCACGTTGTAGGCCACTTTGTCCTCCGATATCACCGTCACCGACTCCATCTTCTCCTGCATCTCTGCCCGGGCCTGCGCCAGAGCCTGCTGCACCGCGATGTCCTTCTGGTTCTTCTGCTCCATCATGATGCGCGATATGTTCATCTGGGCCTCGATGCGGGCGGCGTTCAGAGCCTGGGGGACAGAACAAGGAACACATTTTATTTATAGAGGGTTATAGAATAAGCAGGGGACGGGATAGCTCAGTGGTCGGAGCACTCGCTTTCCCCCCAGCCAAGTTAAGCAGCGTCGAGCGTGGTTACCAGTTGGATGGGTGACCGGTTTGCGCTGCCTTGGCTTCAGTACAGTTCCCCCACTTCACCCAGCTGTAAATGGGTACCTGCCCTCTTTAGGGTCAGGGAAGGTAAAGCGGCGAGGGAGAGGAGATGGGCGCCGCCCTCAATATGCTGGCCCTAGAGAAGTGAGGTCTCTGACGCCTCGCTCCCCTACGACCTTATAAGTTATGGGACTCTTTTACCTTTTATAGAATAAGCATAACAACAGCTTTTTTACATCCAGCCCTCTGCGAACAAAAAAAAAAAAAAATTGAAAGTAATTAACGCGCAATACAAACCATGAAGAATGATATATAAAGAAAGAAAAAAATACATACATTGATGATGGACTTTCCATGCAAATTCACCCCAATCTAATTTCATACATGAAAAAAAACTTGGACAGAAAGTCAGTTGGTTGCGTCTGTGTGTAAGGTACAAGAAGAACTGTACAAGCTGCGTTAATTCAAATGCTATATCAAAGGTAGAGGTGTCCCATAAGCTGCGTTAATTCAAATACTATATCAAAGGTTAAGGTGTCCCAAAGCTGCGTTAATTCAAATACTATATCAAAGGTAAAGGTGTCCCATAAGCTGTGTTAATTCAAATGCTATATCCAAGGTAAAGGTGTCCCATAAGCTACGTGGTCATAAGGTGAGCGAGGCATCAGAGACCTCACTTCTCTAGGAGCCAGCATATTGAGGGCGGCGACCATCTCCTTTCCCTCACTGCTTTACCTTCCCTGACCCTAAAAAAGGCAGGTAAACATTTACAGCTGGGGGACTGTACCAAAGCCAAGGCGTGCAAATAGTCACCCACCCAAAACATACCACAACTTAATACTGACCCTGCAGTTTATCCTATTATACATCACCGACAGTGAAATTAACATACCCCCAAACATTTCACAAGGAAAAAAACGTGCACGATTTACGTACTTCTTTATGCTTTCACACAACTGACCACTTGTTTACTGAAAACACGAGTTTAAGCTGAAGCCATCTGCAATACACATGCTGAAGTCTCGCAGGCAGTCTCGTTCGTTCTATTTTCACAAGATTTGAAGTGAGATAGGCGGGAATTTTGATTGTATGACCACTCCGAAGTGACGGTCATTTTGCCGGACGTTTTTAGCCGTTTGTGCCCCAGAATGGGGTCAGGTGCCCAGTGAAGAGTCAATTAATACAAGACATTGTGCGACAAAAATGATTTTACTGACTTGTATATATATATATATATATATATATATGCATATATATTTATATATGTATGTATATAAATAGAGAGAGATGGGGTGTGTATATTGGTGTTTTGGTATGACTGTCAGTGTGTCTAAATCACCAAGAAGTGAATGGACATTAAACAAAACAAAACAACACACACAAATACACACACAAACACAACCAAGTAGTGAATGGACATTAAACAAACACAAAAAACACACACAAATACACACACAAACACTAAACTCACTTTGAAGTAAGAAATAGTTTTGACAAGTATCACAAACACACACGCGAAATCCTGCACACTCTTCAGCTCACACACACAAAACACACAAACAAAACACTCACACCCACAAACCCCAACACTCCAGTAAGACTGACCTCGTTCTTCTCCTTCTCGCAGATCTGCCGCGTCTGCTGCACGATGCTTTCCTTGGAGATGAGAGTCTGCTGCTTGACCTGCTCGATCATGATCTTCAGCTGCTGCACCTGCTGTAGCAAGTTGTTGGCCATCTGCAACAAGAACTCCGTGTTGATTCTAGGATTTTTTTTTTTTAAAAAGGGGCCCAAGGGCCCCCTAAGATGAAAAAAAAGGGGGCATTACCCCTCTCTCCCTCCTCCTCCCTTCCCTTCATTAAAAAAGGGGACAAGTAGTATTTGCTTACAGTACCCTCAGTACTCTTTAGTTTCTGCTTTTTTTTTTCCCCCAAGGAAGAGAAACAAAATAAACAAGCAGATACTAGGCAGAAAGGATTAAATGTTCATCTTAAGTGTTGCACTTAATCTTTAGTAAGCACTGGTGACACAGCACAGAGAGAGAGGGGGGGTGGAGGGGGGAGGGGAGAGAGAGGGGGGGAGGAGGGTGGAGGGGAGAGAGAGGAGGGTAGAGAAAGAGAGAGAGGTGTCAAAGTCAAATTTGTATTTCCACAGAGTTGGGGAGATAGATCTAGATGAGAAGAGAGGTAAAAGCCAATATCGGTCTTTATTTTCCCTAGATAGTATGAGAGAGAAGCCACATTTGTATTTCCATATTCAGAGATAGATCTAGATCTAAATGTTAAATTAAAGCCAATGTCAGTTTTGTTTATTTCACCCCAAAGATCATACATTGAGAGAGAGAGAGAGAGATCAAATTTGTATTACCACATTCAAAGATAGATTTAGATGATAGGTTAAAGCCAATGTCAAAGTCTTGCTCCCCTCCCCCACCCCACCCCCCTTTTTTTAATTTTTAGATCATGCATTGAATGAAAGAAAAAGAGAGAGAGTTGCCAAACTGATGGAAGTCTTTCTGAAGATTTTCATCTGGTACAACCTCCTGGTGATTGGCAGTGTTTTTGAGTGATGCTTTAAGTGATGTTGGTATTAGTGCATCCTTAGTGACGGCATTGTTCTTTCCATGTTTTGATACACAGCCCATAGCCTTCTGCATGCCGTGATCACTGTTCTCAAGCCAGGGCTACTTGTCTCTCCAGATCTACCAGCTCGAACCTGCTGGGCAAGCGGCATCTGCTATCTCCTCAACAATCTCTGTCCCAATCACGTCACTTTATTTCTGGAGTATAAGGCTTCTTGGAAAATGACATAAACGAAGAGGAAAAACAAAGCAGGTCGAGCCTGCTTTAATACGACGGTCGCTTGTAGGCGCGAAATAGAAAATCTTGCCGCCCCTGGGGTAGCCTACCAACGTAATGGCCGCCGCAGGGAACTGACAAGGGCGAACTACAGCATCTGTGATTGGTCTATCTCTCTCTCCCACCCCCTTCCCTCTGTCTGTCTGTCTCTCTCAATAGATGGTAGTGGGTTTGTCTTGCAGGCAGAGTTTTTGTGTCTTTCAGCTCTCTTTCTTGATGTCGGTTGTGCTGTCTTTGTTCCTAAGCCCCAGTTATCACCTGGCCCATGATTACAATTTAAAAAATTCTTATTCAATCAGCGCATGTGTGTGTACGCACATACATGCATGTGTTTGTTACTGTGAGAGACGGTTCTTGTAAGCATCCTGTGTCTAAGTACATGAATTCAAGATAAAGCCATCTACTACACACCAGAGACTGATTTTTGCATGTATAACTGGATGTGGTTTGTAGTAGTAGTAGTCATCAACCATATGGCAGTCATACACCAAGTTCAAGAAACTACATTTCTAAGGATGGTACCCCAGCCTTAACCTCAACTTTTTCTCACATGAAGACACTGTTCTCTTAGAGAACTTTTTCTCAGATAAAAACAACAACATACTTCCAGCTGGATAACTCATTTGCCATTTTTCAGTGCCAGGAGAGCACATAATCACTGTGGAGGGACAGGCATTTTATATGGGGAAAAAAACCCCAACCAGATCTTACCTAGATATACAGCATTTTTTATCTGGTTTAAGCCCAGTTCAGCTACTACACTGAACTGTGATATTAGTTTCTGCTGAGGTGTGACAGACAGAGGAAAGGACTGGACCAAAAAACAAACAGGTTACAGGCTTTCAGAAGAGGCTTCGAAAACAACTTAACAAATGAAGAATTTATTGCGGCAGGTGGGCAAGGGTGCTTGGGTGCTTTGACCTCCAACCCTCTCAGAAGCGAAATAAATAAAAGGACTGGATCAAAAGACAAACAGGTTACAGGCTTTCCGAAGAGGCTTCGAAAACAACTTAAGAAATGAAGAATTTATTGCGGCAGATGGGGAGGGGGGGCAAGGATGCTTGGGAGCTTTGACCTCCAACCCTCTCAGAAGCGAAATAAATAAATAGATGAATAAATAAAAATTGCCTCTGCACCCTGAAAAGCCTCTCAACAGACCCAGCTTACTTTTCAGCGGACTTTCTCATTTAAAAAGAAAAGAGAGAGGATTGCCCCTGCCTGCTGAACCCTTGCTGTCTTTAGTAAAAAAAAGGTAAAGGAGTCCCATAACCTATAAGGTCGTAGGGGAGCGAGGCGTCAGAGACCTCACTTCTCTAGGGCCAGCATATTGAGGGCGGCGCCCATCTCCTCTCCCTCGCTGCTTTACCTTCCCTGACCCTAAAGAGGGCAGATACCCATTTACAGCTGGGTGAACTGGGGGAACTGTACTGAAGCCAAGGCACGCAAAAACGGTCACCCCATCCAGCTGGTAACCACGCTCGACGCTGCTTAACTTGGCTGGGGGGAAAGCGAGTGCTCCGACCACTGAGCTATCCCGTCCCCTTGCTGTCTTTACCTCTTCCAAATGCCACCACTGCTTCTGCTCCAAGACATCCATGGAGACCACCGACACGGGCTTGGTGACGATGGCCTGCTGCTGCTGCTGCTGCTGCTGTTGTTGCTGCTGGGTCTGCGACTGTTGCTGAATGGCCGTCTGCAAGTGGGGATGGGCCAGGCCGATTGGGGTCATCACCACAGCGTCTGCAAAGTCACCAACTGAGCTGGGATCACTTTCTTTCCTCCTGCATTTCAGTTTGTTGGGCATGTGCATGCTTGTGCATACAATACACACTCTTATACGATATCCAATCCTGTGTCATGGTTGTGGGCATGTGCATGTTTACAAGTGCAAATACATACACACTCTTATACAATATCAATCCTGTGTTACGGTTGTGGGTATGTGCATGCTTGTGCGTCCACACACATACATACACACTCTTGTACAATATCCAATCCTGCGTCATGGTTGTGGGTATGTGCATGTTTACAAGTGCAAATGCATACACATACACACTCTTCTACAATATCCAATCCTGCGTCATGGTTGTGGGTATGTGCATGTTTACAAGTGCAAATGCATACACATACATACACATACACACTCTTCTACAATATCCAATCCTGTGTCATGGTTGTGGGTATGTGCATGTTTACAAGTGCAAATACATACACATACACACTCTTCTACAATATCCAATCCTGTGTCATGGTTGTGGGTATGTGCATGTTTACAAGTGCAAATACATACACATACACACTCATATACAATATCCAATCCTGTGTCATGGTTGTGGGTAAGTGCATGTTTACAAGTGCAAATACATACAAATACACACTCTTCTACAATATCCAATCCTGTGTCATGGTTGTGGGTATGTGCATGTTTACAAGTGCAAATACATACACACTCTTCTACAATATCCAATCATGTGTCATGGTTGTGGGTAAGTGCATGTTTACAAGTGCAAATACATACACATACACACTCTTCTACAATATCCAATCCTGTGTCATGGTTGTGGGTATGTGCATGTTTACAAGTGCAAATACATACACACACACTCTTATACAATATCAATCCTGTGCTACGGTTGTGGGCATATGCATGCTTGTGCATACACACACATACACACTCTTATACAATATCAATCCTGTGCTACGGTTGTGGGCATATGCATGCTTGTGCAGACACACACATACACACTCTTATACAATATCAATCCTGTGTCACAGTTGTGGGCATATAATAATAATAATAATAATAATGTATGGAATTTATATAGCGCTGAATCTTGTAAAGCAACAAATCAAAGCGCTCAGATTTTATTTCATACCACTTTAAGTTGAAATCCGGGCTGCTCTCCCCGGGGAGAGCGGGAGAACGCGTCGCCACTAAGCGCTGCGCCACCCTTTCACCCTTTTTTTTTTTTTTTTTTTTTTTGCAGCTGCATTTGTTTCCCTATCAGAGTGGCTTTTTTCTAAGAATTTTGCCAGGGACAACTCTCTTGTTGCCGTGGGTTTTTTTACGTGCGCTAAATAATTACGTGTAACACACGGGACCTCGGTTTATCGTCTCATCCGAAAGACTAGCGCCCAGACCACCACTCATGGTCTAATGGATGGGGGAAAAATTTCCGGTCCATATATAGGTATGTAGGCATGTGCACACACACATACACACTCTTACTCAAGATCAATCCTGTGTCACAGTTGTGGGCATATGTAGGCATGTGCACACACACTTACACACACACACACACATACACACTCTTACACAAGATCAATCCTGTGTCACGGTTATGGGCATATGTAGGCTTGTGCACACACATACACACACTCTCAGACAATATAAATCAATCATTTTCTCTACACTTGTTTCAAAAGGACTGATATGTTGCGACAATGGCGTTTTCTCAGCTGCCAAATAACTCATTTTGTTTTGTTCGATGATGGAGTACACTGTAAGCTATGAGCTTGTTGCTGCTCCAAATGGATTTGTGTACAGTGTTTTTTTCTTTTCTGAGTAAACCAATCACTTTCTCTATCTTTCTCCCTTCCCCTTCTCTGTCTATCTGCCTGTGTCTCTCTGTATGTCTTTCTCTCTCTCTCTGCCTTTCTCTCTCTCTCTGCTATAGTCAGACACTCATGTTCTCAATCAGTATTATACTGTACTGACTCTTCATCAGGTTCCAATGAATCTGTCTACCTACTTGTTCGATGTGGAAGAATCATAAAAGTGTGTGTGTGCATGTGTGTGAGCGTGTGTGTGTTGTGAGTGTGTATGCATGCATGGATTCATAAAGGTGTGTGCATTCCTTTTTAACGAGAAGCAAGGTTGAGCAGCCTCGTTTTTCCCCAATGAAAACTCTTGTCCCATACATCACATTACATTAAACTCTCCCAAACTCTGATCTGATGGATCTGTAAGTATACACACACATGTGTGTGTACATACACACACACACTCTGTCTCTCACACACACACTTTTACACACACACACACACACACATAGCTTACAAGTAAGTAACTGCCCTTAATGGGATGATTAGTCTTTTTGACTTGACTTGACTTACTCTTTTATCCTCAATAAAGATCATTTTGACTTGGCTTGACTTCACACACACACACACACACACTCTCAGTCTCTCTCTCTCATCTATACATGCACACATTCACTCTTTTTCACACATAAACACACAAAAGGCAAGCTTCAATACCTCCAGTGAGAAAATTTCCCTGGGCATCTGTGGCTACAATCTGCATTGTTTCTCCTGTGTCCGCTGACTGTACAGTCAAAGACCGGGGACTGCTCACCCCCAGACTGCTGCTGGTCACTGCACACACACACACTGTGGATTCATGGTCAAGAGGTAACACATCTTTCTTCCAATCTTATCTTGTGTTTATAGCTCTTCTGACCACACAGGCCATACCAGGGCTGTCACCTTGTCAAATTTTACATGTCAGATTAAAACTGTGCAAACTATATATACAGATTAACCCTTTGCTGGGCACAGCAAAATCGTTTGTTCACTTCCTGCTGGGCAAGCAATATGGAGGTGGATGGCCTGTGAGTGGGTGTGTGTATTTAACATACAATAACTCCACAATGGTTGAATGGGTTTTAATGAAATAAAAACAGCAAAATGCAGAAGTGAAGAAAAAAACTATTTCCTGTTGTGTGTTGTTATTTTTGTTTGTTTTTTTAGATTTATAATGTATAAACACACAAGGTCATTGATCGGTTTGTGTGTGTCACAGTTAGTGTTGCAATAACTTTGGAATGCATGCATGGATTTTGATAAAATAAAGAGTAAAACATTCAGAAACAATTACAGAAGAAGTGTTTTCAACCTACTGCTGGATTTTTAGGTTTTTTTATGAATGATGCACGAAAACATGAAACATTCCGACGGTCGCCATTTTGTTTGCCGCCGATCGCGACGCATGTTAACTTTACAATTCGAGCCGCTACCATACCAAAAGTCCCAAATAGCAATCAGTTCACAAAATATATCAAGTTGTGAACCATTGCCAAACTTGACATCCGCAATAATTTCACCAATTCTATTAGAAGATTTCAAAATGCGCATCGACTGAATTAGATTTGACGATCGATTTATGTCTCAAACTTCATTGTTGTCAAAGCTGTCTTTCTCTCTTCAATCAACAAAGTCAGAAGTGCACATACTACTAGGCCCGCTTACATAAATATTTGAGCCTGGATACACATTTCACAGCGTCATATTTTCGGCATGAAAGCCATAAAAATAATCGTACATGTCAGATTTGAAGATAGCGTTCATCTTGGAAAAATTGCAATTTTTTTCCCCTCCAAAACTTGCCACAAACACACTCCAATTGCCGCCATTTGCAATATACATGCGGAAGTCACATGGGCAGTCTTGTTGCTTCTATTTTCATGATATCTGAAGCGAGATTGGCGGGAATTTCAAATGTATGAACACGCAGAAGTGACAGTCATGTCGCTGGGCGTTTTTGGCGTTGTGCCCAAGGATATGTTCGGGCGTTTTGGGACGCTATGCCCAGCAAAAGGGTCAAAACAGGGTATAAAATCAAACTCTACTGTCATTCCCTGTATCAATGCCCTGGTTAACCATAAGGGTCAACCCAGGATGGGCACCGCATTGTTTCCCACATCAACCACACATAAAATGAGATAAAACCAAAACAAGATTCCTTAAAACACCCTTGTTCTTAGTGAACAACTATAACACTTTCACTCAAATCAGATGGGAAAAGCCTGAAGTGAAGAATCTTGGTCATTTTCAACATCAGAATTTATCTATAAACATTATCATAGACACTGAATACATTTTTTTCTTTTTGTAGAACTTTGTACTCACCATCTTTGGTAATAGTGACGGGAGTAATATTGGAGGATTTCGTGGATGATGTCCTCATCTTTTTGGGCGAAGATAAGGCTCCCTCAGTATCAGAATCTTTCTTCCTTCGCTTGTACGGCACAAACAACCGCACTGGACCCGTCTGCCATGAAAAATAACAGCTGAATCCATCGTTATCTGCAGCTAAAATCCGACCAAAAAATGCAATTGTTTTGGATCATCACACTGACTCGGGCCAGCCATAAACTTAGGCATATCAGGGCTGAAAGACTGAAAATGAAACCTGGGTGCTCAACATTCATACAATAAATTTGAGAAATAAACCTGAGTGTTGGCATGGGCACACTAACTCCCCCCCCCCCCCCCCTTTTTTTTTTTCAAACACAGAAATAAGAAAAAGTGCAAATGAATCTAGTAAAACTATAAATAAAATAAACCAGATACTGTTTAAAGAATAGCAACTACTATTCAAACTGTTCCCTTCCCAAAGAATGACAAAAGATAACAAAAAATATATTGTTGTTAATTGAAGATCAGAAATGCCTGAACAAACTAATAAGTCATGAATCTACTTTGTATGCTGATCGTGGCTTAGCCATATGTAAGGCCATGTTTGGGTGACACTGACACTGAGGAAGAACAGCAGCAATAATGACGAAGTTAGTTGAACTAAATAAAATGTACACTGAGTTCCAGCAACATGAAAAAATCTGAAGACAAATATATTAAAATTATGTACACTTCAAATTACAATCATAGTCACACACGGATACAGATCTAGTACAGGCATCAGTTACTTAGTTTTCAGATCTTACACGCCTTCTAAGAATACACTAAACATCCCTAGGAGTTTGAGTGTAATATTCATACATAAAAATGAAATGAAGATCTCACCGTACTACTCACTAGTTCATAATCCTACTCAATATATTACAAAGTACATTATGATTTTAAATGCAAATTATAGTTGTTCAAAATCAGAATAAAACAATAATCACAACACCAAATCAAACAGGAATGTCACTTTGTAATGAAACTGCATAACTAGCGAAAAAGCTGTTAAACAACAGCCACCATGGCGCAGTGGTTAGTCTTGGGTTACCAGACGGGAAGGTTGCAGGTTCAAATCCCATAAGTCATACTCTTAGAGATTTTCTGGACTCTGGCCAAATAAGTTAACCAAGAGCAAGTTTAATATGGGCTCATTGGAAAGACTGAGACTGCACAGTCGAGCTTCATCCACTTTATGGATGCTATTTTGAGAGTACTGCTCAAACCACCTGACCAATGCAGCAGGTGTCTGTTATCTCTCGGGCCTGATTTACTGACACCAGAATATACAGCAGCCTTGTCAAGTAGTCTTAAACCACAAGGCGACATGCACTTTCATAGCAGCATCATTACATTCAATTTGTCTCTGATTCGGTGGCCGGCTCTGGCCTCATCAGGCTCATGGTAACCTCTGTTTTGGTTTTCCTATACACTTCAGTGCCTGTGGTGAGTTTTTGTCAAAGCCTTTGAATTTGGAGATTCATCTGGCTGCACTTCCTGAATTCTTCTTCTTCTCATGAAATGCTCAGACAGCAACTAGAGTTAAGCTTACTCTACAGTTGTCTGTCACATGAGCAAATATGCATTATGCTGCCATTAAGTGCCTGACAAGTGAATACAGGCCCAGCACATCCAACTTCAGCGTGGAACTGGAAGAGAATATTATCTTGGATTTGAAGAATCATGGGAGAAGGTCGCTGGAGGGACATTGTGTGACCACCTTGGCTCTGTGACCGAGTTATTACTGTTGCCAATAGGGGGCTTAAGTTAATAGATGGTGTAATTGTTAGCCCAGAAAAGGCACCACTGAACACCATCTAAGTGACCCAGCAGCAATGCAGGACCCTTCTGGCTGGTGGCCCTTTACTCTAGTGGCCTGATATTGAAAATGAAATTAATTAATGAAAAGCTTCCTGTGGGCTTCTGACCCTGAGGACAAAACATAAAATCTGGGTAGGGCTGGGGTGGAGAGATTGTTCTAAAATGAGTGGCATGGAACAGCAGCATAGAAACATCACAAAAATGGGACAGCAAAAAACTCCCATCATACATGGAATAACTTTTTTTTTAAACTGCTGAACAAGCAAAACACTGAGCATTATAAATATAATGAACAATAACCAACAGTAGCAACATCATCAACAACATCAACAACAGCCAAGGCTCAAGTCAAAAGACTCACATTCTGATTCGTATAATTCATCAAGTTTCCAAATTTTATCTAAGCAGACACACCAGCTGGAACTCATCACATGAGCCAACATCATGATGCGACTAATGCCGGTGTGGTGCCCATCTCTCTACGTGACACTGTCTTACCGTTTCTGTCTCCAATGAGATCTGGTACCCTCTTTTAACTGGCTGAACTTCCTGAATTCTTATGGCTGAACTTCCTCATCTTCCTGTATTCATCTTGACTTAAAATACCCACGGGCCCCTATTCATCTTGACTTAAATACCCAACAGGCCCCCAGCATTTTCAAGGGGGAAACTTTCCGAATCAGCTGTACTGTTAAACTTAAAGCTAAGCCTAAAGCCAAACACTAAGCCATCCACTAGTTTTTAAACCATGTTCCACATTGCTTAACATAACATATTCAGGGAGCAGGTAAATGGAATGATCCACCTGTCCTGTGCCTTTCTTTGCTTCTGAGCCTTTTGACGCCACAAGCGTTGCAGCTTCTGTCTACTGTCTCACTCTCAGGCAGGCCTCTACAGCCCTTGCCAAAATGACAGCAAGTGATGGCAGTTTTTGAGTTCCTTAGGTAACCAGGTCTCAGCCTTGCAAACACAGAAAACATCGTCAAAGTGCATACATGCAGTGCATGTATTTATTTCTTTGTTAGTAACCAGTCTATGTAGCTGAACCTAGTTTAATGTGTGCCTATCATATCAGTACCTGCTTGCTTCCCCCCCCCCCCCCCCCTCCTTCATTGGGTGTAAACTGTAATTTGAGATTTGATTGGGAGGCCAGCTCAGGCATGGAATCAATCAGTATTACTTTAAATAACCCTACAGTAAATTTTGTTCCATAAATAATAAATTTGTATATTATAAAGTTTATTATAAATTATATTTAAAGAAAAACAACAACACCACCATTCACAGACTGGAAAACAACTTATACCATTAATGGCATTATCACCCCATAGATGTGGGTGATACTGAAAATTAATAGATACACCAACCTCTATACTCCACATTTCTCATACATACTACTAACATAGTCATACTGATTGAAAACTGATCATTACACCCACACCAGAACGTGTCAAATGGTAAAAAATGTGGAAAAAAGGGTCGAGACTAACGATGTTACTAACAACTGCATCATCATCACAGCAGGCAGCACAGGTGCAGGAGGTGGCGTGGGGCTGCAGAATGCCATCCTCTATCAGGCACTGCAGTGTGCGGCCCCCGTACCGAATGCTCCGCTTCCAGTCTTTGCTGCTGGCCCTTCCCGCTAGTGCTTCAAACTCGTTGGGTGTGTACCACCCTTCTCCATTTTTTATGCACTTTCCTCTACCACCTGGACAACAATACAAACATGAAATGCAATATTGTAATATGTACATTACAAATCAAGTTTATGGACAAAAGAAATCACTTGTATTTGTAATTTTGTATCATGCATGATGCAACATAGAAAAGTTCTTGGTACAATCAATAGTGCATCCTTCAAAAGTTCAATGAATAATTCATTGATAACACTAACACTTCGAAGAATAAGGCATCAATGCAAGAATAACTTCAATAACTGAACAAGTGATTGATCAACTTAACAGAAAAAGAACAGCAAGATATTGAAGATATGGTGGTGTGTATCATGTACCTTTTTATACATGTAACTAATTTATTAATTATGTAATTCATTAATTCTGCATTTCAACTGATCAATAAAGCTAAGGGACATGTGACTTTGTGAAGTGAAACTAGCCAAGAGCTTCCAGTTTCTCCACTAGCAATGTGCACATAACCCAGAAACTTGCAGACTATAGAATTATTTAATTAGTCTTTTGAAGATGAATGTAACAGTTTGTAAAATTTAATTTATTATATAATATATAACTAAACTAGTAACAAGTTGTTGTTTTTTTAAAAGACAAAACTGTCAAAGGTTGCAGCATTTAATATTTTATGATTTTATTTTTTAAAACTTTTGAGGTGAAATATTTGATAAACATAACATTATACATGTTTCTATATAGTATATGTATAAATTATAACGTATGGTCATTGACATTGGTCTGCTTGAAATTTGTATTCATGAATATCAAACATAGAATTGTTTCTTTATATTTTAATACATTGTATTGTATACACAGTCACTCATAATGTTCACTTTGATACTAGTATTATCAGTAACTAATATCACCTACTCAGGCTATTGACTTTCTCGCTCTACTTTTTCAAAAATGTTACTCAATTCTCTCTCTCTCTCTCTCTCTCTCTCTCTCTCTCTCTCTCTCTCTCTCTCTTCTCTACTGATCTAGTCATCATCATCATTATTCTGTGTGTAAAGTGCTTCCCCTAAAATCGAACAATGTAACATTCTCAATCTCAGACTTTTTAATTTTATTTATTTTTTTATTTTATACCACTTTAAGTCACGAGATTTCTCTGCGTGAAATTCGGGCTGCTCTCCCCGGGGAGAGCGCGTCGCCACAAGAGCAGCGCCACCCTTTTTTTTTTTTTTTTGGTCTGCAACTGTATAGTGTATTTGTTTTCCTATCACTGTATCAGAGTGGCTTTCTTCTAAGAATTTTGCCAGGGACAACTCCCTTGTTGCCGTGGGTTCTTTTACGTGCGCTGAAAATTTTGTGTAACACACGGGACCTCGGTTTATCGTCTCATCCGAAAGACTAGCGCCCAGACCACCACTCATGGTCTAATGGATGGGGAAAAATTTCGGGCCCAAACGGGGTACGAACCATGCACACACCCGACCCGGACTTTTCGCATTCTAGACAGGCGCGTTACCTCTAGACCACCGATCCATATTGGGTGTACAACAAAATACCTTTCCAGTTTCTATCTATATGATGCTCTCTCTCTCTCTTCTCTCTCTGGATCTAAATAAAATAACTTTGTTTTCTTGCAAATTATATTAGTATTACAATTAGTAGTTGTGATCATTATTATATTAATGATACTATATAATACTAATAATGTAATATAGTATTGATAAGTCCTTTCTTAGGGCAAGGGCTGAATGAAAAATGTATGTGAAAGCTTATCTCACTCATCTGTAACCTTTATGAACAAAGACACTCTCTCTCTCTCTCTCTCCTCTCTCTCTCTCTGGTTGATAGATTTTTTTGGTTGGGGATTTTTTGGGAGGTTTTTGTTCTTTTGCCCAAAGGGCTGGTTGTAAAAAAGCATGTTGGATTATGCCATAACCCTCTTGACATAAAATTCATTAAACTCTCTCGGGCACTGTGTGTGCGTGTGTGTGTGTGTGTGTGTGTGTGTGCGCGCGCGCGCGGAAGATAAACTGTGACTGCAAGAGATCGTGAGAAAAGAGCTTACCTGAACCAAACTTGGCTTTGTAGAGTTCGCCATTCGTATTCTTGCATCGCACAGGCAGCACTGATGCATGCACTGAATCATCCCAAGAGTATCGGAACCCCTTTTCCTTACTCAGTGGTGTTGCGGGAGTTGGCGGTGGGAGTGGAGTAGTAGGGGTCTTTAGTCCTGCTTCGAGCTGCGCGATAGATTGATCGTGAATGACGATGTGCGTGGTTTTAAGTCCTGTAACTGTCGCTTCTTGAAACTGGTCAGCAGATATAAGTCCTTGAGGAGTTGCAACATAAACACGTTCTGCAGCGATCGCGTCTTGAGGTGCAGACTCTACTACAGTCGCTGTGCAACTCGTTGCCGACGATTCACATTCGGCAGGTTGTTCCTCCACGAAGGCAGAATCGTCCCCATTCGGAATCTCATCGGAAATATCGACTTCAGACATGCCGAGGAACGCGGGTTGTAAAAGTCAAATGTTTTGCCACAGTAAACAATGCTTTGCAATAAAACGACTAAACAATAAGAAACAAGTAAAGCACTACACAGTTTCCAGTCTTCCTCACATTCTTCCAGGGCTAAAGAGCATTATTTTAGACACACAATAACATTGGCGAAGGTTTCCGTTCTTTAACGAAAGATGGCGGAAAATCGAACGAAGATTCAGTGAATATACTCCCCAACAAAAAGCTTTGTTAGTAGTAAATTTTGTGTTCTATTTTTGTTAACTTGAGAAGCACAGTTATCAGAATATGATTTTACATATTTCTTGTCAGTTCTATTACAATTTTCTCCGAAATAGTTGGTTTAATTATACTTTATTTTGTCAGAGATTTTGCAGTTCCAAACCACAGTTTACATTAACACTAAAGCACTTATTTGTTCGCACGTGTTGCGCGTCAGAAAAGAAAAAGAACGAAAGAGGCGTCAAACGTAGGCATGCCTTCACATAATTATACACACAAACTCGCGGGTGGGCGCGCGCATACGCATGCACACACATACACGCACAGGGCAGAGGGAGGGGGTATCATTGTTGACTCTTGTTGGCACTTTCCTCTGTCCATGGTTATATGCGCGTAGTTGATAAAGGTAGGCTATGTGCAGGTAAGGTTGGGGGTAAAAACTAAGAAAAGGGGGTGTTTTGTGGGATATTGCAGTGTGGCATGTTTTTTCTTCTTAAATTATATTGGTGTTTTTTTTTTCCTTTTGGTTGTTTGTTTTTGTGGTTTGCCTTTGTTTGTTTCTTGGTGTTTTTTTTTCCATTTTATTTTTATTTTTGTATGTGTTGTTGTTTGTTTGTTGTCGTTATGTGTTGCTGTTGGTTTGGTGGGGGTGGTGGTGTGGTGTGGTGTGTGTGGTGTGTGGTGTGTGTGTGTGTGTTTGTGTTGTTTGGGTTTTGTTGTGTGTTGTGGGGGGGGGGGGGGGGGGGGGGGGGGGGGGTTGCTGCTACTTCATCTTCTGTGACGTCCCTGTCCTGCTGTTCCCGCGCCGCTCATTTCAATCTCACCGTCACAGCCATACCCAGATTCCTTATGTCTCATTCCCCGGGTCAGAAGTCCACGGGGAGCCTATCAATATCAGGCCGCCGTGGGGCCACCAGCCAGAGGGGCCCTGCACTGCTGCTGGGTCACTTTGGCAGTGTTCAGTGGTGCCTGTTTTGAGCTAACATACGCAGGACACCACCTACTAGGCCCCCTACTAACGACAGAATTAGCCCAGTCGCGGAGCCAGACTAAGTGAGTTGCCCACCAAAGGTAGCAACCACCACAAGGCCTCTCCAACGCTTAGCAGTTGTGTCTAGCATGAAGCCCAGGGACATAGGCTAATTACATGAGAGGAATCTGAAGACGCACTATTAGTTTAAACATGTGCAGTTCTTCATTTGCCTGTGTTCCCCTAGTTTATGCACAACCCAGCCTACAGCTGATACAGTTAAGTAAAATAGATAAACAAAAAAATAAATAAGAATTTGAAAAATAAATAAGGAAAAATGGTTCATCTGTTGTTGTTGGGTGTTTTTTTTCATTCTTTTATATCGAGGATAATGGAATAAGCACTTGTGTGCTGTTTTTACATCCAGTCCCCGTGTGTATGCGGTTTTGTCAATTCTGTCATCTGTTCCCAGCGGCACACAATGGCCTACTCTTACGAAAAGCGGAACAGGATTTAACGTGTGCGCAAGAAAGTTGAAAGTCGATCGTAGAAGTACTGTGCTGAAAACTTGCCTCTATGTCGGTTGTGTACCAAAGCCTGAGTGCAAAATTTTGATGATTGACTGTCCATTCTGCAATTTTGTTGGTCCACCGTTATGTCCTAATGCCTGTCTTCCCTCTCTGCTAACCCCTTCATCCTCACTATCTCACGGGAGAACAGTTTTCAGCATCAGTTAAGTTGTTCTGTTGTTACATAGTCACATCAACATAGTTTTCTTAATTAACTGATGTCATCGGATCTTTGTAGGAACAGCTTATATATTGTCTGTCAATTCAAGCTAAGTCAAGTAAAAAAAACCCACTTTAATCATCCAAAGAAGGGCAATTACAATACTGACAGGCACATTGATAACGTATCATTATCTCAAGGTGTCTGAGAGTTAAGTTGACCCCCAGTGTTCATTTGACTTGACTTACTTGACTTATGCCTCTTGGTTCCTTGGGGAACATAGGGCTGCAACAACACCCCTCCAACGAACTCGGTTTTGGGAGATCCTCTTCAGCTCGGCCCATGTCATTCCGGATGCCTTTGTTTCTTCGTCAACACTTCTGCGCCAGGTCTGCTTTGGTCGACCAACTTTCCGCTTCCCTTGTGGATTCCAGTCAAGGGCCTGTCTGGTGACATTTGACGCAGGCTTGCGGATTTGTATGGCCGATCCATCCCCACTCCTTTGTTTAATGGTGGACTCAATTGGGGTTTGTCTGGTCCGTCCCACAGTTGTTTGTTGGATATGAACTTCCGGCCACCTGATGTTGAGATGTACCTGAGGCATTTTTTTTGGTAAAGACTGGAGTTTGGTGTGTTGGTTTTGTTACCCGCCAGGTTTCCCTGACCAAAAAAGTAGGACCGATTGACATTGGTGTTGTAGATCCGAAGCTTATTTTGAAATGAGGGGGCTGTTGACCTCCAAATTGGCCGAAGGTGTTGAAGGCGTGATGGCTTTGTTGATTCGCACTTGATGTCTTCATTTGTTCCCCCATCTTTACTGACGACACTGCCCAGGTAAATAAACTTGCTGACTTCTTTGATGGTTTCTTGCTGCAGTCGCACTGGGGCTGTTTTTGTTGTTCACCCTCATGATCTCCGTCCCTTTCCCATGTTGATTTGGAGGGCCCGTCTTTTCAGCTTCGTCAGCAACAAAGACAAAGCTTCCCCTTGTGCTCCCTTGTTGCCTGTGGGAGAGAAGGCGATGTCATCTGCGAAGTCCAGGTTTTCCCCCTGCTTTTAGAGGGTCCACTGTATGCCGGTTCTCCTGCCTGCTGTGGCTTGCCGCATTATCCAGTCAACCACCAACAGGAAGATGGGTTGGCGACAACAGACAGCCCTGACGAAAAACCGGTCTTACGGAGAAGGCTTCCGTCAGTTTTCCCTTCATGGATGACTGACAGGTGGCATCTTCGTATAGCTGCTGGGTGATGGGGATGAACTTTGGTGGAAACCCATAGTGATGCATCAGTTTCCAATGACATCTCTGTCGACGCTGTCAAAAGCCTTCTGGAAGCGACAAAGACTGAATATAGGGGGTCTGCCACTCCAGGACTGCTCAATGATGATGCGCATTTTGGCGATTTGATCTTTGCATGATCTGTCTTTCCTAAAGCCTGCCTGTTCATCCCGAAGTGTCTTGTCCAGTGCTGTCTTCAGTCTGTCTAGCATGATCCTTGCAGAAATTTCCCCGGGGTGGACAGTAGCATGATTCCTCTCCATTGTTGCAGGAGGACAGTTCCCCTTTCTTTGGGAGCTTAATGAGATGGCCTTTTCTCCAGTCTTCTGGTACACTCTCTTGCTCCCAGATCTGTATAGGAGTGGGTATAACATCTCAGTGGAAGTTTGGATGTCCGCCTTCAGTGCTTCAGGTGGTTTTACCGTCTGGGCCTGCTGCTTTGCCTGATTTGAGTGACTTGATGGCTTTGGGGATCTCATTTTTGGTAGGGGGGGCCCGGGGTTGATGCCAAAGGGTTTCAGTAGGTGGGGGATGTCAGCGGCATGGGTGTGCAGGTCTTGAGCGTTTCTTTGAAGTGCTCTGCCCATCTTGCTCTCTGGTCCTCCTCACCTGGAATGGGATTCCATTCTTATCTTGACAGGGCAGCTAGGTTTGTTTTTTTTTCCTGAGAGATTCTCGTGATCTCGTACAGTCTCTTCATATTTCTTTGGCCTGCTGCAGTCTCGCTTCCTGAGTCAGTTCCTCAATGAATTTTCTCTTGTCTCTTCTTGCATTTCTCTTTAACTGTCCCGTTTTTGTCCCGTAGCATGCTTGCATTCCTGTTTCTTTTCTTTATTTTGTTTTGTTTTATCTCTTTCGCGTTTTTTCTGGTGATCAGTGCCCATTTTTCTGTTGTCAGCCACTCTTGTATTTTTCTTTGTTTTCTTTCCATACTGTTTGCATGTTGTCTTCTCGGGCTCACTAGACTCTGCCATTGCTCTTCGCTGTTTCCTCTGCAGCTGGAAAGCACACTGAAGTTGTTCCTCATTCGAGCCTGAAAATTTTTCTATTTTTTTTCTTTTTTTCCTTCAGGCTTTGCACTTAACTTTGTGATGGTCTTCCTGCCCGTCGATGTAGCTTTGACTTGGTCTTGAGGAAAGGCAACAACAAGATGATGGTCCCGATCTGCATCGCTCCGCCTTCTCCCCTGACATCATGCAGGCTCCTTCTCCACTTTCCATTATTGTGATGTGGTTAATCTGGTTTTCTGTCTTTTCCCTGGGGTCCTATCTTGTGTTTTCTTGTGGTAAATGGTGAATGAAGTTTAAACAAAATCTGTTGTTCTCATTTTTCATTTTGTTCCCGTGCCCTTCTGCCCCTTTTCTTTTTCTGTTTGGGGTTTTTTCCCCACTTTTGGCATTCATGTTCCATTAGTATTTTTTAATCCCTTTTTTGTTTTTTGTCCATGTGGTCTTTTGGGCTTTTCTTAAAGAATTTTCTTTATCTTTAACTCTCTTTTATTTTGTTAGCGTGCACTGAACGTTTTTGGGCCTTTCCCTTTTTAGTTCTAAACGTCCTTTGGGTCCTGGTGACACTGTTCCAAACAGTTTTGCGTTTCTTCAATCTCATTTTTCACACGCTACTCCTTTTGGGGTTTGGGCTGGCCTTTCCTGGTTCCAGGAGTTAGATGAATGTCCCACTCCAAGTTGTCTCCCTTTTCCATTATTGGTTTCTCGCACAGCCCGGGTCTTTATGTTGTACCTGTCTTTTTTACTTCACCCTGTTTCTTGTTTTAAAACGTTTCATACAGGTTCTGATTTCCAGTCCCTATCCTGGTTTTTGACTTGGTTGTTAAAAGAGTTGTCGGCGCACTGGCTTTTCCGGAGCTTTTTCACCAGCACAGCGTCATAGGGTTACAAGAGGACTTTTTCCCAACCATGTCGCTCGTAAGTTATC
>CM054145.1:14160130-14162630 GCA_028751875.1 Rapana venosa
AAGCCGAAATGGATTTTTCTTGAAATTTTCTTTTACCTAACTGTCAGTGTAGCGATTGATCGATCTTTCTTTCCCACCGGGAGATGAGGGGGGGGGGGGGGTGGAAGAGAGAACTGAGAGAGAGAGATAACGAAATTTTATTTTTCTGAGAGAGAGATTGACAGACAGACAGATGGACAGATAGATAGACAGGGAAGCGGACACGCAGGCAGGCAGGCAGACAGACCAACAGACAGACAGAGATGCAGACAGGCAGGCAGGCAGGCAGGCAGAGAGACAGGCGGACAGACAGAGAGACAGGCAGGCAGGCAGGCAGGCAGAAATACAGACATGGCATGCAGGCAGGCATGCAAGCAGACTCCCAGGCAGGCAGATAGACAGGCAGGCAGACATACAAACAGGCAGACAAACACACAAACAGACAGACAAACAAACAGCCAGCCAGCCAGACAGACAAACAGTCAGACAGCCAGCCAGATAGACAGACCAGAAAATAACGTACATTGCTGCTGCAACCAAGAGATAGTATATAAATATATAGTATAGGGAAGTAAAAGGAAGCCGCCCAAAAACGCGCCAAGCGGAAAGGATAACTCAGCTCATCAGTTTATTGATTGAATCTGGCTGCTCCATTGCTTTAGGCACTGAGGTGTGTGGCCAGCTTACACAATTCCTGGATGGCGTGATGTGAAGAAGAAGAAGAAGAAGGGAGGGAAAAAAGCGCAATATAATAGAGAAGTATGCATGCATGCGTGGGTGCGTGTGTGTGTGTGTGTGCGTGTGTGTGTGTGTGTGTGTGTGTGTGTGTGTGTGTGTGTGTGTGTGTGTGTTGTGTGTGATTTTCAGATTCAGATTCAGATTCAGAATATTTTATTGCCAAGTAGACTTATTTGACACAACAACAAAACAAGCAAACATCAGTTACAATCATCTCTTTGGCTCTGTGTGTGTGTGTGTGTGTGTGTGTGTGTGTGTGTGTGTGTGTGTGTGTGTGTGTGTGTGTGTGCGTGTGTGTGAGGGGGGTGGGGGTAGGTGAGGTGAGAGAGTGATGTGTGTGGTGTGTGGTGGGGGGGGGGGGGGGGGGGGTGATTGGGGAGGCTGATGGTGGAGGGGGGAGAGGGGACGTCATTGTTGACACCTTTTTTATGCTGACACACAAAGCATCCTAATGAGTTTTTTTCAGACTAAACTATGGTCAAAGAAAGGGGAAAAAATCAACTGTTCGTATTCTCCTTCTTCGTCAAACACTCAGACGGCAACTTTCGTGGTCTTGTCATAATTATCAGCAAAAATGCGTTGCACTGCCGTTAAGCGCCTGACAAGTCAGGCCCAGCGCATCCGATTTTGGCATGTGTGATGAATGAAGAAGAGTGGGTGATTTTTTAAAATTTTATGATGATCTCTGGGTTCAACTTGGGCTCGAACCTGTGCCGACAGATCGAGAGTTGTGTGCTCTAACCACTAGGCTATCCCGCTCCCCAGATTTTTAAAAATTATTCTTTATTCTTTTATATCGAGGATAATGGAATAAGCACTCATGTGCTTTAAAAAATTTTTTTTTTACATCCAATCCTCGTGTGTATGCGGTTTCGTAAATTTTGTCATATGTTCCCACCGGCACACATGGCCTACTCTTCCGAAAAGCGGAACAGGATTTAACGTGTGCGCAAGATGTTCTGCATGCGTTCGAACACGGGGCCTCGGTTTATAGTCTCATCCGAAGGACTTTGACATTCAGTTCGAATTTTTGGGGGGTCAAACTGGGAAGAAAGGGCGAGGATGGGAATCGAACCCACAACCTCAGTGCTTCTGTTGGTTTGTTTGTTTCTGTGCTGAAAGGGGGAAAAAAAGAGGTAATGATTAGCTTGATCGATAAAGGAAATTGCTGAAGGTCTGGTGTCTGGTGGTCTAGAAAATAGTGTACCTGACCAGGAAAGGAGAAGTCCATGGTTCGAATACCTTACTGTCCCAAACCCAGGACACTGTGTGAAACTGTGATGTATCTCAGTCTGTCCGGGTCTGTCTGTGTCTGTCTCTATTTCTGTTGCTTGCCGCCACCCCCCTCTTTCTGTCTGTCTTTCTGTCTGTCTGTCTGTTTGCCTGCCTGCCTGCTTGTCTGTATATGTCTGTCTGTCTGTCTGCCTGCCTGCCTGCCTGCCTAGCTGTCTATCTCTCTGACTCGCTCTTTCTCTGTATCTGATATTTTTCATTAATAACTTGTTGTTACTGTTGTTGCTGTTGCTTTTCATTTAATTCACCAAAATACTAAGAAGTCGCCTCCCCTCCCCCCTCCCCCCTTCCCTCCCTTCATGTATGGGCCACTGGCATTTTTGTGAATATATTATTCGAGTTCTCTCTCTTGGCATTTTTGTGAATAAATCATTCGAGTTCTCTCTGTCTGTCTCTCTGTCTATACCTCTGCCTCTGTCTCTCTCTCTCTACCTCTGCCTCTCTCTTTCTATGTCTCTCTCTATCTCTCTGTCTCTATCTCTCTGTCTCT
>CM054145.1:14165130-14167630 GCA_028751875.1 Rapana venosa
TTCCCTCCAGTTCCCTGATCGTCTGCTTCTGAGTGAGTGAAACTGATTTATTTTCTACCTTGCTGGGATTCTTTTTCATTCATTTTATCCGTTCAAGTGGACTGCTGGCCTAAACGTGTTGCGTGGATCTTTAATTTAAAGCAAAAACGGTTTTGGGGGTTCAAATCTGAGATTTGTTGAGGTCAACTTTTTTTTCAGTCTTTATACCAGACTTTGATTGCCGTTTGATTATCGTAAGCGGTAAGATGATAAAATAAACGAGCACGTGTGCGTACTCAGACAGACACAGTCACACAGACACAATTAACACATACAGACACAAACACAGATACACACACAGACACAGACACAGATACACACAAAGTCACACAAAGACACACACACACACACAGGTTTAATTTAATGGTAAATGATGCAATAATGTAGTATCTTAGTATAATCATTAAGAAATTTGTTCTTAGATAGATGGCTTGATGAAAAAAAGCAAATGCATTGCTTATTCAATGTACCATCTGGAAATAAAATTTTGACTTGACTTAACTTCACACACACACACACACACACACACACACACACACACACACACACACACACACACACACACACACACACACATACACACCACGCCATCGATGTGGTGCCATCGATTTCTCTCCATACCCTCCTCTGCCTCCCCCCCCCTCACCCCCCTTACCCCCCCCCCCCCCCTCCACTCCCATTCTTTTTCTAGTTGCCCCAACCCCCAGGGAAATATTCTGCAACAAATCACAGACACCAGCTCGTGTTGATCTCGCGTTCCCATCCCCCTTTTGTACAGGAGTTTGGATGAGTGAGTAGAACGCTTGAAGGTTTGATCCAAGGGGCACGGGGTTCGAATCTTGCTTATAGCTGCGGGACCATTAGAGACCTTCTCTTCTCTTCGATGCCAGTGTTTTTTTTGGGATAGACTTTAATCCTCTTCTAGTCTTTTGGGTGGGTTTTTTTTTTGGTGGCCAGTTAGATTTTTTCGTTCCTTGGCTAGAGCTCCGAGGTTCACCAATGGTGAGATTTTGTGCACAGTCACCGGTTTTGCTCACCATGAAGGTTGCCACATTTCCAATTTTAGTTATTGTTTAAATGTTTATTCGTTCTTTTCTTTTGAGGATGAATGGAATAAGCACTGAAGTGGGTTTTTAAAAAAATGTTTATTCATTCTTTTCTTTTGAGGATAATGGAACAAGCACTCAAGTGAGTTTTTTTAAATGTTTATTCATTCTTTTCTTTTGAGGATAATGGAATAAGTACTCAAGTGGGGTTTTAAAAAAAAGTTTATTCATTCTTTTCTTTTGAGGATAATGGAATAAGTACTCAAGTGGGTTTAAAAAAATGTTTATTCATTCTTTTCTTTTGAGGATAATGGAATAAGCACTCAAGTGGGTTTTAAAAGGAATGTTTATTCATTCTTTTCTTTTGAGGATAATGGAATAAGCACTCAAGCGGGTTGTTTTTTTACAACCAGTCCCTGCGTATAACTTGACTTATGCCTCTTGGTTCCTTGGAGAACATAGGGCTGCAACAACACCCCTCCAACGAACTCGGTTTTGGGAGATCCTCTTCAGCTCGGCCCACGTCATTCCGGCTGCCTTCGTTTCTTCGTCAACACTTCTGCGCCAGGTCTGTTTTGGTCGACCAACTTTCCGCTTCCCTTGTGGATTCCAGTCAAGGGCCTGCCTGGTGACATTCGACGCAGGCTTGCGGAGTGTATGGCCGATCCATCCCCACTTCCTTTGTTTAATAATGGACTCGATTGGGGTTTGTCTGGTCCTGTCCCACAGTTGTTTGTTGGATATGGCTTCCGGCCACCTTATTTTGAGGATGTTCCTGAGGCATTTGTTGGTAAAAGACTGGAGTTTGTGGGTGTGCCCCTGCGTATATACAGTTTTGTAAATTTTGTCATCTGTTCCCAAACGGCACATGATGAACTACTCTTCCGAATAGCGGAGCAGGTTTTTAAACGTGTGTGCAAGATGTTCTTCGTGCGTTCACACACGGGGCCTCGGTTTATAGTCTCATCCGAAGGACTTTTTGGGGGGAAGTGGAGGCGGCACTGATGTTAACTCCAGAGGAAAATATCCCCTTAAACGGGATTCGAACCCGGGTCAGCAGATCACGAGCGCAATTTGGGGATGTATGCTGGGTATGTTCGTGTTTCCGTGACCCACTGAACGCTCACATGAATTACGGGATTTTCTTTTTTTATGTGCGTAATTGACCTTCTAAATGTGTATATACTCGAAGGGACTTAAGGCACTGGCATTTCTCCACTTGAAGTTGATCTAGGATATGGTAAAAATCCCCACCCTTAATTCACCAGACACTACTGAGATTCAATCTCACGACTTCATGCACCCATGGGATTGAAATCAAACGGTCTTAACCATTTGGATATGGCATCCGTCTTCCTTTGATTTCAGTAGTTTTTTTTTTCATCCACCCCAAAACCACAGTATTCAACACACGT
>CM054145.1:14175130-14180130 GCA_028751875.1 Rapana venosa
CATTACTGTGTCCAGGCAGACACGCCTCTCCTCTTCCTTTGATTCCAGAATGCTTCCAGACACCCCCCCCCTTCCCCCCCCCGAAAAACCACATTACCGCCTCATAAATTAGTTACACAGAGAAAATGTTTAAAAGTGTTTAGAACAAATCATTTTTCTTCCTGTATCTCTGTCTGTCTTGTCTGTCTGTTTGTTTGTTTGTTGTGTGTGTGTGTGTGTGTGTGTGTGTGTGTGTGTGTGTGTGTGTGTGTGTGTGTGTGTGGTGTGTGTGTGTGTGTTTCTCTCTCTATAGATCTCTTGTTACACACTACACGTACATGTGCACGTACACACACACACACACACACACACACACACACACACACACACACACACACACACACACACACACACACACATACATACATACACACACACATACACGCGCGAGCGTGCAAGCACACACACGCACAAACACACAGACACCCTCTCACACTCACACAGACAGACAGACAGACATGCACACACGCACAAACACACAGACACACACACATGAGCGAAAATGCGTTGCGCTGCCTTTTAAGCGACTGAGAAGTCAGGCCCAGCGCATCTGACTTCGGCGTGGGAGAAAATAGCGATACCTTAGCGACCAGTATCACCTACGAAAATGAAAAAAAACCACCCTCACATTTTCGAATACATGTACAATAAATCTATCTAGTTTCATCCCTAGCATTTTTCTTTCTCAAACTAACGCAGTATTGAGATATCAAGACATATAATTATGTGGTAGGTGTTAGTCACAAAATGTCTGTTTGCTCACCGCCCCCCCCCCCCCCCAAAAAAAAAAAAAAAAAAAAATTCGCCCAGTTTCATATTATTATTACGTACCTGCCAAAACAAGGCATTTTTCTACTGTGTGCGGTACTAAGACGTTAATCGGAGCTATTTCCCTTGTGCAAATGGCGTCTCCTGTTTATTGTGTTGAAAAGTGAGGATTGTGAGTGTTGTTTGCTACATTTTAGGGCGTTCATTGGCTGTGTATGACTAAGCCATGCCTTCTGACAAGGAAAGAAGAGAGCATTCGTGTAAACGAATATTTCATGGAGATAGATTCTCGAGGCGACAGAAAACTAATGAATGTTCAGAGAATGTGGTAGAGTTAAAAAAAAAACGCACCTGAAGACAGTGGTGAAGAAGAACCAATTGAATAAAAAAAAAAGGTGCTACTGCCATGCCCACTCGGTCGGAGTTGAAACTGTTCAGTGTGTACAGCTTTTCAGAGGATTCTAGTGACGAAAATAATAAAACCGATGAAGATCAGAATGACAGTGGGTCTACATTTTGAAGAGACAAAGTGTTCGTAAGGAGTTGGATGGGTGCAGGATGATAGATATTGATATCCTGAATAGAGTCAGCTACCTTGTGTATTTTGTGACAGTACCGTTCAGCTGCATGAGTATGATAATAATTTTTAAAAAGGTCTTGGTTGTAAAGCGGCGAGGCTTTCCTCCATTCCCCATCATAACTGGAGGCAATCTGAGTGTTTATTCCGTAAACCGTCGTTCAGCATTGAATTTTGCGACTAGGTGTCTTGCGGGTGATCTTGCTGAACTCAGTACTGTTTGTGGCATCATGAATCTGACTAAACCTGCACGCAAGGGTTCTCTCAATATAGTGAGTCAAACTATGACTAAGGCAGCACATAAAGTGCAGAAAGAGTCCATATCAAGTGCAACAAAGACTAAATGCAGGCTAGCCGAAGATTCGAGGGAGGTTGTGCGTGTTTGTGAGGTTATACCCAGAATGCTAATCAAAGCATAAACCATTTGGTGTGGAAATTTTGTCTAAAGATTATAAATGCATTATGGACTAACAACAGTGCAAACATCTGTGGCAATAGCTATGTGTGTTTTTAATGATGGGTGCAGTAGGCTGGGAGATCTTGAAGGCATGGCAGTTTCTCCCCCACACTTCACACAGGCTTTCCTATGTGAACAAGACACTTACCGGGTTATAACAGCTCAAAAACAGGTTCAACATGCCACAAAAGAAGTCAGAAGAAGGAGTAGACTGAAGAGACCCAGGAGGGAAGAAGATCAGGCAGAAAGGGAGGGATTCCCATCCTTACCAGGCTGGGGGCCACTGACATTGTCATGTGAGTACAAATGCTGGTTTTATGTGTTTCGATTTTCACTGAAAACGACACTGTTTCAACGGCTTTTCACCCATATCTATTTTGTTTTTTAAGATATAACTATGAAATTTGGCACGGATATTCTCTCTAACCAGTGCTGGCACCTGTTCTATGATAAATGCTGTTGTTCCTATAGAAGACATGCTATGACTTTTTTTAAATTAAGAAAAAAAAATCTGTTTTCAGGGGCCGGATACTAAAGGATTGTTTCCTCTACACAGTTACAGGTAGACCAGGGTCTAGTTCAACCACTTTTAAAACAATCTAGAAATAATGAAATATATAGTTTTAACTAGGGTGTGAGAGAGATGTGATCTAAATATAGGGAGTTTCTGGGGTATGCAGAATTATTATTTTTTAATTGAGACATATCACTGGTAAATATGATCAAAATAGTACATTTGTACGAAATGCTACATCATTTCTACACACTATGACAAAATTCCACACAACCAGATGTCTCATTGCTGAGAAACAAAAAGGAATCAACCATAAAAATCGGTGGATCGGTGGTCTAGAGGTAACGCGCCTGTCTAGAAAGCGAAAAGTCCGGGTCTGAAGTGTGCGGCGGTTCGTACCCCGTTTGGACCGGAAACTTTTCCCCCATCCATTAGACCATGAGTGGTGGTCTGGGCGCTAGTCTTTCGGATGAGACGATAAACCGAGGTCCCGTGTGTTACACGTAATTATTTAGCGCACGTAAAAAACCCCACGGCAACAAGAGAGTTGTCCCTGGCAAAATTCTTAGAAAAAAGCCACTCTGATAGGGAAACAAATACAGTTGCAGACATAAAAAAAAGGTGGCGCAGCGCTTGTGGCGACGCGCTCTCCCGCTCTCCCCGGGGATAGCAGCCCGAATTTCACGGAGAAATCTGCCGTGACTTAAAGAGGTATGAAATGAAATCTGAGCGCTTTGATTTGTTGCTTTACAAGATTCAGCGCTAGATAAATTCCATACATTATTATTATTATTATTATAAAAATGACCCCCTCGCAAAGTGATACTGACCCCTTAAAAATCTCTCTGGGGAAAGAAAGGCAGGAGAATGGACCAAGAAGGCAGAAAATAGCCAAGAAGGAGGTGACAGGAAGAAAAGAAACAAGGCAGAAACAAAGACAGGGATAGAAAAAGGGGAAGTCCTAGCACAGAATTTCCAGAGGGTGGATATATGGGGTTTAAAATGGAATCGAATTCGCCACTGTTCGCTTTTTATGTGTGTGCGTTACTTCTACACCGCCGCAGCAATGGTATTGATCTGCAAATCCATGAGGACGTGCAATCAAGGAGATCGATACAGCTCCCTAAGGGGGCAGGGTAAATTCACTGCATGTCACTCTCCGTAATTAGTGGCAGTTGTGTGCATTTTTTGCATTGTTTCTAGAGAAATAATGTTTCCTTATAAGTTTGAAAAATCGAAAGTAACCGAGAGAGAGAGATAGAGAGAGAGAGAGAGAGAGAGAGAGAGAGAGAGAGAGAGAGAGAGAGAGAAGAGAGAGAGAGAGAGAGAGAGAGAGAGAGAGAGAGAGAGAGAGAGAATGTGTATGAGGGTGGTCATTCGACTAGCTCTTCCAGGTTTATCCCTTCCACTTTCTAATGCAACCAACTGAGTTCTGGGAATTCTTTTAAAATATTTTCAGAGCTTTTAGAAACGTATACTTTTTTTTTCAACGTACATCTTTTTTAAAATTTGTATTTACATGACAAAACACGTTCTCCGGATGGTATTGAGCAATGTTTTTTTCTTTTGGGGCTTTGTTTTGTGTTTTAGCTGTTTAGTTTTGTTATTTCAACATTATGGCTTTTCAGCTGATCATGTTGCACGCACGCACCACATAAACACACACACGCACGCACGCACGCGCGCGCACACACCCACACACGCTGTAGTCTAATCACCCTCTGGGTCGTAAGCCACTGAAAGAGTCCATTCCTTTTTCACGTCTCTCCTGAGAAGAGTTCACTCCCTTCCCATTCACACCGACTGAAAGGAACTTTGGACCAGAAAATTAATGAGAACATCACACAGGAATGTGTGTGCGTGTGTGCGTGTGTGTGTGAAGTCGAAAGTCGGTCTTTCAATTTGAGGATACTGAATAAGCACTCGGGTGCTTTTTAAAATCCTGTGTATGTGTGTGTGCGCGTGCGTGTGTGTTTATGTCATTTCATTTATTTCATTTCATTTATTTCATTTATACCACTTTAAGTCACGAGATTTCTCTCCGTGAAATTTGGGCTGCTCTCCCCGGGGAGAGCGCGTCGCCACAAGAGCAGCGCCACCCTTTTTTTTTCGATCTGTATTTGTTTCCCTATCAGAGTGGCTTTTTCTAAGAATTTTGCCAGGGACAACTCTCTTGTTGCCGTGGGTTCTTTTACGTGCGCTGAATAATTTTGTGCAACACACGGGACCTCGGTTTATCGTCTTATCCGAAAGACTAGCGCCCAGACCACCTCTCATGGTCTAATGGACGGGGGAAAAGTTTCGGGCCCAAACGGGATTTGAACCACCCGGACTTTTCGCTTTCTAGACAGGCGCGTTACCTCTAGACCACCGATCCACATGTGTGTGCGCGTGCGCGCGCGTGTGTGTGCGTGCGTGCGCGCATGCGTGATCGTGTGTGTGAGTGCGCGCGGGCGTGATCGTGTGTGCGCGCGTGATCGTGTGTGTGCGTGCGCGTGCGTGATCGTGTGTGTGTATGTGTGTATGATATGTGTGTGTGTGTGTGTGATATGTGTGTGAGTGTGTGTGTGCGCGCGCGCGTGAGAGAGGTTCTTCTCGATCAAGCAAAATCCATGGACATCGGTTGAGATCCCTTTCTTAATACC
>CM054145.1:14182630-14185130 GCA_028751875.1 Rapana venosa
CCTTAGTTGTGTACTATGTGTGGTTGAATCAGGGAGTGGAAATTTATTTATTTATTATTTATTATTATTTTTTTTTTATCGAGGATAATGGAATAAGCACTCATGTGCGTTTTTACATCCAGTCCCCGTGTGTATGCGGTGTTGTAAATTTTGTCATGTTTCCACCGGCACACAATGGCCTACTCTTCCGAAAAGCGGAACAGGATTTAATGTGTGCGTAAGATGTTCTACATGTGTTCGAACACGGGGGCCTTGGTTTATATTCTCATCCGAAGGACTTTGACATTCAGTTCGATTTTTTTTTGTCAAACTGGGAAGAAAGGGCGAGGCTGGGAATCGAACCCAGAACCTCACGGTTTACTTGTTGGCAGGCAAACGTCTTAACCATCCTGCCACCGTCCTTGGAAATGGTGGATGAGTTTCTTTCAGCCTTCAAAGAGAGAATGATTTTGTGTAGATGGCAAGGATGGAACTCTCATCTCAATGTTAGTGAGAGATTTTATATTTATAGAACTTTTTGTACTTTGCCTGATGAAAGAAAAATGTTGAACATTGATAGCATGTAATGGCACGGTTTAGATCGGGTATATCTGAAGTTACAGTACATAGTTACAGATACAAACCACACAGTGAAGCTGGCCTCAGATGCCTAATACGTAAACAAGAGATTGAATACGAAGTTCATTTTGTTGTTATGCGCTGCCCAACTTTAAAAGAAGTACGAGAACAGTATATACAGCTGAAGTTTTGTTAATTCCCAAACCAGTTTCGATTTGCATTACTTAATGGCCGCAAAGCAGGAAGAAACAGTAGGAAATTTATCAATTTCCTTATACAAGGCATTTAAATTGCGTTCAAGATTGTTGCCTTGAATTTTCAACTATGTTTGATGATTGTATTCATATGTAAATTTAATGCTCTTGTGTGTTTGTTGTATACCCCCTATCATGAGGGGCAATGGCCTATACATGATTAAATTATCCGATTCTCTCTCTCTCTCTCTCTCTCTCTCTCTCTCTCTCTCTCTCTCTCTCTCTCTCTCTCTCTCTCTCTCTCTCTCTCTCTTCAATGTTTTATTGGGCTTGTCGGTTGTACTTAAGTTTTAATGAATGCCCTATATTAATGTCTTATTGTTATGTGTAACAACTATGTGTACCATTTTACAATGTGTAGATGTTTATTTTTATGACTTTATAAGTTTGGTTGTTGTGTTTTTTTCTTGGTTTTTGTTGTTGTTGTTGCTGCTGCTGTTGTTTGTTTTTTCTTTCTATTGTTTTTGTTGGGTTTTTTCTTTTGTTTGTTTGTTGTTGGTTTTTTTGGGTTGGTTTTTTTTTGGTGGTGGTGGTGGTGGTTTTAGGGTTTTCTTTTATTTGTTTGTTGTTGTTGTTTTTTTTTAAAGGGTTATTTCCCTTTGCTTCTACTGCGTGAGAGTATAAGTATTTGGTTATTATTAAGATGTAGTATCCCTACGGGCGGGGACTGGATGTAAAAAAGCACATAAGTGCTTATTCATTATCCTCGAAATAAAAGAATTTGTCATTGTCATTGTCTGTCTCTCTGTCTGTCTCTCTCTCTCCCTCTCTCTCTTTGAGCTGATGAAGCTAATTATTGCACACTGCTTTAGAACCCCCTATCTCTGCCTTTATTCCATTGTTGATAAGAACAAGGAAGAAACTGTAGTTTGGAGTCTTCTTGTTAGATCAGCTTTAATCAAGGAGCAAGTCCTCTTATGGGTTTTTTCTTGCTTTTTCTTTCTTTCTTTTTTTCTTTCTTCCTTGCTTTCTTTCTTTCTTTCTTTTCTTTCTTTCTTTCTTTTTTCTTTTCTTTCTTTCTTTCTTTCTTTCTTTCTTTCTTTCTTTTCTTCTCTCTCTCTCTCTCTCTCTCTCTCTCTCTCTCTCTCTCTCTCTCTCTCTCTCTCTCTCTCTCTCCCTTCCTCCCTCCCTCTCCCTCCTCCCTCTCTCTTTCCTTCCTTCCTTCTTTCTTTCTTGTATTCTATCTTTCTTTTTTCTTTCTTTCTCTCTCTCTCTCTCTCTCTCTCTCTCTCTCTCTCTCTCTCTCTCTCTCTCTCTCTCTCTCTCTCTCTCTCCCCCTCCCTCCCTCTCTCCCTCCTCCTCCTCTGCTCTCTCCTTCCTTCCTTCTTTCTTTCTTTTCTTACTTTTTTTCTTTCTTTCTCTCTTTCATATCTTTCTTTCATTTCTGTCTATCTTTCTGTCTTTCATTCTTATCTTTTTCTTTGTAAAAAGAAAAACCCTCTATCGTTTGATATTTTGGAGGTAGGGACTTTCAGTACAGTGCCCCCTCTCCCTCCCCCCCCCCCCCCCCCCTTTTGGGGTAGGTTGGAGATTGGCCTTAAAAGTTGGTAGGTGTTGGAGATGATCTAGATAATCTGTGGTAGAAACGAGTCTTTCTGTTGTTTTGAAAAAAGAGGATCGAGAAGCCTTTTTGTCTAGCTAATTCCTCCTGTCCGCAGAGATCTTCCTCCTCCTCCTTCTCCTCCTTT
>CM054145.1:14190130-14207630 GCA_028751875.1 Rapana venosa
TTTCTTTTCCTGTCTGCAGCCGTATTTGTGTTTCCCTATCAGAGTGGCTTTTTCCTACAGAATTTTGCCAGGGATGACTCCCTTGTTGTCGTGGGTTCTTTCACGTGCGCTAAACAGTTATGCGTAACACACGGGACTTCAGTTTATCGTCTCACCCGAAAGACTAGCTACAGACCACTACTTACGGTCTAGTGGATGGGGGAAAAGTTTCTGGCCCAAACGGGTATTGAACACACTTCGAACCGGGACTTTTCGTTGTGTAGACAGGTGCGTTCCCTCTAGACCACCGCTCCAGTAGTGCAGATGCCGATGTCTTGCTGCTTTACTTGATGCTGGTGGTTCTTCAGGTCACACTTGTTGCAGTAGTGGCAGATGCCGACAGGGCTCTTTTGCTGTACACTTGGGGGAGATTATTCTGTCCTCACCCAGCCAAAGCATCCAGCTCCCTGGGTTCAGTGCCTCTAGGCTTGGTTGTCTTGACTGTTGTCTTTGTGTAGATCTTCCTTTTGTGGTTTCAAAGCCTGTACCACGGACGCTACAGCCGAGCAGTTAAGACCGCTCGATTTCGATCCCATGGGTCCATGAAGTCGTGGGTTCGAATCTCGGCGGCGTCTGGTGAAATAAGGGTAGGGATTTCTTTTTTTACGATCTACCGGGTTAAACTTGCAAGTGCAGAAGATCGAGTTATGCACGTTAAAGATCCTGTTATTCATATCGGCTTTCGGTGGGTTACGGAAACACGGAACATCGCCAGCATACATCCCCGAAGTCGGAATGCGGTTACCTTCATGGTGAACAACAAACGGTCGCATACGCCAAAACATCCCCATTGGTGAAGGTCGGAGCTCTAGCCGACGAACGTTAACCCCCCATCCCCCCCCGAATCTTTTGCTATCAGAGGGAACACTCCATGTTACACAGTACCTGGTGGGTAGTGGTAGACAGAAGCTATGAGAATCAAGTGCCTAGTCCGACGGAGACGGGCTTTCAGCTTTTATGGTTTGAGAGCTGTAGGCCAATTCTTGTCTGGTTCTTTCAAACTCGTCACGATCTTATGCTATTTCCTCTTACATAGAAAAGTCACATTGGAACCTTGTTGTTGTTGTTGTTGTTGTTGTTGTTGTTGTTGTTGTTGTTGTTGTTGTTGTTGTTTTTTCTTTTGTTGTTTTTCTTCTTCTTCTTCTCTTCTTGTTTTTCTTCTTCTTCTTCTTCTTCTTCTCTTCTTCTTCTTCTTCTTCTTCTTCTTCTTCTTCTACTTCATTCGTCGTCGTCGAACGCCTAGACAGCAACTGTTGTCTGTCATAATGAGCAAAAATGCGTTGCGCTGCCGTTAAGCGCCTACACAGTCGTCTTCGTTGCTATCTTCAAGAAACTGTAATTCCTCGTGCGTGAAGGGAGACAGCTCACTGACTGGCTCTCTTCGCTGATACGGGTAGCCTTCTCTTGGCGAAAATTACCTTTGACAAGAGATGGTAAAGTTCTGCTATGGTGGAATATTTGCATGAATACTTTGATTTATTGGGTTTTTTTCAACGTCGGGTAGCCTTACGTATGCTCTGCATTCTTGCCTGTTGTGTTAAGTTCCTTTAGGCCATCTTCCGTGCTGTCTTTTTGGACATTTGACGGGAGGAAAGATAAGTCTTGCTATGTATATGGTAGTTTTTGTTTGGAGGCGTGTACTTTATGCTGTCAGCTTGGCGTTAATATAGTTTTGATTTGCTTTGTTTACTTATTTGGCTGGTTGTTTCAGTTTCACCAATACCACCATTTGCCAAGGAACTTATTCACCTACCTTTCTTTCTTCAGGTCTTCTTTTTTCTTCTTTAAGCCTATCCATCTATCCGTCAATCCATCCATTGCTCCGTCCATCCTTCCGTCCAACCATCCATCCAACTTTCCTCCGTCCGTCTGTCCAACCATCCCACCATCCATCCATCCATCCATCCACACACCCACCCAACCATCCATCCACCACCCATCCATCCATCACCCACCCACTCAACAATACATCCATCCATCCCACCCACCCACCATCCACCCATCTATCCATCCACTCATCCATCCCATCCATCACCCATCCATCCATCCTTCCACTTCCATCCACCCATCCACTTATCCATTCATTCCATCCTTCCACTCACCTATCCTTCCTTCCTTCCTTCATTCCTTCTTTCCTTCTTCCTTCCTTCCATCCTTTCCCTCCATCCATCCATCCGTCCATCCGTCCATCCATCCATCTGCCATCCATGTAACCGTCCGTCCGTCCGTCCGTCCGTCCGTCCCGTCCTTCCTTCCTTCCTTCCTTCCTTCCTCCTTCCTTCTCTTCCTTCCTTCCTTCCTTCCTTCCTTCCTTCCTTCCATCCATCCATCCATCTTCCTTCCTTCCTTCCTTCCATCCATCCATCCATCCGTCCATCCATCCGTCCGTCCGTCCATCCATCCATCCAACCATCCATCCATCCATCCCATCCATCCATCCATTCATCCATCCATCTGCCATCAGTGTACAACATCCATATCCTTCCTTCCTTCCTCCATCTCATCCATCCTCCCCTCCGTCCATTCCACCACCCACCCTCCCATCCATCCATCCACCCATCCACTCACCCATCCTCCCATCCACCCACCCATCCACTCATCATTTTCCTTTTTCTTGCCACAGGCCCAGAGCTCCTCCCCAACAAGCGGCTTCAGGAGAAAGAGCTTTTTAGCCTTCCTTCCTTTCTTCCTTCCTTCCTTCCTTTCTTCCTTCCTTCATAGGTTCCTTCCTTCCTTCCTTCCATCCATCTATCCATCCATCCATCCGTCCGTCCGTCCGTCCATCCATCCATCCATTCATCCACCCATCAATCCATCCATCCATCCATCCATCCATCCTCCATCCATCCATCCATCCATCCATCCATCTGCCATCTATCTAACCGTCCGTCCTCCGTCCTTCCTTCCTTCCTTCCTTTCTTCCTTCCTCCCTCCATCCCTCACTTCCTTCCTTCGTCCTCTCCGTCATTCCACCACCCACCCACCCACCACCCATCCACCCACCCACCAGCCCATCCATCCATCCACCATTTTTCATTTTCTGCCACAGGCCCAGAGCTCCTCCCAAACAAGCGGCTTCAGAAGAAAGAGCTTCTTAGCCTTACTTCCTCCTTCCTTCCTTCCTTCTTTCTTCCATCCATCCTTCATTCCATCCATCCATCCATCCATCCTTCTTCCTTCCTTCCATCCTTCCTTCCATCCATCCTTCTCCATCCATCCATCCTTCTTCCTCCTTCTTTCCTTCCTTCCATCTTCCCTTCCTTCCATGCTTCCTTCTTCTTCTTCCTTCCTTCCTTCCATCCATCCATCGCCATCAATGTAACCATCCGTCCTTCCTTCCTTCCTTCCATCCATCCATCCATCCATCATCCATGTGCCATCAATGTAACCATCCGTCCTTCTTCCTTTTTTCCTCACCACCCACCCACCCACCCACCCATCATTTTTCATTTTCTTGCCACAGGCCCAGAGCTCCTCGCCAACAAGCGGCTTCAGGAGAAAGAGCTTTTTAGCCGCTGTGGAGAAATCTGCGAGCGAGGATACGGACGGAAAACGCAGAGGCAGTTTTCGGGCTGCTACCGACCCATTTTACCTGTATGCACGTGCAGATGACAACGCCGACGATGTAGGTGGTGTAGGTGGTGGTGTTGGTGGTGTAGGTGGTGGTGGTGGTGGTGGCGGTGGTGGAGGTGGTGGTGGGGTGGTGGTGTCGATGACGTCAGGTGTGGCACAGATGGTGCAAGGGGACGTCAGAGGTGAAAACAAGACGGTGACGTTCCAGCTGAATAGGTTAGTTTTTTGGTTGGTGGTGGTGTTGGTGGTGATGTGTTGGGGTGGGGGTGGGGGGTGTGGTAGGGGTGTGTGTGTGAAGGGGGGGAGGGAGGAGGGTAGTCAAGTCAAGTCAAGTCAAATTTTTATTTCCAGATGGTACATTGAATAAGCAATGCATTTGCTTTTTTTCATCAAGCCATCTAAGAACAAATTTCTTAATGACTATACTGAAATACTACATTATTGCAACCTTTACCAATAAATGAACGTAGCGCGCGTGTGTGTGTTTGTGTGTGTGTGTGTGTGTGTGTGTGTGTGTGTGTGTGTGTGTGTGTGTGTGTGTGTGGTGTTTAAGAACGTGTGCGCAGGTGTTCGCGTACACATACCAACACAAACACGCGTAATTAAACACAGGCAGACAGACAAACAGACACATACAGTGCACACATACACACACACACACACACACACCACACCACACCACACCACACCACACCACACAAGACACACACACACACATACATACACACACACACACACACACACACACACACACACACACACACACACACACACACACACACACACACACACACACACACACGTACGCGTCATCACCACCACCACCATAATCATCATCATCATCATCATCATCATCACCACCATCATCATCGTCATCATCATCATCATCATCATCATCAACGTCGTCGTTTTCACCATCATCCCTCTCATTGTTCAATTTCTGTTTTCAGTGGTCGCGACAGACAAGGAAACATCTCTATCAGAAGTCATGCAGACCACCAGAATGTGGGTAAAACTCTAATTTATTTATTTATTCTTTATTTCGAGGATAATCGAATAAGCACTCATCTGCTTTTTTTATATCTAGTCCCCGTGTGTATGCAGTTTTGTACATTTTTCATCCGTTCCCACCGGCACACAATGGCCTACTCTTCAGTAAAGCGGAACGGGTTTTAACGTGTGCGATAATGGATATGTGTGTCTGTATGCACCCGTGCGTGCGTGCGTGCGTGTGTGAGCGCGCGCGCGCGCGCGCGTGTGTGTGTATGTGTATGTTTGTGTGTGTGTTGGGAGTGGGTTGCTTTAATTCCATCCTTAAACTGTCTCTTTTCGTTCATTATTTTGCTGTTTTTATTCTTCCCACACTGAAGTTCTCTCTCTCTCTCCCCTCTCTCTCCCTCTCTCCCCTCTCTCCCCTCTTCTCTCCCTCTTTCACTCCCTCTCTCTCCATCTCTCTCCCCCCTCTCTCTCTATCACCCCCCTCTCTCTCTCGTCTCTCTCTCTCCCCCTCTGTCTCCCTCTCTCCTCTCTGAAAAAAACATTTGACTATTGCAATTTTATTTCATAGGTTTGGTCTGCAGCGTACCATGTTTGTAATATCTGTTTGTTTAAACTATTGATTATTTGTCATTGGTTGCATGACTGTAAGATTAGGTTGAATGCATGCGCTTTGGGTTTTTTCTTTTGCAGGATATAGCGCTGTATAAGTTCCATTTATATTATTATTATTATTATTATTATTATATTATTATCTGTTTCTCTTTCCCTCTCTCTCGCTCTCTCTCTCCCCTCTCTCCACTCTCTCTCTCCCTTCTTCCCTCCCTCCTCCTCCTCTCTCCCTTCTTCCCTCCCTCCACCCTCTCTCCCCCTTCTCCCTCCCTCCACCCTCTCTCCCCCCTCTCTCTCCCCTCTCTCTCAACTTTCGTTTCAAATCAAGTTTCTGTTCGCCCCCCTGTGGGAAATCTTTCAACGTTTTTGCATTCACTCCCTGCGTGCAGCCTAAGAAAGAATCATGTAGGTGTGTTTGTTTTATCTGTTTATTTTTTCTTATTTCATAGCTCTGCATGGATCATAGTACCGAAAGGTGCCAGGGTAGTGTGTGTGTGAGGAGGGGGGGGGGGAGGCGTGTGTGTGTGTAGTGTTTGTGTGTTTGTTTGGTGTGTGTGGGTGTGTATGGGTTGGGTGTGTGTGTGTGTGTGTGTGCTGGAGGAGTGAGGGGGGATGGGGGGTGAGTGTGTGTGTAGTGGGTGTAGTGTGTGAGTGTGGTGTGTGTGGGTGTTTAGTGTGTGTGTGTGTGGTCCTTACGTTACCAACCTTGGTCTAACGTGAGTGAATATCGAGAAATTAAAGTTGAAAAGGATCTTGCAGTTAAAGAGGTCTCTAAATGTGTGTGTGTGTGTGTGTGTGTGTGTGTGTGTGTGTGTGATCTTTTTGTTACCAACCTTGGTCTAACATGAGTGAATATCGAAAAATTAAAGTTGAAAAAGACCTTGCAATTAGGTCTCATGCCGGGTTTGTTTGGTTGGTTGGTTTGTTTTTTTCTTTGGGAAGAGGGGGGGGGGGGGGGAAGGTGTCTTTTTGTCGGTTTGTCTGTCAGTCTGTCTGCCTGTCAGTTTACGCTTCTGCCAGCCTGTTTGTCTGGTCTTTCTGACTCTGTCTCTTTCTGTCTGTTTCTCTATCCGTTTCTGTCTGTCTATATCTGTCTGTCTGTCTTTGTCTATCTGTCGGTCTCTCTCTGTCTCTGTCTGTCTGTCTGTCTTGTCTGTCTGTCTATCTGTCTGTCTCTTTCTCTCTCTCTCGCTCTCTCGCTCTCTCTTCTCTCTTCTTTCTTCTCTCTCTGATGGTGGTGGCTACGTTTGCCAACAAAAATGTATGTATAAATTTCCTCTTGCTCTCTGATATGTGTGATTTGGGCTGCTGGTGGTAGTATCAGTGATAACGGTACAAAAATTATACATCTTGCCATGGTGAAACATGTCATCATAAACCTAGTTCGTTTGGTGGGTTTAAAAAAAAAAATTAACGTCTTTTCACTATTAGTGATATTAGACAAACGAAAAAGACAGGGAGAAATGGAAAAGAAAAGCAGATGCTCGTATGTGACTAAAAGTGTTTTTTATTATTTATTTTTTTATTTATCATATTCTTTTATATCGAGGATAATGGAATAAGCACTTAGGTGTGTGTGTGTGTGGGGGGGGGGGGGCGGGTTGTCATTTGTAGTGTGTGTGTGTGACAATGACAATGACAAATTCTTTTATTTCGAGGATAATGAATAAGCACACATGTGCTTTTTTACATCCAGTGTGTGTGAGTGTGTGCGTACGTGTATGTGCGTACGCGCATAGAGATATCAACTGAGTAACATCAAAATATCAAAAGTTGATGGAAACCAAAATGAACACCGACAGCTTACAAAAAAAATCATCTTCTAAGCAGTCTAAAACTCAAAACCTAGTGCCTGAACACTCATGTTCACTGTGACGATTGTATTTCTCTACATGTATTTCTTGTAATTAAAGAAAGCCTGTATTTTCTGCTTGTTTCAGACATCCAGCTCAAGCGGTGGGAGGGATGGAGTAGGGAGAGAGAAAAATGGAACAGGTAAGTGCAGAAAACAGGACATATTGCTTGATAAAAGGTAAAGGAGGAGGTAAAGGAGTCCCATAACCTATAAGGTCGTAGGGGAGCGAGGCGTCAGAGACCTCACTTCTCTAGGGCCAGCATATTGAGGGCAGCGGCGCCCATCTCCTCTCCCTCGCTTCTTTACCTTCCCTGACCCTAAAGAGGGCAGGTACCCATTTACAGCTGGGGGAACTGGGGGAACTGTACTGAAGCCAAGACGCGCAAACGGTCACCCATCCAACTGGTAACCACGCTCGACGCTGCTTAACTTGGCTGGGGGAAAGCGAGTGCTCCGACCACTGAGCTATCCCGTCCTGTCCCGTGATAAAAGGGGCAATGACAAAAAAAAGAAAGAAGAGTTAAGAAAATAGCAGCGGAATTCTGTTATTTTCATGGTAGGTAAAAAAACAACCGGTCGCATCCGGCAAAAATCTCACCATTGGTGAACCTCGGAGCTCTAGCCGAGGAACGAAATAAAAAAAATGATATACTCGTGCGCGTGTGTGCGCTCTCACTCGCCCCACACACGTGTGTATACCTGTATCCCACTTACATTGGCATCCATAGCATCAATTGAAACATACACACACGCGCGCGCGCGCACGCACGCACACGCACGCAGACGCGCGCGCACACACACACACACACACACGCATGGTGGGAGCAGATGACAAGAATTTACAAAACCGCATACACACGGGGATTGGAAGTAAAAAGGCGCATAAGTGCTTATTCCATTATCCTCGATATAAAAGAATAAAAATACAAATAAATAAATAAAACACACACTCACACACACACACTCACACACACACACACACACACACACACACACACACACACACACACACACACACACACACCACACACACTATCTCTCTCTGTCTCTCTGTCTGTCTCTGTCTCTCTCTCTCTTCCTCCCACCTCACCTTCTCTCTTTCCCCACCTCCATTCCGCCAACAACCCCCCCCCCCCCCCCTATCATCAATTCAAACCCTTGTCAGTTCAGTTTATAAGCGCGCCTTCCCCCAACCCCCCAACCCCCCAACTAACTCTCCTCAACTTTTTGTCACTCTTCTCTCCCCCCTCACACCCCCCCCCCCTCCCGCTCTCCCCCCCCCTGCTGTCCCCCCCTTTCCCCCAAAAACAGCCCCTCAGCTCAAAGACAGTACTAGCTAAAATCCTCTTCTCCTGAGGGAGTGTTTATCCAGGCTAAGACGTCTGTAATTGCTCGTAAGCTGCGCGCGGAGAGATGAACGCCAACGGGGTCCTGTTTATCTCTGAAATGGCCTCCTCTCCTTCCCTTCCCATTAGGCCTACCTGCATACACCCGCTCCCGTACTTACTTCCAGCATGCGGTGCTATTCCTGATAGGATCAGCCTACAAGCTTCGATTTAATGTTACGCTTTTTTGGGGGGTGGCTTTTTTTTTGTGGGCCGTTTAAGGTTAGGGGGGTTGGGGTGTGTGTGTGTGGGTGGGGGTGGGGGGGAGGGGTTGGGGGTGGTGGTGGTTGTGGGTGTGGTGTGGTGGTGGTGGTGGTGTGTGTGTGTGTGTGTGTGTGTGTGTGTGTGTGTGTGTGTGTGTGTGTGTAATATGTGTGTGAGTAGTGTGTTGTGTTGTGTGTGGTGTGGTTGTGTGTATATGTGTGTATAGTGTTGTGTGTATGTGTGTTGTGTGTGTGTGTGTTTGTGTGTGTGGTGTGTGTGTGTGTTGTGTGTGGTTTGTGTGTTTGTTTGTGTGTGTGTTGGTGTGTGTGTGTATGGTGTAAGAATATTTGTTGTTGTTTGTTTAGTGATTTATCTGTTTGGCTTTAGTTTTTGGTTACTGATTTATTTATTTCGTAGCTAGAATGAATTCTGTGTGTGTGTGTGTGTGTGTTTGGTTGTTTTGTTTCGATTTGTCTCCTTGTAAAGTTTCCCCCTGCCCCCTCCCGCCTCCCTTCAAAAAAAAAAGGGAAAGAAAAAGATTTGAGCAAGATGGTCTTCAAAATTTGAAAAAAAAAAGTTCAGTGGTTTGCATATTCAAGATTTGACAAGAAAAAGGAAGCAAGTTTTAAAAAAAAAATCTTTTGGCACTGCTGTGTCGCCAAGTTGCACGAGATTGATCGGATTGCAAGACAACCTGATGACGCTTTCTTGTTTACAACAGGTCAATGATTGTTTAAAATGTATCACATTCTTTTTTTTCAGTTTTCTAAAAAACCCAGGCAAACTCTTTCTTCCACAAAAACCAGGTAAATCTTTGTCTTCCACAAAACCAGGTAACATTTTTCTTCCACAAAAACCAGGTAAACTCTTTCTTCCACAAAAGCCAGATAAACTTTTTCTTCTACAATACCAGATGAATTTTCACTTTCACATTGTTATACGTTTTGATCAGAGAACGCTTCAGTGTGTATTTCCTCGATGTTTATCAGTTTTGTTGATGGGTTCGTTGTTGAACGCTAGCTAAGCAACACACAAAAAGCTGAACGCAGCCATTTCTCGGGCTGTGTCTGCACTGTACAGTGTGCTCCCACATACAAAGAGCGTGTTGGTGCAGAGCGCTTTGAAACATGTAATCCGCAGCAGAAGAAACACAAGTCTAGCTACTGTTAGGGACAAGGAGCTATTCAGTAAGTTCGTAGCCTGCATATGTACGCTTGGGTAGGAGATTGTTCTCGCCAAGTATTCTTCATCTTCATATTCTTCATCTTCATCTTCATCTTCATATTCTTCATTCTTCATCTTCATATTCTTCATTCTTCATCTTCATCATAATCCGCAGCAGAAGAAACACAAGTCTAGCTACTGTTAGGGACAAGGAGCTATTCAGTAAGTTCGTAGCCTGCATAATTGTGTAGGCTTGGTTAGGAGATTGTTCTCACCAAGTATTCTTCATCATAGTCTCTCTCTCTCTCTCTCTCTCTCTCTCTCTCTCTCTCTCTCTCTCTCTCTCTCTCTCTCTCTCTCTCTCTCTCTTCCTCTCTCTCTCTCTCTCTCTCTCTCTCTCTCTCTCTCTCTCTCTCTCTCTCTCTCTCTCTCTCTTCTCTCTCTCTCTTCTCTCTCTCTCTCTCTCTCTTTAACAACACAGAGTTATTGCAAGGGCTCAGCAGAAAATGTAGCCCAGTTTCTGTATCGACCTCAATCCTACGTGTCCATGAAGTCGTGGGTTCGAAGCTCGGCAGGGTCTGGTGAATTAAGGGCAAGGATTTTTTTTTTGGTTGTTTGCGATCTCCCGGGTCAACTTCAAGTGCAGACCTGCCAGTGCCTCAGTTCCCCTTCATAAACAGTAGTTGCTGTGTGAGCGATCGACGAAGAAGATATATACATGTAGAAGATCGACTGTACTGCTGCTTCTGCTGATGCTGTGTAGGTCTTCCTCTCGGTACTTTTCTCCCAACCATGCCTAGTTTTTATCATCGTCGTCGTCGTCGTCATCATCATCATCATCATCATCATCATCATCGTTGTTGTTGTTGTCTGTTATATGAGCAATCATCATCATCATCATCGTCGTCGTCGTCGTCATCGTCGTCGTCATCATCATCATCATCATCATCATCATCATCATCATCATCATCATCGTTGTCTGTTATATGAGCAAAAATACGTCACGCTGCCGTTAAGCGCCTGACAAGTCAGGCCCAGCGCGTCATTCGACTTCGGCATAAGAGAGAATTGTTATTTATTTTTATTTTTTAAAGTCTTTCTGACCACTGCCTAGTCAGGCTACGAACATACTGAACAAGCGTCACATAACTGGCGAGTGAGCAAAGCAGACGATTACTGGTGTCTTGCCTAGATTAAAGCGGTTGTTTTTTTTGTTTTTACATTCTAGTCTATTGTTTCTCGTCATACGTGGAAGCGACTGTATTGCTGGGAAGTTGGTTGGTTGGGTTTTTGTTGTTGTCCTGTCTGTGTTTGGTAACAGTCTGACGCAGTTTGTGTGAAGTGTCATGTGTTATGAAATGTAACACTCAAGTGACTGTGCGTGGCCACTTTTTGGTTTGTACTATCAAAACTTGGCGTGATGGATATGGATAGCCGTGGTGAAGGTATGGAATTTTAGTATCATGTGGTGATGTTTTGGGGGTATTTTTTTGGGGGGAGGGGGGTGACTTGATTACTTATAGTATCTTCCCCGTGAGGGTGCCGGGAATCTTGTCAGTATAAATAACATTCCCACGTCTGGAAATTCTGTGCCAGGAATTCCTTCCTTTTAAATTTTTTTTTTATTCCTCTCTAAGTTTCTTGTTCGTTCCTTTTCTTCCTGTCACTCCCTTCTTGTCTGTTTTCTGCCTGCTTCGTCCATTCTCCTGCTTTTTCCCGGAAAGATTTAAAAGATAACTACTCTCTCCCATGCCGAAGTCGGATACGCTGGGACTGACTTGTCAGGCGCTTGACGGCAGCGCAACGCATTTTCGCTCTGTTGCTGTCTGAGTGTTCGATGACGATGAAGAATGAAGTTATAATTTGTACATGGGACAAACTGCCATTTTTATTTCCTTGTCTTTGTGGGGGTCCTCTTCTCCGTGCTTTTGTTCGTTTTTCTTTCATCTTTTTGAAAGAGTCTGTACTTTTTTCTGTACTTTTCTGTCTGTATTACTACTACTACTGCCACTGCTACTACTACTGCTACTGCTGCTGCTACTGCTGCTGCTGCTGCTGCTGCTACTACTACTGCTGCTACTGCTACTGCTACTACTATTACTACTACTATTACTACTACTATTACTACTACTACTACGACTCCTCCTCCTCCTCCTGCTGCTGCTGCTGCTGCTGCTGCTGCTGCTGCTGCTGCTGCTGCTGCTGCTACTACTACTACTACTGCTGCTGCTGCTGTTGCTGCTGTTGCTGCTGCTGCTATTACTGTTGCTGCTACTGCTGCTGCTGCTGCTTCTGCTGCTGCTAGTACTACTACTTCTACTATTACTCTACTGCTACGACTGTTATTACTATTGCTGCTGCTACTGCTGCTACTGTGCTGCTGATGCTACTTCTATTATTACCACTGCTGCCAGTGCTACTACTACTACTGGTACTGCTACTACTACTACTACTGGTACTGCTACTACTACTTCTACTCCTACTACTACTGCTACTGCTACTTCTGCTGCTGCTGCTGCTGCTGCTGCAGCTAGTGCTGCTACTACTACTACTACTACTACTACTACTACTACTACTACTACTACTACTACTACTACTACTACTACTACTACTACTACTGCTACTACTACTATTTTGGATGCTTGCAATCGGCACAGACTGCTTGAGGAAAGGGAACATTGAAATAAACGATAGGGAAGTTAGTCAAACAACTAGCACAGATGAAGTGTTTGGTCAAGTTATCTAGCTTGCAAATAATTTTCTATACAAATGGAAACTTCACAAAATCAAACCAAACCTTGAATATTTTGAAAGATGTGATTTAAAATATGGAAATTAAAAAAAAAATACAGCGTAAGAACACAAAATATACAAAAGAGTGGTATTCATACAAAAATCAAAAGTATATACCCACGATAAAAAAAATGCTGTCTCTATTGATAGTCCACGATAAGGAGACTTGTCTATGTATAATCTATATGTAATGTGATGTCTTGATGACTGTATGACTGTGTTCAGCATAACCAACTCGACTAGTAATGACATTTGTGTCTTTATATGTATGGATTGCTTGGGGGGAAAAGTTATCAAAAGTTGTATTGATATATTCATAGAGTGTGTACAAGTATGGTAATTATTGTTGATGGCCTTAAAAAGTACGACAGAGACAAAACTAACGTTCTGTTCCCCCCTTTTTGATGTCCATTTTTAGTAGTTTTCACTAGTGATTTGAACAGATTTTAGTGGAAGTGTCATATCATCTCTCTCTGTCTGTGTCTCTCTCTCTGTGTCTGTCTCTGTCTCTCTCTCTCTCTCTTCTCCCTCTCTCTCTCTTTGTCTCTTCTCCCTCTCTCTCTCTTTGTCTCTTCTCCCTCTCTCAAATGCATGAATTCATTTATTCATTCATTTTTATTGATCAATCATAGCTATCACCATTACCATCGAATCAATTATCATCATCATCATCATCATCATCACCATCACCACCACCACCACCACCACTACCACCACCACTACCCCACCACCACCACCACTACCACAACCACCACCATCCATCCATCCATCCATTCACCCACCCATCCATCCATCCATCCATCCACCCACGCATCCACCCACCCACCCATCCATCCACCCACCCATCCATCCATCCACCACCCATCCACCCACCCATCCATCCATCCACCCATCCACCCACCCACCCATACACCCATCCATCCACCCATCCACCCACCCACCCATCCATCCATCCACCCAACCCATCCATCCATCCATCAATCCATCCACCCACCCGTCCACCCACCCGTCCACCCACCCATCAATCCATCCATCCATCCATCCACCCACCCACCCATCCATCCATCCACCCACCCATACATCCATCCATCCACCCACCCACCCATCCATCTATTTATCCATCCATACACCCACCCCACCCGTACATCCATCCACCCACCCACCCACCCACCCATCCATCCACCCACCCACCCACCCGTCCATCCACCCATCCATCCATCCCATCCATCCATTCACCCATCCACCCACTCACCCACCCACCCACCCACCCATCCAAATTCCTTTTCAGACGAAACCAAGCAGCGAGAGACGGACTCCTCGCCGCTACCCCAGCTGACCAATACGGGCGAGACGAAGACGAAGAAGAACAACAACAACAGCGGTGGCAGCAGCGGTGACACGACTGACCACAGCGCCAAATTGAAGGGTGGGGAGAAGGCCACATGCTCTCTGTCCTTGCCCGCCGTCGCTACCCTCACCGCCCATCCCGGCACCTCCACCCCCACCTCCCTCACAGCCACCAAGGTGGCTTCGTCTCCAACCAACGCCTCCCTGTCTACTGTGTTGGTGGGTTGAAGAAAAGAGACTCGTGGAGATGGTGACGATCTCTGTGGTGGTGGTGGTTGGTGGTGGTGGTGGTGAGGGTGGTGGTTGTGGTGGTTGGTGGTTGGTGGTGGGTGGTGGTGGTGTTGGCGATGGTGGTGGTGGCGGTGATGGTGATGGTGGTGGTTGTGGTGGTTGGTGGTGGTTGGTGTGGTTGTGATAGTGGTGGTGGTGGTGGTGATGATGGTGGTGGTGGTGGTGGTGGCGATGATGGTGGCGGTGGTGGTGGTGGTGGCGTTGGTGGTGGTGATGGTGGTGGTGGTGGTTGGTGGTGGTGGTGGGGGTGGTGGGTTGTGGTGGTGGTGGTGGTGGTGGTGGTTGGTGGTGGTGGTGGTGGCGGTGGTGGTGGTTGTTGGTGGTGGCGGTGGTGGTGGTGGCGGTGGTGGTGGTGGGTGGTGGTGGTAGTAGTGGTGGTGGTGGTGGTGGGTGGTGGTGGGTGGTGGTGGTGGTGGTGGCAGGTTGTGGTGGTAGTAGTGGTGGTGGTGGCAGTGGTGGTGGTGGTGGTGGTGGTGATGGTGGTGGTGGTGGTGATTGATGATGGTGATGGTGGTGGGGATGATAATGATGATGATGAAGAAGAATTTTGATGGTGATAGTGACGATGATGAATTCGATAATGAGTTAGGGTGGCGATAGTGATGGTGATGAGGAGGATAAATTCGATGGTGATGAATACAACGATGATAAATGCGATGGTGATGATAACGGTGATGGATTCGATGATGGTGATGATAATGATGAATTCGATGGTGATGATGATAACGATGATGAATTAATTCGATGGTGATGATGATAAAGAGGATAAATTCGACGATGATGATGGTGATAACGGTGATGAATTCGATGGTGATGATGATAAAGATGATAAATTCGACGACGACGACGACGACCATGATGATGATAACGGTGATGAATTCGATGGTGATGATCATAACAATGATAAATTCGATGGTGATGGTGGTAACGATAATGATATCGATGGTGATGATGATAACGATGATAAATTCGATGGTGATGAATACAACGATGATAAATGAGATGGTGATGATAACGGTGATGAATTCGATGATGGTGATGATGATGAATTCGATGGTGATGATGATAAAGATAATAAATTCGATGGTGATGATGATAAAGATGATAAATTCGATGGTGATGATGATAAAGATGATACATTCGACGACGACGACGTCGACGACGACGATGATGATGATGATGTAGATGATAACGATGATGAATTCGATGGTGATGATGATAACGATGATAAATTCGATGGTGATGGTGATAACGATGATAAATTCGATGGTGATGATGATAACTACATGGTGGCTGTGAACACAGCGACAATAACTTTTCCCCCATCCATTAGACCATGAGTGGTGGTCTGGGTGCTAGTCTTTCGGATGAGACGATAAACCGAGGTCCCGTGTGTTACAGAAAATTATGCAGCGCACGAAAAAGAACCCACGGCAACAAGAGAGTTGTCCCTGGCAAAATTCTTAGAAAAAAGCCACTCTGATAGGGAAAGAAATACAGTTGCAGACCAAAAAAAAAAAAGGGTGGCGCTGCTCCTGTGGCGACGTGCTCTCCCCGGGGAGAGCAGCCCGAATTTCACGCAGAGAAATCTCGTGACTTAAAGTGGTATAAATAAATAAATAAATAAATAAATAAATAACGAACAGGGGAATGAGGACGATGAGTAGGGGGAGAGAGAGAGGGACAGAGAGAGAGAGAGTGAGACAGACAGACAGAGAGACAGACAGAGAAACAGAGTGAGTGAGCGAGAGAGAGACAGAAAGACAGACAGAGAGACAAACATTGAGTGAGGGGGAGAGAGACAGACAGAGAGACAGAGAAACAGAGTGAGTGAGCGAGAGAGAGACAGAGAAACAGTGAGTGAGTGAGGGAGAGAGAGACAGACAGAGAGACAGACAGAGAGACAGACAGAGAGACAGAGAAACAGTGAGTGAGTGAGGGAGGAAGAGAGAGAGACAGACAGAGAAACAGTGAGAGAGAGAGAGAGAGACACTGACTGACTGACTGACTGACTAACAGACAGATAGACAGACAGACTGTCAGACAGACTGACAGACAGACAGACAATACTACAATCCAAACTGAAGAATGTAGCATAATAATCCTGTCACTGTGTGCGTGCGTGCATGTGTGTTTGTGAGTGTGTGTGTGCGTGCGTACGTGCGCGTGCGTGCGTGCGTGCGTGCGTGCGTGCGTGCGTGTGTGTGTGTGTGTGTGTATTTGTGGTTTCAGGTGCAAGGTTCTCCCCCTCCCTCCCCTCGCTGCGTGGAAGAAAAACGAATACCTGGCTACGTTCCTTCCAGACTGGCTCTGATTAGACAGGTGTGTGTGTGTGTTGGGGTGGGGGTGGTGGGGTGGGGTGGGTGTGAGGTGTGGTGTGAGGTGTGGGTGTGGTGGGTGTGAGGTGTGGTGGGTGTGGTGGGTGTGGTGTGTGGGTGTGGTGTGTGTGAGGTGTGGTGGTGGGTGTGGGTGTGTGGGTGTGTGGGTGTGAGGTGTGTGGTGTGGGTGTGTGGTGTGTGAGGTGTGGTGGGTGTGAGGTTGTGGTGTGGTGGGTGTGAGGTGTGGTGTGGTGTGAGGTGTGGTGGGTGTGGTGTGGTGGGTGTGAGGTGTGGTGGTGTTGTGAGTGTGGTGTGGTGGGGTGTGAGGTGTGGTGGGTGTGGGTGTGTGTGGTGTGTGGGTGTGTGGTGTGGTGGGTGTGGGTGTGGTGGGTGTGAGGTGGTATGGTGGTGTGGTGTGTGGTGTGGTGTGGGTGTGAGGTGTGTGTGGTGTGGTGGTGGTGTGTGTGGGGGTGTGAGGTTTGTGTGTGTTTTGTGTGTTGAAGTTCGTGTTATATAGTGTGTTGCTGATTTGTGTGTTGACGACAATTATTGTTCACGTATGTGTGCTAGCGAAAGAGCTAGCAAGCAGACGTGAGTACGTGCGTGTGTCCGTCCTTGTGTGCACTTAACACACACACACATACAGGCGCGCGCACACACACACACACACACACACACACACACACACACACACACACACACACACACACACACACACACACACTCCACCACTCCTACATACACAAAATGCAGGGTCAAAAAGAGAGACAATTCCTATTTTCTTCAAAATAGTCACATGCACAGTACAGCAAACAATATGTACACCCAACTCCTCCCCATCTCTCTACTACTACTACTACTACTACTACTACTACTACTCCTCCTCCTCCTACTACTACTACTACTACTACTACTACTACTAC
>CM054145.1:14212630-14230130 GCA_028751875.1 Rapana venosa
CAAGGAATTCCCGGTATCGCCATTTCTGGCGCTGAGGACACCCCGGACAAAACCGCTGGAACCAAAGATGGCAAAAAACCCAAAGAATCCAAAACCAACAGACAACACCACGACGACGAGGAGGAGGAGGAGAAGGAGGAGGAGGAGGATGGGGAGGAGGAGCAGGAAGAGCAGCAGAAGGAGGAGGAGGAGGGTGGGAGTGGAGCAGCGTCGCCGGCAGGCTCCTCGGAGGCGGTGACCCCCAGTATGCCGGATTCCTTCTGGCCAAACTGGGGCTGCTGGTGGTGCGCAACGGCAAGGAGGCGCCCAGTTCTGCAGATGCTGAGTGAGCGTGTGGCATGGCTGGACATCTATCTGTGTGTGTGTGTGTGTGTGTGTGTGTGTGTGTTGTGTGTGTGGTGTGTGTGGTGTGTGTTGTCTGTGTGTGTGTTTGTCTGTCTTGTCTGTTTGTCTGTCTGTCTTGTCTTGTTGTGTGTGTGTCTGTGTGTCTATCTATCTATCTGTGTTGCATGGACATCTATCTATCTGTCTGTGTGTCTGTCTTGTCTGTGTGTCTGTCTTCTGTCTACCTATCTGTGTTGCATGGGACATCTATCTATCTGTTCTGTTATCTTGTCTGTCTATCTGTCTGTTTATCTTCTATCTGTGTTGCTGAATCTGTCTATCTGTCTGTCTATCTATCTATTGATCTATCTATCTCTGTCTTCTGGCATCTATCTATCTGTGTTGCATGGACATCTATTATCTGTCTGTCTTCTATCTTTGTCTGTGTATCTTGTCTGTCTGTCTATCTATCTATCTGTGTTGCATGGACATCTATCTATCTGTCTGTTCATTATCTTGTCTGTCTATCTCTATCTTTCTATCTATCTATCTATATCTTCTATGTTCATGTTCTATCTAGTATCTATCTATCTATCTGTGTTGCATGGACATATATCTATGTATCCATGTTGTATTATTATATATATATGTATATATGTATATATATATATATATGTATGTATATATATAGATATATATATATAGATATATAATATATATATATATATATATATATTCATTGTGTCTGACGGACTGGTTGGGTTGGTGTGGTTGGGTGGGTAAGTGGGTGGTTGGTTGGGTGGTTGAGTTGCCTGGGTGGGGGATGGTTGGGTGGGTGGGTGGTTGAGTTGGTTGAGCTGGCTGGTTGGTTGAGTGGGTGGGTGGTTGAGTTAGTTGGTTGGGTGGGTGGTTTGTGGTGGGTGGGTGGTTGTTTGGTTGGCTGTCTGTTTCTGTTTGTTGTCATTGTCTCTGTCCTTCTACGTTAAATATTATGAGTGTGTGGGGGTGGGTGGGGTGGGGTGGTGTGTGTGTTTGTGTATTTATTTTCATTTACATATTTATTCATAATATATATCGAGCAAAATGGAATAAGCACCCATACGCTTTTTTTTTTACGTCCAATCCCCATGTGTACGCAGTTTTTCTAAATTTTGTCATCTGTTCCCACCGGCACACAATGGCCTACTCTTTCGAAAAACGCAACAGGATTTAACGTGTGCGCAAGATGTTCTGCGTGCGTTCGCACACGGGGCCTCGGTTTATAGTCTCATCCGAAAAACTTTTGGGGAGAGTGGAGTCTGCACTGATGTAAACTCCAGAGGAAAAAAATCGCCTTGAACGGGATTCGAACCCGGGTCGTCAGATTGCGAGCGCAATGTTCTAACCACCAGGCTATCCCGTCCCCCCACCTGCACCGGCACACTCTTATGTGTATTTGTGTAATCTAATAATTATACTTATGCTTATAGCTGTCTTCCCGTCGTTTTACTTACGCGAGCGTTCATGCGTGCTGGCCTAAAAAAAAAAACAACGAAAAAAAAAAGAGAAAGTGCAATTCTTATGTCAAAAGCCATTGAACCATATTCAGTTATATCCTGTACGGTTCCGTGTGATTCACCTTGAAAAATCATCTGAATAATGCAATCCTGTTTGCGTTTGGTGTCGTGGAGGCAAATGCATCCGGGTGTGTTTTTCCACCCGAAAGAAAGTAAAATTAATTCCTATTCTTCTCCCTTCCCACCCCCAAGAAATATAAAGAATAAAAAGGGAAAATAAGCACTTGCTTGCAAAATGCGTTGTATTGAAATTTAGATCAGTACACAGATCCGATGTGTAGGGGGAGAGGATTGTATGTGAGTCGTTTCAATCTAAAGATCCTATGTGTAGCAATATAGGATTGTGTTAAGAGTTGTTTCAATCTAAAGATCCTATGTGTAGCAAGAGAGGATCGTTTTAAGAGTTGTTTCAATCTAAAGATTCAGTGTGCATCAAGAGAGGATTGTCAGAGTTGTTTTAGTCTTCAGATCCAGTGTTTAGCAAGAGAGGATTGTGTGAGAGTTGTTTCAATCTTCAGATCCAGTGTTTAGCAAGAGAGGATTGTGTGAGAGTTGTTTCAATCTACAGATTCAGTATTTAGCAAGAGAAGATTGTCAGAGTTGTTTCAATGTACAGATCCAGTATTTAGCAATAGAGGATTGCCAGTTGTTTCAATTTACAGATCCATTGTTAAGCAAGAGAGGATTGTGTGAGTTGTTTCAATCTACAGATCCAGTGTGTAGCAAGAGAGGATTGTGTGAGAGTTGTTTCAATCTACAGATCCAGTATTTAGCAGGAGAGGATTGTGTGAGAGTTGTTTCAGTCTAAAAGGAGGAGGTAAAGGAGTCCCATAACCTATAAGGTCGTAGGGGAGCGAGGCGTCAGAGACCTCACTTCTCTAGGGCCAGCATATTGAGGGTGGTGCCCATCTCCTCTCCCTCGCTGCTTTACCTTCCCTGACCCTAAAGAGGGCAGGTACCCATTTACAGCTGGGTGAACTGGGGGAACTGTACTGAAGCCAAGGCGCGCAAACGGTCACCCATTTCAATCTACAGATCCTATATGTAGGCAAGAGGATTGTGTGAGAGTTGTTTCAATCTTCGACTCCAGGAACAAGCCAGTGTGTTGTGGTGACTACTTTAAAAAACAACACTTTTGTTTTGACAGAATTGCTATTGTGATGTGAGTGTTGTGTTTCTTAGTGTCTGATGGATAGAGTCAGAAGACTTTCTGAGTTTCTGAAGGAGGAGGTGGTTGATTTCAACAAGTATGTTTTATTGAGTGTGTGTGTGTGTGTGTGTGTGTGTGTGTGTTGTGTGTGTGTGTGTGTGTGTGTGTGTGTGTGTGTGTGTGTGTGTGTGTGTGTGTGTGTGAAGGGAGGGTAGTTGGAGGGGTGGGCAGTTTGGCAGGTGAGGGTGGGGGTGGAGGGCAGGGGGGATGGAGGAGGAGGGGAATGTTGTGTGTGTGTGTGTGGTGTGTGTTTTGTGTGTGTGTGTGTGTGTGGTGTGTGTGTGTGTGCTCGTTTTAACGTCTACCTACTAAAAAGTGATATGAGACAGGTAAAATGAGGAGGGGAAAGAATGGAGAAGTTAATGTCAGTGTGTTTGTTTTGGACAGTTGAATGAAGGATACAGGGGAAAACAGATCTATAACAGATCTAACTAACCGTCAGATACTCGTTGAATGTTACAGATATAAAAAAAAGAGAAAAACCTTGGAGCGGGTGTGTGTGTGTGTGTGTCGTGCGTGTGTGTGTGTGCGTGTGTGTGTCGTACGTGTGCGTGCGTGCGCGCGCGCACGCGTGTGTGTGGTATATTTATTTATCGATTCACTTCCAGGAGTACTTCTGTTTGTGGCTGGCTGATCGCTAGGCCAACTGGCTTTCTTTCCTTCCCCCCCCCCCCCCCCCCCCCCGTGATGTGTGTGTGTGCGTGTGCGTGTGCGTGCGAGCGCGCTGTGTGTGCGCGCGCGCACGCGTGCTTGATTTGTGTGTGTGTGTGTGTGCGTGCGTGCGTGAGTGATCATGTCGGCTTCTGTTCGTTTTTTATTGCTCCACAGCAGCAAACGTGCGGCTGGTCTTGCTGTTCCAAATAACATCAGGCCATTTCACCACCATCATCCCGTACAGTAGTCATAAAGGCAGGGGACATCAACTTGCCTACCATAGAGAACGACAAGAGGATGGGTTACCGTCCCTTTTCTTGAAATCCATTCCTGGATTTTTTCTCTCTTCATTTTGCTATCAACAGATAAGGTATACGAGAGAATACAACAGGAGCAACGATAACAGCAACAATATGAACAGCAGCAATAACAACAATAATGACGAAAGAAAATAACAGAAAGGTCTGTAGTTTTGCTATTTACAGATAAGGTATACGAGAGAATACAACAGGAGCAACAATAGCAGCAATAATATGAACAGCAGCAATAAAAGTAACAATAATGACAAAGGAAAATAATAAAAAGTTCTGTAGTCTTGTTGAAATGTTTCACAACGAGAAACGCTGAAAATTACTTGGTTTTTTTCTTGTTTCAGAAGTGATCCCGCTTTGGACAGTAAGCTGGAGGTAAGCTTATGCTCCAAGACATTATCATATCTATTCTTTCTTTCTTTTTTCTTTTTCTTTTTATATCGAGGATAATGGAATAAGCACTCACGTGCTTTTTTACATCCAGTCCCGTGTGTATGCGGCTTTGTAAATTTTGTCATCTGTTCCCACCGGCACACAATGGCCTACTATGTCTATTCTCTGTCTGTGTGTCTGTCATGTGTCTGTCTGTCTGCCTGTCTGTCTGGTCTGATTACATGTTTGTTAACATTGATTAATTAAATGATTGATTGGTCGGACCGGAGGAGACTCTATACCGAGGTCTCTTGTGCAAACGCGCACAGAACATCTTGCGTACACGTTAAAACCTGTTCCGCTTTTCGAAAGAGTAGACAGAAGTGACAACTGGGACTGGATGTAAACATTATCTCGAAATAAAAGGATAAGAAAAAAACCAAACTGACTGACTGGCTGAATGACTGACTGACCATTGACTAACAGATCGATTGATTGACTGATGACTTACTGACTGACTGACTGACCAACAAACTGACTGACCAACTGACTGACTGTGATTGGCTGACTGGTCCTCAAACGTGCCCTTTAAAAAGTGTACTGATTGATTGCAAAATTGGTTGATGAACTGATTGATCAATCACTCCTTTCAATCCATACTGATGGATCAGTCCTTCTGATGGATCTATCAGTCTTTCAATCCTAATGATGGATCAGTCAATGCTTCAATCCTACTGATGGATCAATCAATCCTTAAATCCTATGCATCCACGCTGTCTGTCTGTCTGTCTGTCTGTCGGTCGATCAATCTTATAATCCTCCTCACAGATCGATCAGTTCTTCAATCCTACCCACAGATCGATCATTCCTTCAATCCTACTCACAGATCGATCAGGCCTTCAATCCTACTAACGGATCAATCAATCCTTCAGTCATACTGACGGATCAATCAGTCCATGACTCCCTCAAACCTACTGATTGATCGATCAATCCTTTAATCTTGCTGAAGAATCAATTCTTCAATCCAATCGATGGATCAATCAATAAATCAATCAGTGAAGCCTTCAGTCCTACTAATGGATCAGTCAATCAAGAAATCTTTCAACCCTACTGACGGATCTCTCACTGCTTCAGTCCTCTAAAATCCACTCCTTTCATCCGTGTCGTCTATCTGTCTGTCTTGCTCTTTTCGTCTGTCTGTCTTTTCGTCAATCAGTGTCTTGTCTGTCGATCAATCCTTTCCAATCTCACTGACGGATCTATCACTGCTTCCATCCTCTAAAATCCACTCCTTTCGTCCCTGTCGTCTATTTGTCCGTATTTCTTTCTTTCTTTTCGTCAATCAGTGTCTTGTCTGTCGATCAATCCTTTCCAATCTCACTGACGGATCTATCACTGCTTCCATCCTCTAAAATCCACTCCTTTCGTCCATGTCTGTCGTCTATTTGTCCGTCTTTCTTTCTCTTTTCGTCTGTCAGTGTCTTGTCTGTCGATCAACCCTTTCCAATCTCACTGACGGATCTATCACTACTTCCATCCTCTAAACTCCACTCCTTTCGTCCGTGTCGTCTATCTGTCCGTCTTTCTTTTCGTCTCTCTGTCTGTCTTTCTTTCATTTCGTCTGTCAGTGTCTTGTCTGTCGATCAACCCTTTCCAATCGCACTGACGGATCTATCACTACTTCCATCCTCTAAACTCCACTCCTTTCGTCCGTGTCGTCTATCTGTCTGTCTTGCTCTTTTCGTCTCTCAGTGTCTTATCAGTCGATCAACCCTTTCCAATCTTACTGACGGATCAATCAATCAGCCCTTCAATCCTTCAATCCTTCAATCCTTCAATCGTCGCAGAGCCGGTTCAACAGCCTGGCGCTGCAATCAGTGTCTTGTCTGTCGATCAATCCTTTCCAATCTCACTGACGGATCAATCAATCAGTCCTTCAATCCTCCAATCCTTCAATCTTCGCAGAGCCGGTTCAACAGCCTGGCGCTGCAATCAGTGTCTTGTCTGTCGATCAATCCTTTCCAATCTCACTGACGGATCAATCAATCAGTCCTTCAATCCTTCAATCTTCGCAGAGCCGGTTCAACAGCCTGGCGCTGCAATCAGTGTCTTGTCTGTCGATCAATCCTTTCCAATCTCACTGACGGATAAATCAATCAGTCCTTCAATCCTCCAATCCTTCAATCTTCGCAGAGCCGGTTCAACAGCCTGGCGCTGCAATCAGTGTCTTGTCTGTCGATCAATCCTTTCCAATCTTACTGACGGATTAATCAATCGGTCCTTCAATCCTCCAATCCTTCAATCTTCGCAGAGCCGGTTCAACAGCCTGGCGCTGCAATCAGTGTCTTGTCTGTCGATCAATCCTTTCCAATCTCACTGACGGATCAATCAATCAGTCCTTCAATCCTTCAATCCTTCCATCGTCACAGAGCCGGTTCAACAGCCTGGCGCTGCAATCAGTGTCTTCTCTGTCGATCAATCCTTTCCAATCTTACTGACGGATCAATCAATCAGTCCTTCAACCAATCCTTCAATCCTTGCAGAGCCGGTTCAACAGCCTGGCGCTGCAATCAGTGTCTTGTCTGTCGATCAATCCTTTTGAATCTCACTGACGGATCAATCAATCAGTCCTTCAACCAATCCTCCAATCCTTCAGTCCTTCAATCCTTCAATCCTTCAATCTTCGCAGAGCCGGTTCAACAGCCTGGCGCTGCAATCAGTGTCTTGTCTGTCGATCAATCCTTTCCAATCTCACTGACGGATCAATCAGTCCTTCAATCCTTCAATCCTTTAATCCTCCATCGTCGCAGAGACGGTTCAACAGCCTGGCGCTGCAATCAGTGTCTTGTCTGTCGATCAATCCTTTCCAATCTTACTGACGGATCAATCAGTCAGTCAATCAATCCTTCAATCCTTCAATCTTCGCAGAGCCGGTTCAACAGCCTGGCGCTGCAATCAGTGTCTTGTCTGTCGATCAATCCTTTCCCATCTCACTGACGGATCAATCCATCAGCCCTTCAATCCTTCAATCCTCCAATCCTTCATTTCTTCAATCCTTCAATCCTCGCAGAGCCGGTTCAACAGCCTGGCGCTGCAATCAGTGTCTTGTCTGTCGATCAATCCTTTCCAATCTTACTGACGGATTAATCAATCAGTCCTTCAATCCTCCAATCCTTCAATCTTCGCAGAGCCGGTTCAACAGCCTGGCGCTGCAATCAGTGTCTTGTCTGTCGATCAATCCTTTCCAATCTCACTGACGGATTAATCAATCAGTCCTTCAATCCTCCAATCCTTCAATCTTCGCAGAGCCGGTTCAACAGCCTGGCGCTGCAATCAGTGTCTTGTCTGTCGATCAATCCTTTCCAATCTTACTGACGGATCAATCAGTCAATCCTTCAATCCTTCCATCGTTGCAGAGCCGGTTCAACAGCCTGGCGCTGCAATCAGTGTCTTGTCTGACGATCAATCCTTTCCAATCTTACTGACGGATCAATCAATCCTTCAATCCTCCAATCCTCCAATCCTTCAATCCTTCAATCCTTCCATCGTCGCAGAGCCGGTTCAACAGCCTGGCGCTGCAATCAGTGTCTTGTCTGTCGATCAATCCTTTCCAATCTTACTGAGGATCAATCAATCAGTCCTTCAACCAATCCTTCAATCCTTCAATCCTTGCAGAGCCGGTTCAACAGCCTGGCGCTGCAATCAGTGTCTTGTCTGTCGATCAATCCTTTCGAATCTCACTGACGGATCAATCAATCAGTCCTTCAACCAATCCTCCAATCCTTCAATCCTCCAATCCTTCAATCCTTCAATCCTCGCAGAGCCGGTTCAACAGCCTGGCGCTGCAATCAGTGTCTTGTCTGTCGATCAATCCTTTCCAATCTCACTGACGGATTAATCAATCAGTCCTTCAATCCTTCAATCTTCGCAGAGCCGGTTCAACAGCCTGGCGCTGCAATCAGTGTCTTGTCTGTCGATCAATCCTTTCCAATCTTACTGACGGATCAATCAGTCCTTCAATCCTTCAATCCTTCCATCGTCGCAGAGCCGGTTCAACAGCCTGGCGCTGCAATCAGTGTCTTGTCTGACGATCAATCCTTTCCAATCTCACTGACGGATCAATCAGTCAGTCCTTCAATCCTCCAATCCTTCATTCCTTCAATCCTTCAATCCTCGCAGAGCCGGTTCAACAGCCTGGCGCTGCAATCAGTGTCTTGTCTGTCGATCAATCCTTTCCAATCTTACTGACGGATCAATTAGTCCTTCAATCCTTCAATCCTTCAATCCTTCCATCGTCGCAGAGCCGGTTCAACAGCCTGGCGCTGCAATCAGTGTCTTGTCTGTCGATCAATCCTTTCCAATCTCACTGACGGATCAATCAATCAGTCCTTCAATCCTTCAATCAGTCCTTCAATCAGTCCTTCAATCCTTCAATCCTTCCATCGTCGCAGAGCCGGTTCAACAGCCTGGCGCTGCAATCAGTGTCTTGTCTCTCGATCAATCCTTTCCCAAACTCCCTGACGGATCAATCAATCAGTCCTTCAATCCTTCAATCCTCCAATCCTTCAATCCTCCAATCCTTCAATCCTCGCAGAGCCGGTTCAACAGCCTGGCGCTGGCCTTCAGGACTGACCGCCTGACGCTGGACACACGGCTGGGAATACAGGAAAGCTCCAGGGACCTGGCGGAACAAAACGTGGCAGGGAGATCCATGCCTCCGGGATGCCCTGCAGGGGGGGTGGGGGGGGGGGGGGGGGGTAAGGGGGGTTGGTGGACGTGGGGGGGGGTGTTGGGGGGGTGGGGTTGGGGCGGGGTGTTGGGTGGGGGGGGGGGGGAGGGGGTGTTGGGGGGGGAGGGGGGTTGGGGGGGGGTTGGGGGGGTTGGGTTGGGGGGGTTGGGTGGGGGTGGGGGGGTAGGGGTTGTGGGGGTGGGGGGGGTGGGTAGGGGGGTTGGTGGGTGGGGGTTGGGAGGGTGAGGGGGAGGGGTGGGGGTGGGGAGGGGGTGGGGGTGTTGGGTGGGGGGTGGGTGGTTTGGGTGGGTGTGGGGAAGGGGGTGGGAGGGGGTTCGTGTGTGTGGGAATGTGGGTGGGGTGGTGTTTGGTGTTCTGTGTGTGTTGTGTGGTTTTGTGTGTGTTGTGTGTGTGTGTGTGTGTGTTTTGTGTGTGGGGGGGTTTGGATTGGGGTGTGTGTGGGGGAGTGGGGGATGGGGGGGGGGGTTCGCGTGGGGTTGGGGAGTGGGGGTTCGCGCGCGCGCGCGCGCGTGTTTTGTGTGTAGAGGGGGATGGTGGGGGGGGCCGGGGGGGGGAATGTTTTGTGTGGAGTTGGGTGAGTGTGTGTGTAGAGTGGGGTGGTGTGTGTGTAGAGTGGGGGGTGTGTTGTTTTGTGTGTGGGGTGGGGTGGTGTGTGTGTGGTTTTGTTTTGGGGGTGGGTGGTTGTGTGTGTTTTTGTGTGTGGAGTGGGGTGTGGGGGGTGGGGTGTGTGTGTGTGTTTTTGTTTTGGGAGTGGGGTGGTGTGTGTGTGTTTGTGTGGGGGGGTGGTGTGTGTGTGTTGTTTTGTGTGTGGAGTGGGGTGGTGTGTGTGTTTTGTGTGTGGAGTGGGGTGGTGTGTGTGGTTTTGTGTTGGGTGGGGTGGTGTTTTGTTGTTTTGTGTGGATGGGGTGGGTGTGGTGTGTTTTGTGTGTGGAGTGGGGTGGTGTGTGTGTTTTTGTGTGTGGAGTGGGTGGTGGTGTGTGTGTGATTTGTGTGTGGAGTGGGGTGGTGTGTGTTTTTTTGTGTGGAGTGTGGGGGTGGTGTGTGTTTTGTGTGTGAGTGGGGTGGTGTGTGTCTGTTTTGTGTGTGGAGTGGGGTGGGTGTGTGTAGTGTGTGTGTGAGTCTGTGTGTATGTGTGTGGTGTCTGTGTGGAGTGGAGTGGGGTGTAGTGTTCGTTTGTGTGTAGAGTGGATGGGGGTGTATTATGTATAAATTGTTTTGTTGGCGTGTGTGTGTGTGTGTGGAGGCGGTGCAGGTAGTGTGTGCGTATGTGTTGCGTGTGGCTGGAAGGGGGGGTGCTGGGTTGGGATGGTTGGTGAAGGTAGTGTGTGTGTGTGTGTGCGTGTGTATGTGTGTGTGTTGATAGACGTACGTGTGTTTGTGCAGATGCTTATACAATCGTGGATAATATATGTGTGTTTGTGCACCCTCGCGCGCTCACTCATGTGTATGTACGTGCGCGTCTATCTATCTGTCTATCTGTCTGTCTTGTCTGTGTGTGTACACCAACAGGCGCTGAAGCCGCTGTGCGGGCAGGGGAGGGGTCAGGAGGTGGTGCTGAAGATGGGGCATCACCTGGAGGTTCTGGAGCACTCCATCGCCAGGGTCTCCACCAGAGCCGAGGTCTTGGGGGCCGTGCAGCAGGTCTGGAGGAGATTCAGATTCAGAATGTTGTATTGCCATTTAAGTCATGTAGACTTGTGTGTGGGGGTGGAGTGACACCGCAAAAACATCAATTATAATTATTATCTATTTTAGCTTGAAGTGGTGTAGTGTGTGGTGGGTGGTGTGTGTGGGGGTGGGAGGGAGGGAGTGTTGTGGGTGTGCGGTTTGGTGTGTGTGAGTGTGGGTGTGGGTGGGATTGGCTGATGGGTGGGGAAGGTGGTGCGGTGGTGGGGGTGGGTGGAAGGGTGTGGGTGGTGGTGTGCGTGTGTGTTGTTGTGAGTGTGTGTTGTTGTGTGTGTGATGTGTGTGTGTGTGTGTTGATGTGTGTGTGTGTTTGTGTGTGTGTGATGGTTGTGGTTGTGTGAGAGTGTGTGTGTGTGTGGGGGGGGGGGTGCTGGTGGTGCTGGTGTGGTGTGGTGGTGTTGTGTGTGTATGAGGGTGGGGGTGGTGTGTGTGCGCGTGCGTGTGTGTGTGTGCGAGCGTGTGTGCGTGCTTCCTCGCTAGAGCTCCTTGGTGAGATTTTGCCATCATAGAGTAACTGCGCGTGTGTGTGCACGCACACACACGCGCAGTTACCTCTATGATGGGCAAAATCTCACCATAGGAGCTCTAGCCAAGGAACGAAAAACAAAATTCCCTGCACTTTTCCAAAAGACACCTCATAGAGCGAAAGAAGGGAGGAGCCAGAACAAGCGAAACGAGGTGAAGCGTTTTCTCAACTCCAACAACAGCGCACTTAAGCCCCTTCATGTTTTAACACTACAGTACATTCCTGAAGTCGGAATGCAGCTACCTTCACGATGGACCAACCACAAAAAAACCCGGTCATCGCACACGCAAAAATCTCATCATTGGTGAACCTCGGAGCTATATCTGAGGAACAGGGGGAGAAGAAAAGAAAGACCCCTGCAGTTGAATATCCCAGCTCTAAATGGGTACCTGCCCTCTGTTTAGCTGTAAATAGGTACCTGCCCTCTGTTTAGCTGTAAATGGGTACCTTCCCTCTTTTTTTTTTTTTAGCTGTAAATAGGTACCTGCCCTCTTTTTAGCTGTAAATAGGTACCTGCCCTCTTTTTAGCTGTAAATAGGTACCTGCCCTCTTATTAGCTGTAAATGGGTACCTGCCCTCTTTTTAGCTCTAAATGGGTACCTGCCCTCTTTTTGGCGGTAAATAGGTACCTGCCATCTTTTTTAGCTGTAAATAGGTACCTGCCCTCTTTTTAGCTGTAAGTAAGTATCTGCCCTCTTTTTAGCTGTAAATAGGTACCTGCCCTCTTTTTTAGCTGAAAATAGGTACCTGCCCTCTTTTTAGCTGTAAATGGGTACCTGCCCTCTTTTTAGCTGTAAATGGGTACCTGCCCTCTTTTTTTAGCTGTAAATAGGTACCTGCCCTCTTTTTTAGCTGTAAATAGGTACCTGCCCTCATTTTTAGCTTAAATAGGTTACCTGCCACATTTTTAGCTTTAAATAGGTACCTGCCCTCTTTTTTGGCTGTAAATAGGTACCTGCCCTCTTTTAGCTGTAACATGGAGACCTGCCTTTTTTTTGGCTGTAAAATAGGTACGTGCCCTCTTTTTAGCTGTAAATGGGTACCTGCCCTCTTTTTAGCTGTAAATGGGTACCTGCCCTCTTTTTTTAGCTGTAAATAGGTACCTGCCCTCTTTTTTAGCTGTAAATAGGTACCTGCCCTCTTTTTTAGCTGTAAATAGGTACCTGCCATCTTTTTTAGCTTTAAATAGGTACCTGCCCTCTTTTTTAGCTTTAAATAGGTACCTGCCCTCTTTTTTGGCTGTAAATAGGTACCTGCCCTCTTTTTAGCTGTAAATGAGAACCTGCCCTCTTTTTTTGGCTGTAAATAGGTACGTGCCCTCTTTTTAGCTGTAGATAGGTACCTGCCCTCTTTTTAGCTGTAAATAGGTACGTGCCCTCTTTTTTAGCTGTAAATGGGCACCTGCCCTCTTTTTTAGCTGTAAATGGGTACCTGCCCTCTTTTTTTGGCTGTAAAAAATAGGTACCTGCCCTCTTTTTAGCTGTAGATAGGTACCTGCCCTCTTTTTTAGCTGTAAATGGGTACCTGCCCTCTTTTTTTGGCTGTAAATAGGTACCTGCCCTCTTTTTAGCTGTAGATAGGTACCTGCCCTCTTTTTTAGCTGTAAATGGGTACCTGCCTTCTTTTTTAGCTGTAAATAGGTACCTGCCCTCTTTTTTAGCTGTATAGGGCGACGGGATAGCCTGGTGGTTACAGGATGTATTCGTGATCTGCTGACCCGGGTTCAATTCTCGTTCGAGGGGATTTTTCCTCTGGAGTTAACTTCAATGCCGACTGTCCTTCGGATGAGACTATATAAACCGAGGTCCCGTGTGCGAACGCACGCAGAACAACATCTTGCACGCACGTTAAAATCCGTTCCGCTTTTCGGAAGAGTAGGCTATTGTGTGTCGGTGGGAACGGATGACAAAATTGACAAAACTGCATACACACGGGGACTATATGAAAAAAAGCACATGAGTGCTTATTCCATTATCCTCGAAATAAGAGAGTAAAATAAAAAATAGATAGTTACCTGCCCTCTTTTTAGCTGTAAATGGGTACCTGCCCTCTTATTAGCTGTAAATAGGTACCTGCCCTATGTTTAGCTGGATCGGTGGTCTAGAGGTAACGCGCCTGTCTAGAAAGCGAAAAGTCCGGGTCTGAAGTGTGCGGCGGTTTGTACCCCGTTTGGACCGGAAGCTTTTCCCCCATCCATTAGACCATGAGTGGTGGTCTGGGCGCTAGTCTTTCGGATGAGACGATAAACCGAGGTCCCGTGTATTATTTAGCGCACGTAAAAAAACCCACGGCAACAAGAGAGTTGTCCTTGGCAAAATTCTTAGAAAAAGCCACTCTGATAGGGAAACAAATACAGCTGCAGAAAAAAAAAGGTTGAAAGGTGGCGCAGCGCTAAGTGGCGACGGTTCTCTCGCTCTCCCCGGGCAGAGCAGCCCGATAGTTTACGAGAGAGTAATCTGCCGTGACTTAAAGTGGTATGAAATAAAATCTGAGCGCTTTGATTTGTTGCTTTACAAGATTCAGCGCTATATAAATTCCATACATTATTATTATTATTATTTAAATGGGTACCTACCCTCTTATTAGCTATAAATGGGTACCTGCCCTCTTTTTAGCTGTAAATGGGTACCTGTCCTCTCTTTAGCTGTAAATAGGTACCTGCCATCTTTCTACCTGTATAGGGGGACGGGATAGCCTGGTGGTTACAGTGATGTATTCGTGATCTGCTGACCCGGGTTCGATTCTCGGTCGAGAGGATTCTTCCTCTGGAGTTAATTTCAGTGCCGACTCCATTCTCCCCGAAAGTCTTTAGGATGAGACTATATAAACCGAGGTCCCGTGTGCGAACGCACGCAGAACATCTTGCGCACACGTTGAAACACGTTCCGCTTTTCGGAAGAGTAGGCCATTGTGTGCCGGTGGGTCTCTGACGCCTCACTCTCCAATGACCGCATAGGTTATTATGGGAACTACCTTTACCTGTACCTTTTTACAGTTGAGAATGACTGTACAAGCGGTTAAAGACTGGCGCTATACTTTTCATTAAATTTAATTTTATTTAATTCTTTTATACCGAGGATAATGGAATAAGCACTTATGTGCTTTTTTTTACATCCAGTCCCCGTGTGTATGCGGTTTTATAAATTCTGTCATCTGTTCCCACTGGCACACAATGACCTACTCTTGCGAAAAGCGGAACAGGATTTAACGTGTGCGCAAGATGTTCTGCGTGCGTTCGCACACGGGGCCTCGGTTTATAGTCTCATCCAAAGGACTTTTGGGGAGAGTGGAGTCTGCACTATACCTATGGCTGTGTGGGTTTATTTTTCTGTGTGGCAGGAGAAGAAAAAAGTGGATCGGTGGTCTTAGAGGTAACGCGCCTGCCTAGAAAGCGAAAAGTCTAGGTTTCAAAGTGTGTGGTGGCTCGATCCCCGTTTGTGTCCCAAACTTTTCCTCCCATCATCCACTAACTGGGGACGGGATAGCTCAGTGGTCGGAGCACTCGCTTTCCTCCAGCAGCGTGGAGCGTGGTTACCAGTTGGATGGGTGACCGTTTGCGCGCCTTGGCTTCAGTACAGTTCCCCCAGTTCACCCAGCTGTAAATGGGTACCTGCCCTCTTTAGGGTCAGGGAAGGTAAAGCAGTGAGGGAGAGGAGATGGGCGCCGCCCTCAATATGCTGGCCCTAGAGAAGTGAGGTCTCTGACGCCTCGCTCCCCCTACGACCTTATAGGTTATGAGACTCCTTTACCTTTACCATCCACTAGCTGTTAAAGACTAGCGCCATACTCATGGCTGTGTGTGGCGGGTTTTGTGTGTGTGTCTCTCTGTGTGTGGCAGGAGAAGAGGATGTGTATGGCCATGGATGTGATGATCAACTACACGGAACGTATCCGTCGGCTGAGGGACACGGAGGTAGCGCAACTGGACAATGCTAGGTGAGGAGGCCCAGGGACTGGGTAGATAATAATAATAATAATAATAATAATAATAATAATAATAATAATAATGTATGGAATTTATATAGCGCTGAATCTTGTAAAGCCACAAAAAATTTAAAAAAAAGCCCCCCCCTCGATAAACTTTTTTTAAATATCAAAGGATAAGGGGGAATAAGCACCAGGGTTTTTTTTTTTATATCCATCCCCGGGGTGTATGGGGTTTTTTTGGCCCAATTTTGTCCTTTCCCCCCGGGCCAAAAAATTTGGCCTCCTCTACCCGAAAAGGGGAACGGGATTTAACGTGTGCGAAAAATTTTTCTGCGTGCTTTCGCACACGGGGCCTGGGTTTTATAGCCCATCCAAAGGGAAACTTGTCCCCCGTCCGTCATCCACTAGACCGTGAGTAGTGGGAGTCTGGGTGGTAGTCTTTTTGGATGAGGCGATAAACTGAGGTCCCGTGTGTAATACTCATTCAGTGCACGTAAAAGAACCCAAGGCAACAAAGAGAGTTGTCCCCTGGCAAAATTCTGTTTTAAAAAAAGCCACTCTGATAGGAAACCAAAAAATGCATAATTATGCAGACAGGAAAAGAAAACTAATGGGTGGCGCTGTTCTTGTGGCGACGTGCTCGCCCCGTGGGAGCAGCCCGAATTTCACGCAGATATATCTGCCGTGACTTAAAGTGGTACACAATACAATATACAGTACAATGATAATATCTCTACATTCTGGAAATTTTGTGCTAGGATTTCCCTCGTTTTTTCTATCCTTCTCTTTGTTTCTGCCTTCTCTTCCTGTCATCTCCTTCTCGTCTATTTTCTACCTGCCTTTTTGGTCCATTCTCCTATTTATTTATTTATTTATTTATTACTAGACAGACTTAAAGTATAACGATTCTCTCCCACGCCGAAGTGGGATGCGCTGGTCCTGACTTGTCAGGCGCTTAACGGCAACACAACGCGTTTTCGCTCATAATATGACAGACAACGATAGTTGCTGTCTGAGTGTTCGATGAAGAAAGAATTGACAATCGCTTGATTGATTGATTGACTGACTGATTGGTTGATTGACTGATTGATCGACTTATTGATTGGTTGATTGATTGCTTGGCTGGTTGATTGATTGCTCGGCTGGTTGATTGAATGGTTGACTGATTGATTGGTTGATTGATTGACTGATTGATTGGTTGGTTGGTTGATGGATTGGCTGACTTTATGGCTTTATGGTTTCAGAAAAATTCTCGATGAGAAAGGAAGTGGCGTAGGACGGGGCCTTGAGGCAGGTAATAATAATAATAATAATAATAATAATAATGTATGGAATTTATATAGCGCTGAATCTTGTAAAGCAACAAATCAAAGCAGGTAATTATTTTTCACTGGTAGCGTCACACTTGTTGTTCATGAGTGCCTATTCCATTATCCTCTCAAATTCCTTTTTTTTTGTTCCTCGATTAAAACTCGGAACTAGGTTCACCAGCGGTAAGATTTTGCGTTTGCGACCGTTTTCGCCCACCCTGAAGGTAGCCGCATTCCGACTTCGGGGAAGCATGCTGGCTAATGTTCCTGTTTCCGAACGCTGACATGAATTACGGAATCTTTGACATTTTTAAAACTTCATTTTTATTTATTTTTATTTATATTCCACCTACGTGAAATTCGGGCTGCTCTCCCCGGGGAGAGCGCGTCGCCACAAGAGCAGCGCCACCCTTTTTTCCCCCTTTTTGGTGATACTTTACCTTATTTGGAGTATTCAGCAACAATTGAAGGTCCGGTTGTCATTGTTTCCAAAGTGTGAAGTTTAGTGGAGGTGGTGGTTGTGTATGTGTGTATGTGATCTTCCGCATGTGTATATAATTTTTTATATACACGAAGGGAATTAAGGCACTGGCAGGTCTTGCAGTTGAAGTTGACCTGGGAGATCGTAGAAATCTTCATCCTTAATTCACTCACCGTACGCCACCGAGATTCGAACCCACGTCTTCATGGCTCCATAGGATTGAACGGTCTTAACCACTCGGCTACAGTGTCCGTATTCTTGAAATAAAAAATAAAAAGATAAGTAGATAAATAGCTGACACAGGTTTCCCCACGAGCTAAAAAGTAAGTGGGGACGGGATAGCTCAGTGGTCAGAGCACTCGCTTTCCCCCAGCTAAGGTTAAGTAGCATTGT
>CM054145.1:14235130-14240130 GCA_028751875.1 Rapana venosa
AGCGTCGTGATGTTTGTGGTTGTTGTTAGTTTTGCGCATTGAATTTGCAGAGTACGGTTAGTTATTCCGTTGATTTAAAAACTTGTTTCCTTCTTCACCACCACCACTTATGTCCCCACCCACCACCATCTTGTTTTTCCTTCTTAGTTTTGTTTATTTTGTTGCTGTTGATGTCGTTGTCGTCGTCGTCGTCGTCGTCGGTGTTGTTGTTGTTTTTGTTTCTTCTTCTTCTTTTCTTCTTCTTCTTCTCTTCTCTTCTTCTTCTTCTTCTTCTTCTTCTTCTTCTTCTTCTTCTTCTTCTTCTGCAGCAGAAGCTGCTGCTGCTGCACTTCTCCTCTCTCCTCCTCCTCTTCTTCTCTTCTTCTTCCTTCCTTCCTTCCTTCCTTTCCTTTCTTCTTTCCTTCCTTCCCATCTGTGTTTCTTTTTTTGTTTCTCTCTCTTTCTTTTTTCTTTCTTTCTCTCTTTCTTTTCTATCCTATATCTTTTCCCGTTTCCTTCATAATCCTTTTCAACTTTTATCATTTACTGACCACTCCACAGTTCATTGTATTTTCTAACGCACGCACTACCTAAACAGTCCTATTACACTTCACAAAACGTGAAAGGGAGACAAATAAATATAGGAAATTGAAAAAAAAGGTCCATGAAAATTATTTAGTTCCTTGCTAGGCAGTACTGAGGGCGCCAGCCATTCCATTTAATCTATCATCCCCAGGTTACAAAAAAGCGTAAAAAGCATAAAAAGCATACTGAGTACTAAAAAGGTAAAAGGTAAAGGAGTCCCATAACCTATAAGGTCGTAGGGGAGCGAGGCGTCAGAGACCTCACTTCTCTAGGGCCAGCATATTGAGGGCGGCGCCCATCTCCTCTCCCTCGCTGCTTTACCTTCCCTGACCCTAAAGAGGGCAGGTGCCCATTTACAGCTGGGTGAACTGGGGGAACTGTACTGAAGCCAAGGCGCGCAAACGGTCACCCATCCAAGTGGTAACCACGCTCGACGCTGCTTAACTCGGCTAGGGGAAAGCGAGTGCTCCGACCACTGAGCTATCCCGTCCCCTGAGTACTACAATGTACAAAACAATCCGCAAGAAAAATGTCATATGGACAAATAAACTCTGCAGAATGGACATCCTTCCTGTGCCTATCCCAGTGTTTACAATATCATTACCTGATCAATGGAACAACACTAAACAGCCAAAATGTCCTATAATGAAAAAAAGAGAATATTTGAAAGATTACCTTAAAAATTGGCAGGAGTATAGACTCGGAAGGCATAGAATAATCAAGAGAGATGATAGGAGGGTAATGAAAAGGATACAAAACAAAGAGAGTGATAGAAAAGGAGACGTTTCTAGCACAGAATTTTCAGAAGGTAGGGATGCTATTTACAGTATACTGAGCGAGCCCCCGGCATCCCCACGGGGTCAAGTCAAGTCAAAAACGCTTTAATCATCTCATGAAGGGTATTTACATACTGATAGGCACATTGATGCGAATCAAAATCTCAACAAGACACAAGAAAGCTACATTTCATATTGGTTCAAACGTTCCAAGATAACTTCAAATAAAAATATCTCCCCCACCTACACTCACACACACACGCGAAGGCATGCACACACACACGCGCACGCACGCATGCACGCACACACACACACACATCAATGTCGGTACATACTAGTTCAATACAGTACAATACAATACAATACACACAATACAAAATACTATACAACACACTACAACACAACACATCATAATGCAAACACAACACAGAACTTACTGGTTTTACATTGCACGATGAACGAAATACCCCTCACCCCCAAAACGCGCGCGCACACACACACACAAAACACACCCCACTCTCTCTCTCCTCTCATCTCTCTCTCTCTCTCTCTCTCTCCTCTCTCTCTCTCTCTCTCTCGCTCTCTCTCACAACTAAACTGCATGAAATTTTGTTACTGCACGTACATTTTTTGCACGCGTATTTTCTTGCATGTGTGTGAATACGCATTGTGAAGCGACGACTTGCATGCTGCTTTTGTTATGTTTTCCTTTTTCCACCTATGTATAACCCGTTCAGGACCGAAGGCCGACATATTGGTCAGACACTTCCTTGTCACGTGATAGGTCACAGGGCGCGAAACCCTGTGTCCTTGATAGCGCAGAGGTGAGTCAGTGTGATTATGAGGACTATATGATGATGATAGCCTATATCGGTATTGCTGTTGTTGTTATTCTTGCTGCTGTTGTTGTCGCTTTGTTTTCTGTCGTTGTTGGAAGTTGTTGTTCATGTTGTTGTTGTTGTTGTTGTTGTTGTAATGATATTTGGCTTGGTCCTGAATCGGAAACCTCACCGTTGGGGCGTGGATATAATCACATCAACAAGACGTAACCTCTTCAAGTTGTTTCTGCTGCACCAGAAATCTTTGTTGATGTTGTTGTTGTTGTTGTAGCTGGCTTCTGCTGTTGCTGGCATTGTGTTCTTTATTTTTGTTTTGTTAAGGATGTTCTTTGTTGCTGTCTTTTTAAAAAAAAATCCCTTTATATCTAGAAAACAAAACATACCCAACACCTACCATCCCATATCCTTGTTGTCTTTACTTTATATTTTTTGGTGTGTGTGTGTGTTGTTTGTTTGGTTTTTTGCAGAAGACTCCCCTTGTAAGTACACAACGAGTCTGTGGGTTTTGCCTCCTTTGGTCCCGTCCATCCTGATTTTAGTGGTTTCCACATACACACACGAACTACTTTTCACAAGCTAATTCGTGCATTCACTGACTCACGCACTGACTGATTCACTCACTGACTCACTGAATGAATGACTCACTCACTGACTAACTGACTCACTCACGGGGTGGGGGTGGGGGGACGGGATAGCCTAGTGGTTAGAACATTGCGCTTGCAATCTGACGACCCGGGTTCGATTCCCGTTCAAGGGGATATTTTCCCCTGAAGTTAACATCAGTGCCGACTCCACTCTCCCCAAAAGTCCTTCGGGTGGGACTATAAACCGAGGTCCCGTGTGCGAACGCACGCAGAACATCTTGGGCACGTTAAAACCCGTTCCGCTTTTCCTAAGAGTAGGCTATTGTGTGCCGGTGGGAACGGATGACAAAGTTTACAAAACTGCATGCTGGATGCAAAAAAGCACACAAGTGCTTATTCCATTATCCTCGATATAAAAGAATAAAATAAATAAATAAAAAACCCTCGCTTACTCACAAACTTACTCGTTTATTTAATTTAACTGATGACCCAAACAAAATTACAAAACCGCATCCCAACGGGAACTGGATGCAAAAAAACCCCACACGAGTGCTTATTCTATTATCCTTGATATAAAAGAATAAACAAAAAAAAGACTAAACCTCAGGAATGCTGTAGACACGCTATTCTTTGTTATGTACAATATTGAAGTGCATTCATGAACATGCGACTATTACTAGGTAACGTTTATTGATATTGATAATGCTTGTCATGCATATATGTATTTGTAAGAACAAAAGGATTTTTTTTTTAATTTAAAAAAAGAAAGAAAAAGACTAAATTCAATCACTCACTCACTCACTTACTTATGAATTGCTGGGTTTTTCTTTGTTTGTTTATGTTAACTCTTTCACCACTAATTGACACGCAGAAAGTTTATTTTAAATTCAAAATCTCTCTCTCCCATCCCTCTCTCTCCCTCCCTCTCTCCCCCTCTCTCTCCCTCCCTCTCTCCCCTCTCTCTCCCTCCCCCCCCCCTCATCCCTCCCCTTCCTCTCCCCCTCTCTCTCTCTCTCTCTCTCTCTCCATCTCTCTCTCCTCTCATCTCTCTCTCCATCTCTCTCTCCATCTCTCTCTCCATCTCTCTCTCCATCCTCTCTCCCTCACTCTCTCTCTCTCTCTCCAATTACCTTACAATGGACATGACAATGTTTCCTTCATGTGTTGTTTTCGGTCTCCCTCCCTAACATATTTCCTCTCTCTCTCCTTTGTGTTCGAGTGTTGCAACATGCGCTTACTTAGTAATTATTTTGAAGATGTTCGTACTTTTCTTCTTCGCTGTATGTTTGTTTTTGTGTTTGGTTGGTTGGTTAGTTTTTATTTGATTTGATTTTTAAAAAATTTTACTTGATGACAGTTATTATTGATGTGCTCTTTTTATGTTAATAATCACTGTGTGATTAATTTCTCATTTTTTGTTTGTTTGATTGATTTTTTGTTATATAGAATTAGTTTTCTTTGACCGAGGGCTAGATGTAAACATTAATAGCCATGATGTGTGTGTGTGTGTGTGTGTGTGTAACAATAACAATAACAATAACAATAATTTTAATTCAGTTTTTGCAGGCCATATGGCCCATAGGAACAACAGTTAATCATATACTTTCATGTAAGGTGAACATCCTTACTTCTGATATCTAAACATTTAGTAAGAAATAATCCAACTTTAAACATCAAACTAGGTTTAGTGTTCATACAAGAAGCTGCACTTTCAGATCGATGGAAATCTGTAATAAACAGAGGAATACATTTCTTCGCAATACAGCATATTTTGGGCATACAAGTAAAAAGTGACAAACATCTTCAATTTGTTGGCCATCACACATGAGAGCAGAATGGATCAGTAATCAGTTTGCCATAACGTGAAATTCCATTTAAAGTAATCTGTTTGACCTCAGTAAACATATAGCCTACGGTATTCTAAAGATTCTACTTCACATACATAATTTGCTCTAAAATAATCGGGTGATAATCTAAGTAATCAGGGTATGCTGATAGAGAGTCATGCCATTTTTGTTGGTACACATCTTGTATTCGTATTTGGAATTCTTCATGAAGGATGAAGAATTACCACAATTTTGCATTGTCCAAACATAACCAAATCCGTGGGTGCATAAAATCTTTCTAACATGTGTTTACCCAATTTATTCTCCCTGCTTCATCCTGTCTACACAACATATTGTAGCATTGTCTGGATATCTATGATCAGCATATCCAAAATTTTAGCCAATATTTGA
>CM054145.1:14245130-14272630 GCA_028751875.1 Rapana venosa
ATTACTACTGTTGAAAGGCATGGATGGTCGTGGCATCGCCGTCAAATCAGTGATGATGTTGCTTTTTATTGTCAGACCCCGGGACCCGGAGACAGACGAGGGCAAACAGCCTGCCTTGTGTCCGGAGGGGCCCACAGCAAGAGACAGGTGAGAAACATTGGGGTGTATGTTCTCTTGTCCATTGGTGCCTACAGGAAAACGGGACAGCTCAAGTGGTCAGAGCATTCGCTTTCCCCCAAGCTTCAGTACAGCTCCCCTCCCCCCCCCCCCCCCCCCCCCCCCCCCTAGTTCACTCACTCACTCATTCAGTCCCATGTCTCAAAGGACGTAGGGGGAATATGAGAGAAGACGCAACAGAGATCTTTTTCCATGCTTCACGATCTTGTGTGGCTAGTAGAAGGTGTTGCAGGGGTTGGGCGGTCCATTCTTTGATGTTGTCAACCCATGATTTCTTTTGGCGGCCGCTTCTTCTCTTGCCTTCGACTGTTCCCTGCAGGATGGTTTTTGTTAAGGTGTTGTGTCTTGTGGGGTGACCAAACCACATCAGTTTTCTCCTCTTTATGGTGGAGAGCAGAGGTTCTTGGGGGCCCACACGCTTTTTGATTTCTTCTTTCACGTAGTTGTTGGTCTTGTGTTCTTTGTATGATATTTTGAGGAGTCTTCTGTGGCACTTGTTCTCGAATACTTGGATTCTCCTCTCTAGCTCTGCTGACAGAGTCCATGATTCACAGCCATATAGGAGGATAGATATCACGAGGGATTTGTAGAGGTGGAATTTGGTGCAGAAGCTGATGTTGTTGCTTCTGATGATCCTCTCGAGTCTGGCTAGAGCAGATGTTGCTGTTGCAATGCTAGTTCACCCAGCTGTAAATGGGTACCTGCCCTCTTTAGGGTCAGGGAAGGTAAAGCAGCGAGGGGGTTTTTTTTCATTTAAAAATTGTTTATTCTCTTATATCGAGGATAATGGAATAAGCACTTCTGTGCTTTTTAAAAATATCCAGTCCCCGTGTGTATGCGGTTTTGTAAATGTTGTCATCTGTTCCCACCAGCCTACTCTTACGAGATGCGGAACAGGATTTAACGTGTGCGCAAGATGTTCTTCCTGCGTTCGCACACGGGGCTTCGGTTTATAGTCTCATCCGAAGGACTTTTGGGGAGAGTGGAGTCTGCACGGATGTTAACTCCAGGGCAAAATATCCCCTTGAACGGGAATCGCACCCGGGTCGTCAGATTGCCAGCGCAATGTTCTAACCACTAGGCTATCCCGTCCCCCTCTTTATACATTGTGTCTTGGGAAACGGGGCAGCTCAAGTGGTCAGAGCACTCGTTTTCCCCCAAGTCTAATGTTAAGCAGCATGGAGCGTGGTTACCAAGTGGATGGGTGACCGTTCGTGCGCCTTGGCTTCAGTACAGTCCCCCCCCCCCCCCCCTTAATTCACCCAGCTGTAAATGGGTACCTGCCCTCTTTAGGGTCAGGGAAGGTAAAGAAGGGAGGGAGAGGAGATGGGCGCCGCCCTCAATATGCTGGCCCCTGGAGAAGTTGAGGTCTCTGATGCCTCGCTCTCCAACGACCTCATAGGTTGTGGGAACACCTTTTATTAGCTGTATTTTTCGTAAGTGAATGTTTTTATATTTTATGCATGTGTGTCAACAGAGAAATTTGATTGTTTTACAATAGTTTTTTTCACCATGTGCTTAAGTCCTATAACATTTGTGACCGCTGTTGCTTACCTAGTATGATGTCTGGATTTGGAATGGAGAGAGAGAGACAGAGAGAGAGAGAGAGAGAAGAGAGAGAGAGAGAGAGAGAGAGAGAGAGAGAAGACAGACAGACAGACAGACAGACAGACAGAAAGACACACACACACACACACACACACACACACACACACACACACACACACACACACACACACACACACACACACACACACACCACAGACACTTTATTTCATTTTCAAAACCAACCAACAACACAAAAAAATCCCACCCACCCCACCCCACAAAAACACATAATTGTCAGCCGAAAGTAAACCCATAGCATTTCTACTACTACTACTAACTGAAGACAGACAGACTTCAGAGCCTCTGTCTGCACTGAATATTGTTCCAAACGTGCTCAGCCCTTGCCTCTGTGTGTGTGTGTGTGTGTGTGTGTGTGTGTGTGTGTGTGTTGTGTGTGTGTGTTGTGTAATCAAAGGCACAACAGCGGTGCGGGTGACAAGCTCAAGGATGATGCTCAGGCAGGTAGAAGCAGCAGCAGCAGCAGCCTACAGCCGAGCTACTGCAGCAGCGCTTTCAGCAAACCTCTTGTGCTGCACAGCAGAGAGCCTGTGGATGTTCCCTCCCAGCATCGCCCGTCCCCGTAAGTGTGTGTGTGTGTGTGTCTTCAATTTTACGTCTGTTCACTTAAAGTGATATTAGACGATGGAGGCGGGGGAGGGGGGGGGGGGGCAGCATAATGAGATAAAGGCTTTAAGTAAAAGAGATACGTGTTGGTATGAATGCACATTAAAAGACTATTCCAAACTATATAAATAGTATGTTGCAAAAACATGGCAAAGAAATACAAAAATTAACAAAAACCCCAGAACAAATGAAAAATACTCTAATGTTGGAAAACAAACAATTGTGAACTACTTGTAACGGCAGCTGTGAAACAAGCAAAATGTAGATTCCGACGACCATAATTTACAAAAAAGAGAATACTGGGAATTGCAACAGAGACAAGGCTATCTCACATAATAACTCTGGATTGGTTAAAACTTCCTGCAGAGACTTATCTTGAAATGATGGTTAAAAACGTTTTAAAACCTTGACATTGATACAGAACATGAACATTGGAAAATTTTCACCGCATATACATTGTATATTTTTGGCAAATTTTGCTCGAAAGGCATTTAATTTCAATCTGTTGATTAGAGAAACAATTTTTCTATTATAGGATATTCGAAAGCCGTACTGAGTGCAAAGAATGGGTTTAAATTTGTGTTCACAATTGATGTGTGTGCGTGCGGGCGTTTGCGTGTGTGTGCGCATGCGCGCGTGTGTGTGGTGTGTGTGTGTGTGGTGTGTTGTGTGTCGTGACATTTTATTTGAAAACCAATATGAAATATAGCTTTTGTGTCTTTGATATAAATTATTTGATGAGTATCAATCTGCCTGTCAGTATTGTAATTGCCCTTCATGGGATGATTAAAGTGTTTTTGACTTGACTTGACTTGACTTGAATGTTCTCTATATCCAAAACTGGACAAGTATGCTGGGGATAACCAGCCTCTTCCTGTTTCTTTGTGTGTGTGTGTGTGTGTGTGTGTGTGTGTGTGTGTGTGTGTGTGTGTGTGTGTGTGTGTGCGTGCGTGTGCGTTGGTTCGTTCGTTCTTTACATGTTACGTCTGTTCACTGTCAGGGATATTATTACGTCTCCGTAAGTGTGTGTGTGTGTGTGTGTGTGTGTGTGTGTGTGTGTGTGTGTGTGTGTGTGTGTGTGTTGGTTTGTGTGTGTATGCGTTGGGTTCGTGCTTTATATGTTACGTCTGTTCACTGTCAGTGATATTATTACGTCTCCGTAAGTGTGTGTGTGTGTGTGTGTGTGTGTGTGTGTGTGTGTGTGTGTGTGTGTGTGTGTGTGTGTGTGTGTGTGTGTGTGTTAGTTCGTTCGTTCTTTACATGTTACGTCTGTTCACTGTCAGGGATATTATTACGTCACCGTAAGTGTGTGTGTGTGTGAGTGTGTGTGTGTGTGTGTGTGTTGGTTCGTTCTTTACATGTTACGTATGTTCACTGTCAGTGATATTATTACGTCCCCGTAAGTGTGTGCGTTAATAATAATAATAATAATAATAATAATAATGATGATGGTAAATGGAATATATATAGCGCTATATCTTGCAAAAAGAAATCAAAGCGCTTGCATTGAACACACCCCAATACATACATAGAACCAATAACAAGTAACAGAGTTAACAAATTCAAATGTACATACACACACACGCACACACACACACACACACAAATTTATGGTGCTTGGCCTCATGCAGATGAGTACCTGCATACATACATACATACACACACATGCACGCGCACAAACAGACAGGCTGGCAGATGAATAGACGTGTTCATCACACACTTACTCATCATTTTTATTAATAAGTCTATTTTATACTTGTTTATGTATTTACTTTATTTATTCATTCTTTTATTTTTCAATTCGAGAATAATGGTTTATGGTACTTTTTTGTCTCATACTGATTAAACCATGCATACATACATACATACACACATTCATACATACATACATATACACATACATACATACATACATACATACATACATACATACATACATACAATCATGCATACATACATACATACATACATACATACATACATACATACATACATACATACATATACACACATTCATACATACATACATACATACACACATACAATCATACATACATACATACATACATACATACATAATTATATACATACATGCACACATACAGACATACATACATACAGACACACACATACATAATACATACATACATACATACACACACACATACATTCATACATACATACATACATACATTAATACATACATACATGCACACTTACATACATACACACATTAATACATACATACATACACGCATACATACAACAGCGGTGCGGGTGACAGACAAATAGACAGACGTGTTTATGACACTTTTTCTTTTCAAAGACTTAAAGAGTTTAGGAATTCCAGGGAAAACATGCAAATGCCCTTCAGACTCTCAGCTTCCTTCTGAAGCAAATCTGAAATGCATCTCACTGCAGGGACACACGAACTTGTGAGTTGTATTGTATTGTATTGTAAGGTATTTTATTGTATTGTATATCACTTTAAAGTCACGGCATATTTCTCTGCGTGCAACTCGGGCTGATCTCTCTGGGGAAGAGCGCGTGGCCACAAGAGCAGCACCACCCTTTTTTTTTCCTTTTCCTGTCTTCAACTGTATTTGTTTCCCTATCACAGTAGTTTTTTTTTCTACCAAATTTTTCCAGGGACAACTCTCTTGTTGCCGTGGGTATCTTTTACGTGCGCTAAATAGTTATGTGTAGCACACGGGACCTCGGTTTATCGTCTCATCCGAAAAACTAGCACCCAGACCACCACTCACGGTCTAGTGGATGGGGGGAAATGTTTCTAGCCCAAATGGCCCACAGAGTTTATAACCAGAAGCATACTCGTTGAAGCTATGGATAAAAAATAAAACATGTTGATAATCAACACTCCTGTTTTTCTATTCTCTAGAAATGACCGACCGGGTCGGCGGTCTAGAGGTAACGCACCTGCCTAGAAAGCGAAAAGTCCGGGTTCGAAGTGTGTGGTGGTTCGATTCCCGTTCGTGCCCGAATCTTTTTCCTCATCCAATAGACCGTGAGTAGTGGTCTGGGTGCTAGACTTTCGGATGAGACGATAAACTGAGGTTCCGTGTGCAACACGCATTTCAGTGCACGTAGAAGAACCTACGGCAACAAAGAGAGAGTGTTGTCCCTGGCAAAGTTCTGTAGTTTAAAAAAAAAAGCCACATTGATAGGGTGACAAAATACACATGCAGACAGGAAAAGAAAACAAATAATGGGTGGCGCTGCTCTTGTGGCGGCGCGCTCACCCGGGGATAACATTCCGAATGTGACGCAGAGAAATCTGACGTGGCTTAAAAGTGGTGTGAAAATACAAATGCAAATACAAATAATCTCAGGAGACCACAGTTCGCAGGAAGATGTTGTTGTCGTTGTTGTTATTGTGCGTCCCCCCCCCCCCCCCCCAGCTTAACACTCTGGGCAATTACAGACACAGACAATAACTGACACAGCTTTTGGCCTGGGCCCTACAGGCAAATTAAGTAAAGCTTTGGTACGGGGAAAGTGAAGTGCTTTTGCTTGACCACTGCAAGGCTGTTTCCTGTCATTGTTCAGAAAGAATGACTTGAATAAAGACTTGTATCATTCATGGCGGGACGGGATAGCTCAGTGGTCAGAGCGCTCGCTTTCCCCCAGCCAATGTTAACCAGCATCGATTATGGTTGCCATTTGGATGGGTGAACGTTTTTCCGTCTTGGCGTCAGTACAGTCCCCCAGTTCACCCAGCTGTAAAATGGGTACCTGCCCTCTTTAAGGCCAGGGAAGGTAAAACAGCGAGGGAGAGGAGATGGGCGCCGCCCTCAATATACTGGCCCCTGGAGAAGCTGAGGTCTCTGATGCCTCGCTCCCCTACGACCACATAGGTTACGGGAACACCTTTACCTTTATTATTCCTGTGTTTCAGAGAAACGGAATCTTCAGCATCTTCCATCTCAGAGAGCTCCGTTGCCGACAAAGAGGATGTCCAAACATGGCTGCCAACCCACATCACGCTACGACATCTTGCTGCTGGCGTCATCTTTCTCTTCGCTCTGGCAGTGTTAGTCGTTACATTCGCGTTTTCGCCAAATGTGACGTCACATTGACGTCAGTTCGATTTCGCGAGGAGTAATCATGCGGTTTCGTGGTAAGCCAGAAAGTGATCTCTCCCCCGCTTTTTTTTTTCAAAGTTTCTAAAGAACTTTCCTTTTTTTGGGTTTGATTTCATAATTCAATAAAAACGAAATGCTTTCTTTAGGCACCGTTTAGTCCATAAAAGGGGACGGGATAGCTCAGTGGTCAGAACACTTGCTTTCCCCAAGCTAAGGCTGAGTAGTATTGAGCGTGGTTACCACTTGGATGGGTGACCGTTTGCGCGCCTTAGCTTCAGTACAGTCCCCTAGTTCACCCAGCTGTAAAATGGGTACCTGCCCTCTTTAAGGCCAGGGAAGGTAAAGCAGCGAGGGAGAGGAGATGGGCCCCGCCCTCAATATGCGGGTCCCTGGAGAAGATGAGGTCTCTGACACCTCGCTCCCCAACGACCGTATAGGTTCTGGGAACATCTTTATCTTTAGTCTAGACTGTTTATATAAAAGTTCTGCAATATGCAAAATACTTGTTTGGAGTTCAAAGAGAAAAATCGAAAGTGTTAACAGTGAATTTCTGTGTTTTATCAAGTTGTGGTAGTCCTGCTCTCAATAAAAACAAGAAAAATGAAAAAAAAATGAAAAAAAGAAACGGGGAGTTTAAGCGAAAGCTTAACCTGCGTGTGTGACTACTTCCTAACTCTACTTTTAGTTTGTAATCACTTTCTTTGCAAGTGTTTGGTTATTTACTTCTCTAATCCATAACTTTGGGGTTCGTTTGTTAGGGCTTTTTATCGTTGTTGTTGCTGGATTCGTGCTTCCATTATCAACAGCTGATACAGACTCATGCTGTTGTGTCTGAATAGGGTGTGTGTTTGTATGTGTGTGTGTGTGTGTGGTGTGTGTGTGTGTGTGTGTGTGTGTGTGTGTGTGTGTGTGTGTGTGTGTGTTGTGGTGTGGTGTGTTGGTGTTTGTGTGTGTGCGTGTGTGTGTGTGTGTTGTGTGTGTGTGGTGTGTGTGTGTGTGTGTGTGTGTGGTGTGTCTATGTCTGTGTCTGTGTATGAAACAGATTGTCTTGAATCATTATCTACAAAACTGCTGCTACACTTCCTTTTAAAATCACCTTTTCTGTTGATATATGTCCGCTAGCAGATAGGCGACCTTTGGATTCGTGGAGTAGAAATAATGTTTAGCAATGAAAGGTGCGAATGTCTGAAATGGTAGTTCCTTGCAGTCCTAGGCAAACTCTTGTGTTGTTGTTGTTGCTGTTGTTGTTGTTGTTGTTTCTGGCTGTCTCGTCTTCTGTGACGTTCCTGTCCTGCTGTTCTCATGCCGCTCATGCCAATCTCTCCGTCCAGTCCATACTTAGATTCGTTATGTCGCATCCTGAGGGTCGGAAGTCCACAGGGAGAGAGCCCATCAATGTCAAGCCACTGTAGGGCCACCAGCCAGAGGGGCCCTGCACCGCTGCTGGGTCACTTTGGTGGTGTTCAGTGGTGCCTGTTCTAAGCTAACATACGCAGGACATCACCTACTAAGCCCCCTACTACGACAATATCAGCTCAGTCGCGGAGCCATACTGAGTGAGTCGCCCACTTGAGGTGGCGACCACCACAACGTCCTTCCAACGACCGTCCCCCGTAGAACCTCCAACCGCAAAGGCTTTGAAACAAACTCAATACAGGCACAGAAGTGTATTGGGAAACCTAATCTGAGGTCACCACGAGACCAGAGCAACCGGGACCACCGAATCAGAGACAATTTGTTGTTGTTTTTTGCGTGACGATCAGTGCTAATGAGGATGACGTAATGCTGCTGCTGTGGAAGTGCATGTGCTTTGAGGCTACTTGACAGGGTTGTACTCTACGCTTACTATCGTAATATATAATCCCGGCGTCAACCAGGCCCGAGAGATACAGACACCTGCAGTGCTGGTCAGGTAATTTGAGCAACACTCTCCAACTCGCACCCGTAAAATGGATGAAGCTCGACTGTGTGGTCCCAGTCTTCCCAATGAGTCCACAGCACACTAACTCTGGGAGGGAGCCGGCCGGAGTCCGATTAATCCCTATGACTCTTATGGGAGAATCGAACCCGCGACCTTCCAGTCCGTAACCCAAGGCGCTAACCACTGCGCCAAGGCGGCTGGTTTTGTTTTGTTTTCTGTTTTTGTTCTTTTTTTGTTTAGAACTTTACACTTGTTATCGGCATAGATTTTGTCAGTATAATGACTTAGCCGATGACCATATTGATTTGATTGAGCTTTTTGACTGACAACTTGAACTGTTTGCTAAATAGTCGTCCATAGAACTATCAAAGAAGAGTTATCTTTGTTCAAACTTTGGTGTGTGTTGGTTTGTGGTGTTGTTTGGATAAGTCGATGGTTAGTATCTTGTCCTTCTGCTTCTTCTGCTTCTTCTGCTTCTTCTTCTTCTTCTTCTTCTTCTTCTTCTTCTTCTCTTCTTCTCTTCTTCTTCTTCTTCTTCTTCTTCTTCTTCTTCTTCTTCTTCTTCTTCTTCTTCTTCTTCTCTTCTTCTTCTTCTTCAAATTCATCATCTTCTTCTTCTTCCTTCTTTCTTCTTTTCATTTTTTCTTCTTTCTTTCCTCTTCCTTCCTTCTTGTGCTTCTGTCTCTTTTTCGGTTGTTCAGCTTTTTCTTGTGTCTTGCCTTTATTTTCTCTTTCCTTTTCTTTCTCTCCCCTTCTATCAACTCGTCTGTCTGCCTATCTTTTCTATATGCTACTTCTGTCTGTCTGTCTCTCTGTCTTATCTTTATTCCTCTTTCTTTATATATCTTCTTTTATGCATTCATTCATTTTTTATTCTTTCTTTCTTTCTTTTTTTAATTGTTTCTTTTTCTTTTTTCCTTTCTTTTTTTCTTTTCTTTCTTTCTTGTCTTTCTTTTCTTTTTTCTATATCTTCTCTCTGTCTCTTCTCTCTTCCTTCTCTTCATCCTCTCTCTCTCTCTCTCTTCTCTTACTTTCCTCTCCTTTTTCTGTCTTTCTTACTTTCTTTCCTTCCATCTTTCTTTCTTTCCTTCTTCCCACCTTCCTTTTGCCTTTCTCTCTTCATTCTTATTGTCTGTAACATTTATACATGACAGACAGACACACTGTGTGCACATCAAACAGATTGTGACGTGCTCTCATACAAAAGAGTACTATCGACACAACACATGGCTGGATGCATGCCATTTATTTATCAGGCTTGGTACACACTTTACTTTTCTGTTTCGAATTGAAAGGCAATCAACTAGATCTACATTAACTTATCTTCACACTCCATAATGTGTGTGTGTGTGTGAGTGTGTGTGTGTGTGTGGTGTTGTGTGGTGTGTGTGTGTGTGTGAGAGAGAGAGATTTTATTTTAAATTTTATTTTATTTTATTCTTCTGGTTTTGAGGATAACGGAATGAGCATTCGAGGGCTTTTATGTATCTAGTCCTCGTGTGTATGTACTCTGTGAGAGAAAGAGAGAGAGAGAGAGAGAGAGAGAGAGAGAGAGAGAGAGAGAGAGAGAGAGAAACAGAGAGGGACAGAGAGAGGGACAGAGACAGATTCAGTAACGCCATGGTCCATTAAAAGCGTGTTTACAATGAACTGGCAGCAAATTATACTGAACATTTACATATTCACGCCAAATAAACGTTTCAGTTGGGGTTTTTTTTAACATAGGCACAGAAACAGACAGAGACAGAGAGAAACAGACAGTCAGACCGGCAGACAGACAGAGAGAGAGAGAGGTCTGAACTTTGAAATTGTTTAATAATGCACAACGGCCTTTGGCCACAATGAATGTCAAGGTACAAGTGAGGAAAGAAGGTGTGTGTGTGTGGGGGGGGGGATTAAACATAACTTCTCAAAAGCTTTGTTCAGACCCTGGCAATGCAAACAAGCACGCATATTTCATAAACATGAATAAAGTGCTGAATCAGAGAGAGAGAGAGAGAGAGAGGCCATATTGTTTTGTATGAGCCATTTCAAGACAATCACATGTCAGGGAAAAAACAAAAGATCAAACACATATACAACGTTACCAACGGTCAGGCGAATAAACTGAGAAATAACGAATGAATTAATAAATTTTGAGAGAAGGCATGTGTGCGCGTACACGCGCGCGCGTGAGGGGGGGGGGAGAAATAGAGAGAGAGAGAGAGAGAGAGAGAGAGAGAGAGAGAGAGAGAGAGAGAGAAATTCTTTTTTTTGAAGATAATGAATAAGCACCCATGTGCTTTTTTACATCTAGTCCCCGCCCTTAGGGATATATATAAGAGAGAGAGAGAGAGAGAGAGAGAGAGAGAGAGTGAGTGTGTGTGTTTGTGTGTGTGTGTTGAGGTGGAATTGAACCTAAGACTGTTCGTGTTTTTTGTCCACCTGCTGGGGGAGGGAGAGAGACAGACAGACAGACAGACAGACAGACAGACAGAGAAACTGAGACAGAGAGAGCAAAGCGCGCATGAAAACATTAATTTTCATGTCCGTTGTAAGAAAACGCTAAACAAAACAAAAAGAAAATAATTTCAAATATCAAACCATCAGGCACCAAGAAAACAAAAAGAACTCTTAGGATCACATCACCCTCATCACCCTCATCACCCTCTCCCACCTCCGCTCCCTCCCACATAGTGCAGAAATCAATCAGGCAAACAAGCAGCCACAAGAACCCACAACACGAACACAATCTACCCTGTTCAAATAACAATGATCGCACAACTGCAGCAACGTATTTCAAATACACAACATGGAGCAATTACTTTGAAACAAATAGCAACGTAAAGCAAAGAAGTCTTCTACAATTCTAAGGGGATGGTAATAGTGGTGTGAGAGAGATGGCAAAGGAGGAAAGGAAGGAAAGGGAGGGTGGAGAGAGAGAGAGAGAGAGAGAGAGAGTGGGAGGGGGGGGAGAGGGGGGGGTAGGTTTAGAGAATATAGTTATTGTAACTAGAAATAATTTAGAGACTCAGAATTTGAGTGAGAGAGAGAGAGAGGGGGGGGGGGGAGGGGAGGTTTATAGATTATAATTATTGTAACTAGAAATGATTTAGAGACTCAGAATTTGAGTGAGAGAGAGAGGGGGGAGGGTAGGTTTAGAGATTATAATTATTGTAACTAGAAATGATCGAGAGACTCAGAATTTGAGTGTGAGAAAGAGAGGGGGGGAGGGTAGGTTTAGAGATTATGAATTATTGTAACTAGAAATGATTTAGAGACTCAGAATTTGAGAGAGAAAGAGAGAGAGAGGGGGGGGGAGGGTAGGTTTAGAGATTTTGATTATTGTAACTAGAAATGATTAGAAACTCAGAATTTGAGTGTGTGAAAGAGAGGGGGGAGGGTAGGTTTAGATATTATAATTATTGTAACTAGAAATGATTTAGAGACTCAGAATTTGAGAGAGAAAGAGAGAGAGGGGGGGGGGAGGGTAGGTTTAGAGATTATGATTATTGTAACTAGAAATGATTTAGAGACTCAGAATTTGAGTGTGTGAAAGAGAGGGGGGAGGGTAGGTTTAGATATTATAATTATTGTAACTAGAAATGATTAAGAGCCTCACAATTTGCTAATTTCTCCATCAAGAATTTGTGAAAGTAGGTTTAGCAACATTATTGAGAAACAGAGAGAGACAGACAGACAGACAGAGAAAGAATAGAGAGTTGGACAGAGGCCAGAGAGAGAGAGAGAGAGAGAGAGAGAGAGAGAGAGAGAGAGAGAGAGAGAGAGAGAGAGAGAGAGAGAGAGAGAGAGAGAGAGCATAAAGGTAGGTTCAAAGATTAAAGTTATATATCGTAACTGGAATGATTTGGAAACTCAGAATTTGCTAAGTTCCTGCTACCAGTGAAATTTCCCACCATTTTAGCAGTTTGTAATAGCACGTGTGTTCTGAATTGGCTGGTCCTGTACAGTAAAACGAGCCTGTTACAAAGCAAGTGTATTACAAATGGATTCAGTTATTCATGGACACAGTCAGCTAAATCTACTTCTTGTCTGAAAGGCAGTGACTTTTATAGTTAAACACATTACAAGCGCAAATTCTAGAAAAGAAATACAACTGAACATTAACAAACAAACAAATAAATGAATAAACAGACCACCAGACAAACACACACATACACACACACACACACGCACGCACGCATGCACGCACGCACACACACAGCACTTCATAATGTCAGTTGCTGAAGTTATATATTCTTCACCTGTAAGACCATTACTGTAATTATATATATATATATATATATATATATATATATGTGTGTGTGTGTGTGTGTGTGTGTGTGTGTGTGTGTGTGTGTGTGTGTGTGTGTGCATGTAAGGGAGAGAAGGAGAGAGAGAGAGAGAGAGAGAGAGAGAGAGAGAGAGAGAGAGAGAGAGAGATGGGGTGTGTATAGGTACTTTGGTATGAATGCGAGTGTGTCTAAATCACCATGTAGTGAATAGACATTAAACAAAACAAAACAAACAAACAAAGCACACACAGAGGCATACAATGAAACAGACCATCAACAAACAACCAACCAAACCCAAAAAAACCCTAGTAAATAATTAAACAAACAAAGCAACAAACGAACAAACCAACATGCCAAACAGAAAAAACAAACAAATCGAAAAAACAAAGCAAGGAATTGACACAGACAAACAAACAAGAAGACAAGTAAACAAACACACAAAAATAACCCGCAAGTGAAAAACAAGGTAAGGAATTAAGTGAAGGTTTAGGTTTAGGTATGTGATTCCATATTCGTAGTAAGTTTTCAGGAATAAAACCACAGTTCCAAAACGTGTATTGCACACATTGCTTGTACATAAACACACGTGTAGGCAAATTTGTGGCACAGAATCATATATTACACCAATACATTAGAAACATAGATTATATCACTTTGATATGCAAACAATTCTAGATCATCTTTGTCATGGTTTTTTTTTGGGGGGAGGGTGTACAATTTATTACACAATACAATCCAATACAATTCGATCCATTCCAATCTAATCCGATCTAATGAAGTAAAACACAATACATAAACCTACAATGTAATACATTACACCACCGCGATACAATCCGGTGAGATACCATACAACGCACAATACAATGCAGCGTAATACAAAGTAATGCAATGGGATGCAATACGCCACAGTTCCGTGCAATACAGCACAATACAGTACAACACAACACACAAGACAATACAACGCAATGTAAAATGATACAACGCAACAAGACAAACACTCCACACCACAACACGGTACAATACTACACTATTCTACAAAACAATTTCGGAAAGAAACTTCAGTTAAAAACCAGACACATCCCCCAACATATTGGAACGCAGCTATATCTTAATGGTAGCTACACTGTCGCATACGCAAAAATATCACCCACTGGTGAAACTCGCATCTGTAGCCGAAGAACAACACAAACAACAACAACAACAACAGAGCATCAAACAATAAAACCTATAACTTAACAAGCGAACAGTCGTGTTGCAGACCAGCTACGGCAACCTCAAGGATTGCTGAAAGTCGTGTAAGACTTCATAGACTGAAAGCTCCAACCCGTAGCAGCTGCCAACCCGCGACCCCAACCCAACAGAAGCTCGCACCGATGACCTTCACGACCTTCGGGGTCAAAGTTCGTTCCCCAGCATCCGGAAGTGCTTGCGCAGGTCACCGCGCATGCGATCTTGGACGTTGCGGGCACGGGTGTCATGGTGTCTGCATTTCTCCTAGAGCTAAGCTCTTCGAAGAACTGGGAGGACTTCTTCAGTTCTGGAAAACGTGGAAAGTTGATCAATGTTAGTGTTTGGTAACAGTTGGAACTGTGTGTGTGTGTGTGTGTGTGTGTGTGTGTGTGTGTGTGTGTGTGTGTGTGTGTGTGTGTGTGTGTGAGTGTGTGTGTGTGTGTGTGTGTGTGTGTGTGTGTGTGTGTGTGTGTGTGTGTGTGGTGTGTGTGTGTGTGTGGTGTGTGTGTGTGTGTGTGTGTGTGTGAGTGTGTGTGGTGTGAGTGTGTGTGTGTGTGTGTGTGTGTGTGTGTGTGTGTGTGTGCGTTCGTGCGCGCGCTGACTTCGACAGACAGACAGACAGACAGAGACTGGAACAACGTTTTGTTCACCAAGTAGGCAAATAGAAGTGCAGGTTTGTGGAATGGATGAACAACCTTCAATTAGAAAAAAACAACAACTTAGTACCTAAAACATGCCTGCTCAATGTTGTCGGATAGAAAATAATAATTGCGTAGCGTTGATGGGCCTAAAGTTGAGCTGAAAGTTTAGACTTTGGAGACACGAGGCAAGGTTAAGGCTTCACACACACACACACACACACACACACACACACACACACACACACACACACACACACACACACACACACACAGAGTTAAGGAGACCATATAGAATGTAGGAATGGCGGTGTGACAGGAAACATGGCATAAGCACACACACACACACACACACACACACACACACACACACACACACACACACACACACACACACAGAGATAAGGAGACCATACAGAATGTAGGAATGGCGTGCGACAGGAAACATGGCATAAACACACACACACACACACACACACACACACACACACACACACACACAGAAAGAGAGAGAGAAAAGGAAACAATACAGAATGTAGGGATGGCAGTATGACAGGAAACATGGCATAAACACACACACACACACACACACACACACACACACACAGAGAAAGAGAGAGAGAAAAGGAAACAATACAGAATGTAGGGATGGCAGTATGACAGGAAACATGGCATAAACACACACACACACGCATACACACACAACACACACACACAGAGTTAAGGAGACAATACAGAATGTAGGAATGGTGGTGCGACAGAACAAATGGCATAAACACACACACGCACACACACACACACACACACACACACACACACACACACACACACACACACACACACACACACACATACACACACACACACATACACACACACAGAGAGTTAAGGAGACCATACAGAATGTAGGAATGGCAGTATGACAGGGGAAAACGGCATAAACACACACACACACACACACACACACACACACACACACACACACACACACACACACACACACACACACACACACACACAGAAAGAGAGAGAGAGAGAAAAGGAAACAATACAGAATGTAGGGATGGCAGTATGACAGGAAAAATGGCATAAACACACTCACACACACTCGCGTGTGTGTGCGCGCGCACACACACACACACACACACACACACACACACACACACACACAGAAGTAGGCAATAAATAATGTAGGGATGGCAGTATGAGAAGAAAAATGGCATAAACACACTCACACACACTCGCGCGCACACACACACACAGACAACACACACACACACAACACACACACACACACACACACACACACACACACACACACGTAGACACCACAGAATGTAGGGATGGCAGTATATGACAGGTAAAGTGGCATACCCTGACATGGGTAGATGATTCCTGGTGACGATAAACATTTTGGAATATCTGGGGAAAGAAGAAAAATCAATCAATCAACAAATCAACCCATCATTCAATTAGTCAACTAACCCATCAAACACTTATGAAATTAAACATACAGGAATACCTATGAAAATATTGATCAATCAACCAATCAATCAAGAAATCCATCAAATGATAAATCGGTCTCAGTTTACATGAATGTTGAGAGAGAGAGACAGACAGACAGACAGACAGACAGAAACACACACACACACACACACATGCGTGCGCGCAGATAGGTAGACAGAGTTTGTACAGACAGAAACAGGCAGACAGACACACACTACAGAGAAAAAGAGAACAAAAAACAAACAAACCGGACAGAACCCTCACAATCCTCTCAACAAAACTATCACCAACGAAATGCTCTATCAATAATACCCGTTTATTTGTCCCCCCCCACCCCACCCCACCCAACCCTAGGCCCTGTGCAGGTGCAGTGTGGCATGCCAGACTCTGGCTTATCTTCATGATCAATCGCAGTCGGCTTTTACCGCAAAACCAACTCTGCTAACGGGATAGCTCAGTGGTCGGAGCACTCGCTTTTTCCCCCCAGCCAAGGTTAAGCAGCATCGAGCGTGGTTACCACTTGGATGGGTGACCGTTTGCGCGCCTTGGCTTCAGTACAGTTCACCCAGCTGTAAATGGGTACCTGCCCTCTTTAGGGTCAGGGAAGGTAAAGCAGCGAGGGAGAGAGGAGATGGGCCCTCAATACGCTGGCCCCTAAAGAAGTGAGTTCTTTGACGCCTCGCTCCCCCTACGACCGTATAGGTTATGGACACCTTTACCTTTACTCTGCTAGCTTAACCTGTGGACAGTAGAGGGGCTCTTTAGGGTCAGGGAAGGTAAAGCAGCGAGGGAGAGGAGATGGGCGCCGCCCTCAATATGCTGGCTCCTAAAATAGTAAGGTCTTTGACACCTCGCTCCCCCTACGATCTTATCAGGTTATGGGACACCTTTACCTTTACTCTGCTAGCCTAACCCACAAGCAGTAGAAGGGGCCCCACTTCAATCAACCTTCAGGTCAATCGTTTCCCTCTTTTTGTTCACTACTTCATGAATAATTCCAGCTGTTGTGTCGACTTTTTGTTTGCGCAGGCGGCTTATTTCTTGTCTACAACAAATAGAACTGAGCTAATTCTGTATGTCAATAAAATGCACATAAGTAGGCGAATGTTCAGGCTTTGCTTTTTGTTTGGTTGGTTGGTTGGGTATTTTTGGTTTTAGCTCTTTGAAACCTGGTGGGGGTATTTTAGGCTCACGTTTTCGTATCACAATAGTAATCGATTGCTTTGCAAACAGAGCCAAGTGCTGCCATTATTCTTTTTGGCATTTAATGGGGTTTTTTTGGGGGGTCTGATATTACAGATATTGACAACGAAATAGAACTTGGTTTGGACAAATTGCTGCTTTGCACTTTGGACCAAATAGCCCGTTCATTTCTGATAATTACCACACCAATATTACTATATTTATTGTGACATAATCATGATACTTGTTATTACATATATATCATTATACTCATGCATTGGTAAGACGTTAGACTTGCCACAACTACCCACTCTAACCTTTCAGCAAAATGACCATTTCACTTATGGTATAATACAGTCATTAAAACGACACGGAACATTCAGTTAACAACTAGGTAAAGGTAAAGGTAAAGGAGTCCCATAACCTATATGGTCGTAGGGGAGCGAGGCGTCAGAGACCTCACTTCTCTAGGGCCAGCATATTGAGGGCGGCGCCCATCTCCTCTCCCTCGCTGCTTTACCTTCCCTGACCCTAAAGAGGGCAGGTACCCATTTACAGCTGGGGGAACTGTACTGAAGCCAAGGCGCGCAAACGGTCACCCATCCAACTGGTAACCACGCTCGACGCTGCTTAACTTGGCTGGGGAAAAGCGAGTGCTCCGACCACTGAGCTATTCCGTCCCCAGTTAACAACTACTTCCTTTGATTTGATACAATCCCCCACTCCTCCTTCCCTCTTGAATTTTGATACCATACCCTACAGATAGACGATAAAAAGGATACCGGACAAAAAAGCAGATATCTTTAAAAAATATCTTGTTTGGCGTTCCCCAGCCTAACACTCTGGGGGCTACTTAAAATAATGCACTCTCATCCCACCAGAAAATCACTATGAGACCGCAAGTACACACAGGATGACAAGTTAGTGTCTTTGGTTGTTTCAAATGCTTCACCTTTTCAGCAGCCATACTCCGACTTCAGAGAATTGTTTTTTTTTAATCCCATTTAATGAATACTAAGGATGTTTCAGAGAGGGGGCTGGCTGGCCTTGAGTGGAACGATTTGCTACGGAAAGCAGGGGACCGCGGGGAGTGGAGGAAGCTGGTTGCAAAATCTTCATTGATGCCCCCGACGGTCCACGGGGCTACGGGATAGGTGAAGGTGAAGGGTATTAGGCTAAGAGCTGGTCAAGGATTCAGATGATCTCAAACTCTAACATTGAAAAGCATAGCAAGACTTTAATGCAGGCCCCTTACGCATTATAGTCTACATCAGTTGATATTTTTGTGTGTTTTGTTTTATCAAACCTTGCTTGGCGCAGTCCTCGTTCTTGTATTGATCCCCATCCATGTCTGCAGAGCAAACACACATATGCACGCACGCACGCACGCACACGCACACACGCGAACAATAACTATGTCCACAAGAATGGTTATAAGTGGGGTGGGTAACAACTAGCGCAAATCATTACCAAAGACCCCCCACTGCTGCACATGCATATATTCACACGCTCTCAGAGATGCAAGAAAGCGTGCGTGCGTGCGTGCGCACGAGCTCGCACACACACACACACGCACGCACACACACACACACACACACACACACACACACACACACACACACACACACACACACACACACACACACACTGTGACAGTATATTACAACGTGAAATCGCTTTGGCGTTAAAGTAGTGTCCTTTTAGTAATCTCCTGTAGCATAATGTGATGGCATCGTTCATTAGACTGCCTTTTCTGAGGCAGAGAAATTTTCCCCGCTGTGTGTGTGTGTGTGTGTGTTTTAAAAAATTGTTTCCGTTTTTACTTCAAAACAGGCATCTTTCATTTTCAATACTTTGATTGATGATAGGTTGTTGTTGGGTTTTTTTTTTGGATAGTGTTAAATTTTATATCAGTTTTGCTGTTATGTTGATAGTTCATGGCTACATCGTTAACATAATTTCCGCTAGTTCATTTTTCTTCTAATATCACTTGTTGTGAATATATCTCTAAAAGAAAAAATAACATATTTGACCTTTTGAAGTAAAAAAACAACTGACCCCCCCAAAAAAAAGAAAAAGAAAAAAGAACCCAACCCAAAACCCCCAAGCTTGCTGTGACGTCACCTTGGGGGTCTGCATTGACGTAGCAAGGTTCTTCGTCAATGGCTCCGTCACAATCATTGTCGATTCCGTCACCAGCAGCATAGGTCTGTGTAGGACAAGGGGGTCGTGGTAGCGGGCCGGAGTTCTGGGGAAAACGGAACAATGCTGATATCACAACTCACCCTCAAGTGCATTCTAGTTTCTTAGCACCATTCTGGTTTTTGTTTTGTTTTTAAAATTCTCCTGAAGCCTTGAGGAAGAAGGTGGCAGGATGGTTAAGACGTTTGTCTGCCAACAAGTAAACCGTGAGGTTCTGGGTTCGATTCCCAGCCTCGCCCTTTCTTCCCAGTTTGACTAAAAAATCGAACTGAATGTCAAAATCCTTCGGATGAGACTGTAAACCGAGGCCCCTGTGTGCGAACACATGCAGAACATCTTGCGCACACGTTAAATCCTGTTCCGCTTTTCGAACGAGTAGGCCATTGTGTGCCGGTAGGAACAGATGACAGAATTTACAAACTGCGTACACACGGGGGCGGGATGTAAAAAGTTAAAGCACCTGAGTGCTTATTCCATTATCCTCGATATTTATTTATTTTTAAAAGAAAAAAAGCGCTTTGATTTGTTGCTTTACAAGATTCAGCGCTATATAAATTCCATACATTATTATTATTATTATTATTAAGCCTGAAAACCTCCAACATAATGCTGATAAGTTATTCTCAGGTGCACTCTATATCCAAGTACCATTCTGGTATTGTTAATTCTCACGAAGTCTGAAAGAATAATGCTGATTTCAAACCTAAAATTTTTCTCTCCTGTTTCATTTCATAGCTGTCCCTGCTTTTCAACAGCCAAAAATCCCATCACCCTGCCAAAGTGTATAATCTGTGTGTGTGGTGTGTGTTGTGTGGTGTGTGTGTGTGTGTGTGTGTTGTGTGTGGTGTCTGTGTGTGTGTGTGTGTGTGTGTGCATGTGTGTGTGTGTACATTTGCACTTGTTAGAACTATTATTTGCTATCGGTTGCATGACTGTGTAAGAATGAGTTGAGTGCAAGCGCTTTGATTTGTCTGTGCAAGATACAGCGCTATATAATTTCCATTTATTATTATTACTATTATATTACCATTTATTCTCAGGTGAACTCCAGTTTCTAAGTATCAATCTGCTTTTTTGTTTAAATCTCCCGAGGTCTGTGAAAAAAAACACCCAACAATAATGCTGATATTACAAGTTATTCCCAGGTGCATTCTAGTTTCCAAGTACCATTCTGCTTTTGTGTTAATTTTCCCGAGGTCTGGAAAAAACAAAATAAATGCTGATATTATAACTTATTCTCAGGTGCATACTAGTTTTTTTTTTAACTTAAGCACCTTTCTGTTGTTTTGATTTAATTCTCCTTTAGTCTACCAAGTCTATATCTCCGGGGAAAAAAGTAGCCCCTAGTCAGCTAGACTTCGAAAGATCGAAAAGTGTCAATCAGAGTAAAGTGTTTTAAAATTTACGTGTCTGCCACAGATACAAGATGGAACGATGTTGTTCGGTGGTCTAGAGGTGATGTGCCGCACTTTCCTAGACATCCAGCACCGCAGATCGAGTCCCCGCCCCCCCCCCCCCCCCCCCCCCCCCCCCCCCCCCCCCCCCCCCCCCCCCCCGCCCCCCTTCCACAGAATTTGTCACCTTGTCAACTAGGTCCTAGGTAGTGGTCTGGAATCAATCGATACTGGTCTTTTTAAATAATGTGATAAACCGATATTCCGAGTGCTTCGTTTCTTTTGAGATAAAAGACTACAGCAGGAAGAGAGTTATTCCTGGAAAGATTCTGCACAAAAGGCCCACCCTGGCAAAGAACGAAAAAACAAAACAAAACAAAAAATAAAGAATGCACCACGAGAAAGTAAGGTCAATGGATGCATCCATGGTGCCTCATTATGACAATTCGCTCTCCCAAGGGAGAAATTGGTTTGAATTTTAAGCAGCGAAGTTTGCGGTGACTGAAACTGCCGCACAAAACATTGAGATACAATACAATACGGCACGCTGTGGTGCGACACGATGAGTTGTGCAATACAATGCAATATCGATCAAAAATGCACTCCAGCTTTGCAACAAGCACAAACCTGCTTTTGCACTGCTCTCGCAAATCACATTCGACATGCGAATAAAATTATAAGCTTTGAAATCCGGCCTCAAGACACATTTATTTCAATTCTAAGATTCTCCCCTCTTGTTCCATTTTATTTTTGTCCCTGCCCTCAACAGCCCAAAACCCCATCACCCTGCCGGAGTGTACAACCTTTATGTATTTGCGTGTGTGTGCGTGCGTGCGTGCGAGCGTGTGTGTATACATTTGAATTTGTAAAAAAATAACCATATTAATTGTAAATGGCTGCATGTGAATGTGTAGGATGAAAAATAGCGCTTTGATTTGTTTTTCTGCAAGATATAGCGCTATATAAATTCCATGTTTTCTTCTTCTTCTTCTTCTTCTTCTTCTTCTTCTTCTCCTTTATTATTATTATTATTATTATTATTATTATTATATTCGATGCCTGCATCGCTGAAAGTAGTTGAAGAGAAAACGGTCTAGTTGCAATCACATTGTTACAACGCATACATTGTGCATTCTGCATTACAACAATAGACTGTGAATTCCTTGTTTCTCTTGCACAATGGGTTCTAGTTCCAGCACTGATGCAATAGAAGAGAGAAACAACTCTGCAGTATTCAGTAAGTTGGAAACTATGTAACGTTTTTGGTCAGTTGTATACTGCTATTTTGCGAAACACTTTGCCGCAGTGTAATATCAATACATCGTTGTGTCTAAGTTGTTAATTCACATCCTACATTTTGTGTTGCTGCAGCAGAATCAAGATTCTCTGTTGCTGCAGTTGGTTTTAGTCTTGCATTGCTGCAGCTAGTTTGAAATTATGCGTTATGTAATATTCATAATATATTATGAATTGTGGCTATGTGCCTGTATGCTTGTATACGTAATCCATCCATCCGTTCTCCCGTCACTTCATGTTCTTACACACACACACACACACACACACACACACACACACACACACACACACACACACACACACACAGAGGCATGACTCACAAACAATACAGTAATGATAAAAGCGACAGACCCAGAAGCAGATTATTTTATAAAGACAGTCATAACAAACAATAATATAATCATTATAGTGCTGATCTGAGCACTCACCTGATTCACCACCTGCCCGTGCGTGAGTGCCATCGCCCAACACTCGCACCTACTCGCGTAATACACGTGCGCGTTCATCTTGGGCCCGCCCGCTTCCCCCAGCGTGCAAGGGACATCACTCGACCCCAAACGCACGTGACCTACCACGTGGCTGGTCGAACCAGTCACAGCGCGCCACGTCACGTTCTTCGCCGCGCTCAACACCTGCCCGTTCAGCTTCACGGAACCTTTCTCACTGTCCAAAACGGTGATGACCACGTACATCTCCTGCGAGCCAGGCTCCGTCACGACATGGTAGACATCCGTAGCATGCTCCCACGGGGACAAGATCAGCATGGCGGGGTCTCCGCCGTCTGTCGCTGGCCGCGGCTGCTCCCGCGTGTACTGAATGACCATCACCGGCTTGTCAGCCACAGCCTTCATGAGCTCCCCATCCTTGAGATCGAACTCGGCGAAGCCTCCAGCTTCTTGGATTCTGAGGACCAGGGCCGCAGTTGCCAGGGTGACGGAGGTCATGGGTTCTTTGGCCACGAAGCGGTAGTAGTCCCCAGCCGTCTGCCCCGGGAGGTGGATGAGGATGAAGGTGAAGGCCCAGTGGGAGGTCGGGGGCATCTGCTCCAGAAGGTGGGACAGGCAGAGTTTGCCCGAGAGGCTGGTTCGGTTCTGGCCGCTCAGCACCGCCACGGGTTTGCTGCTGTTGATGCGGGTCCCTGTCAGGTCGGTTGAGGACTGCAAAGTGGTGGTGGTGGTGATGGTCGGGGGTGAGGTGTACGGTAGGGTGGTAGTGAATATAGCGATTGTTGTGCTGACAATGATGATGGTGTTATTGAGGAGGAGGAGGCGGCGGCGGAGGAGGAGGAAGAGTAGTAGGAGTAGTAGTAGTTGGAGGAGGAGGAGGAGGAGTGGTTGTAGTTGTGGTTGTGATTGTAGAAGTAGTTGTTGTGGTTGAAGTAGTAGCAGTAGTAGTAGTGGTTGTATTAGTATTTAGTAGCAGCAGTTGTAGTTGGAGGAGGAGGAGGAGTGGTTGTGGTGGTTGTAGTAGTAGTAGTTGTGGTTGTTATTGTGGTTGTGGTTGTAGAAGTAGCAGTAGTAGTAGTGGTTGTAGTAGTATTAGTTTTTAGTAGCAGCAGCAGTAGTAGTAGCAGTTGTAGTTGCAGTAGTAGTAGTTGTGGTTGTAGTAGTAGCGTTTGCAGTTGTAGTAGTAATAGTTGTGGTTGTCGTAGTTGTGGTTGTAGTAGTAGCATTTGTGGTTGTAGTAGTAATAGTAGTAGTTGTGGTTGAAACAGTAGCTGTTGTAGTTGTAGTAATAGCAGTTGTGGTGGTAGTAGTAGTTGTTGTTGCTGTAGTAGAGTAGTGAGTAGTAGTAGTAGAAACAGCAGCAGCAGCAGCAGCAACAGCAGTAGTAGTAGTAGCAGCAGCAGCAGTTGTCGTCGTAGTAGTAGTAGTAGCAGGAGCAGCAGCAGTAGCAGCAGCAGCAGCAGCAGCAGCAGTAGTAGTAGATGAAGAAAATGATGATGATGATGATGATGATGATCTTCTTCTCTCGTTCGCTTCACACAATCTGATGTGTCCGGGGGGGGGGGGGGGGGGAAATAACTGCAAGTCCTTTCCAGCTCCTCTCGTGGGCCATACAGCTTAGTTTCCAGGGTATCTCCGTCAGCCACACAATCTTCCTCAGGTCACTGTGTACACCTTTGGAGGATGTGCTCGCCAGTCTGATGATGATGATGATAACGATGATGATGGTGAAGAAGATGATGATGTTGACAAAAGGAGGAGGGGGATATCAACTACCATTTCCGTAATTAAATGTAATACCACAATTATAGTATAAGATTATTTTGTCAATAGCTTGATTGACCTGAATTATTTTTTGGGGGGGAGGGTTATTTTTGCTTAGTTTTTGTCTTTGAGAATGAATGTAATACATTTCAAAAGACGGAAAGCATAGCGCTCCCCCACTCCCCCAAATAGACTATAGCCACACAACACACACACACTCTCTCTCATATCACACACACTCACTCACTCATTCACACACACACTCTCATTCACACACACATACACCTCTCTCTCTCTCACATACCCACTCACTCATTCACACATACACTCATTCACCATACACACACACTCTCTCACATACACTCACTCATTCACTCACACACACATCACACACACACTCACTCACACACACTTTCACACACATCACACACACACTCACACACATTCACACACACATACACACACACTCCCTCTCACACACACTCACTCATTCACACACACACAAACACACACACTCACTCACACACATACACACACACTCTCTCTCTCACACACACACTCACTCACTCATTCACACACACACACACACTATCTCTCCCTCTCTCACACATATACACACATTCTCTCTCTCTCTCTCTCTCTCTCTCTCTCTCTCTCCTCTCTCTCTCTCTCTCTCTCTCTCTCTCTCACACACACACACACACACGGACACAAAGGGAACAAAGGCTGTTGCCTCTGCATATTCCTTTTCCTTGTTTAGGAAAATTTGGTTTTTCGTTCGTCCTTCTCTCACTTAAGTCACATAATTATCTTAAAGCAAACAGGCTTAAGAACAAAAATATAATAATATAAAGACACATTCAAGATAAAGACACAAGTTCATCAGTCAGTTAAATAACAGCATAAACTAATCAGTCAATAAATCAATCCATCAACCAGGCGAACTCCCTCCACGTCACGTCTCACCTGCAACTGCATCGTCTGCAGCCGTTTCAGGCGGAACGTGATGACGTCATTCCGAAAATACGTCACGCCTTGCAGCACAAAACGCTCCGCCGTCGATGTTGATGCTTCCGCTGCTGCTGCTGCTGCTTCTGCTGCTGCGGCACTGACACTAAAGGACTCTCTGTGCTCTGGCGGGAAAGTCAAGGTGACCTCGGTGTCGTCATAGGGGGCAGAAACGGTAACGAAAGACGCGGTGACGTCAAACGTCTTCGTGCCGGCCGCGGCGAAATAGTCGGTGCCCAGCTTGTTTACGGGGATAGGGGAGAAGATGTCGCCGTTGGAGCGCACGGTGTTGACGACTTCCACCACGATGTCTTTGCTGGCCACGATCTCCAGAGTCATGTTGCTGATGAAGGTGCCCACAGGAAGAAGCTGCAGCGATGCACACAACATGAATATCACATACACAAAAAAGTAAAGGTAAAGGTGTCCCATAAGCTATGTGGTCACAGGGGAGCGAGGCTTCAGAGACCTCCACTTCTCCAGGGGTCAGTATATTGAAGGCGGTGTCCATCTCCTCTCCCTCGTTGCTTTACCATCCCTGACCCTAAAGAAGGGCAGGTACCCATTTACAGAACTGGGGGACTGTACTGAAAGCCAAGGCGCGCAAACGGTCACCCATCCAAGTGGTAACCCACGCTCGATGCTGCTTAACCTTGGCTGGGGGGAAAGCGAGTGCTCCGACCACTGAGCTATCCCGTCCCCGAATATTGTATAGCATGCACATAGTTATCATAGTTACATGGATCGGGTGTGTAGAGGTATCGTACCCGCCTAGAAAGCTAGAAGCAGGGGTTCGTTCGATTCCTATGTGAGCTCGAACTCCTCTTCACCCTTCCCATTCACAAGACCTTTAGTAGTGGTGGTCTGGGTGCTAGGTTTTTGGATGACAAGCTCGAAACCAAGAGAGAACCACTACCATCAAATTTATTTTTTATTTATTTATTTATTATTATCGAGGATAATGGAATAAGCATTTATGTGCTTTTTACATCCAGTCCCCGTGTGTATGCGGATATGTGAATTCTCTCATCTGTTCCAACCGGCACACAATGGCCTACTCTTACGAAAAGCGGAACAGGATTTAACGTGTGCGCAAGATGTTCTACGTGCGTTTCGCACACGGGGCTTCAGTTTATAGTCTCATCCGAAGGACTATTTGGGGAGAGTGGAGTCTGCATTGATGTTAACTCCAGAGGAAAATATTTTCTTGAACGGGAATCGAACCCGGGTCGTCAGATTGCGAGCGCAATGTTCTAACCACTGGGCTATCCCGTCCCCATAGCAAGGAAATGTTTTACAGAAGAACAAGATATTCTGAAGAAGTGGACAAAGTACTGCTCCGAACTGTGTACACTCACGGCAACAGAGGATACCAACCAAGGTGTGGTCTAACCACACGCTACTAAAAACAAAACAACAACAAAAAAACTGCAGCCGAACAAATAAAAAGTCTGAGAAATAATCATTTATCCACAACCATCAGCGTTCGTGTAACTATCGTCGTCGTCGTCATTGTCCTCACTATTGTCGACATAGCCACTGTTAATGTCTTCGGTGTTGACGCTCTTGTTGTTATTGTCGTGTTATTTATCACACAACCGTTGTCGTCGTCGTCATGGTATTGATGATGATGATCGTGGTTGTCGACATTATTTCCCATTCACATTACCACCAAGAAAAATAGTAGCGTCACTATCCTACCTCACATGCTCAGCGTAAGCTAAGTGCTTATTCCATTATCCTCGATATAAAAGAATAAAATAAAATAAATAAATAAAATAAATAAGCTTTGAGGTCGTCATTGTCATCATCATGGTCATCGTCATCATCATCATCACCATCATCATCATCATCGCCATCATCATCATCGTCGTCTTCCACCTCCTCCTCCTCCTCATCGTCATCATCCTAATCATCATCATGACTGTTAGTGTCAATCTTCTCGTCCACATAATCACCATACTCGTTTTCGTTGTCGTCGTTGACCTTGTTGTCATCAGTGCTGTCATCGTTATTGTCGTATTTACCGTCACGACGGCCACCTCCATCATCATCATCATCATGGTCGTCGTCGTCATCATCGCTGGAGCTACTTCCACGCTTATCCTCACCCACTGCCCACCACCA
>CM054145.1:14277630-14287630 GCA_028751875.1 Rapana venosa
TAATGCTGTCTGCTGTGTGTGTGAGAGAGAGAGAGAGAGAGAGAGAGAGAGAGAGAGAGAGAGAGAGAGAGAGAGAGAGAGAGAGAGAGAGAGAGAGAGAAAGAGAGAGAGAGAGAGAGAGTGTGTACGTGCGTGTGTGTGTGTGTGTGGTGACATTTCTGCGCGCGTGACCTCGCGTGCGTACAAGCGATTGCACACATGCACAATGCTTCACCTTTATCTTCACCGTAGTCTTGTAAACCATTCAGGCACCACCACTGAAAGAGATTTTGCAGCCAGCTTTCTTCACTCTTCGCTGTCCTCAGCTTTCCGTAGCAATTCGTTCCACTCAAGTTCACCCCCTCCCCTCCACCCCCCCCCCCCCCCCCGCCACACACACACGCAATGCATACTCCCTAAAAAAAATCACAACAAACATCCTTTTGAGCTATACATTTCGATAACCACACTTTCTGTGTGTTATTTTATTTTTCATTTTATTTCGAGGATAATGGAATAAACACTCGTGCGCTTTTTTTTCATCCTGTCCCCGTGTGTATGCACAATGTGTGTGTGGTGTGTGGTGTGTGTGTGTGTGTGGTGTTGTGTGTGTGTGTGTGTGGTGCGTGTGTGTGTGTGGTTGGTGTGTGTGTGGTGTGTGTGTGGTGTGTGTGTGTGGTGTGGTGTGTGTGTGTGTGTGTGTGCGTGTGTGTGTGTGGTGTGTGTGTGTGTGTGTGTGTGTGTGTGTGTGTGTGTGTGTGTGTGTGTGTGTGTGTGTGTGTGGTGTGTGTGTGTGTGTGTGTGTGTGTGTGTGGTGTTGTGTGTGTGTGTGTGTGTGTGTGTGTGTGTGTGTGTGTGTGTGTGTAGTGTGTGTGTGTGTGTGTGTGTGTGTGTGTGTGTGTGTGGTGTGTGTGTGTGTGGTGTGTGTGTGTGTGTGGTGGTGTGTGTGTGTGTGTTGAAACTAACCAAGCAAAGATTTTTTTTTTAAATTGGACAAGGTCGCTGTAGCCGACATAAGGGGCACATCAAACAAAACGAACCAACTGATCGATACCAACAGGGCTTCAATCAAACATGGCACCCATTATCACGTCAGGAAAAATCCCTACTAAAAGCATTTTGTTATATCATAAAGGTAAAGATACCGTAGAGGACGAGATAGCACAGTGGTCAGAGCACTCGCTTTCCCCGAGCTAAAGTTAAGAAGCATCGAGCGTGGTTACCACTTGGATGGGTGACCGTTTGCGCGCCTTAGCTCCAGTACAGTCCCCTTGTTCACCTAAGTGTAAATGGGTACCTGCCCTCTTTAGGATCAGAGAAGGTAAAGCAGCGAGGGAGAGGAGATGGGCGCCACCGCCCTCAATATGCTGGCCCCTAAAGAAGCTGAGGTCTCTGACACCTCGCTCTCCAACGACCACGAAAGTTATGGGACACCTTTACCCTTGTACCTTTTAAAGATACTGTGTTATATTGCTATGTCTATCTCCGATTATCTGGGTAAAAACCCTGTTGCAAACTTTTTTTTTTTTTTTTTGGGGGGGGGGGGGGGGGGTCGGTCTTTTTAAGCAAAAGAGCTGCATGCATTGTTATGATGCATTGTCTTCCAACAATGGGTTAAATAACCACGTAAAACGTTTCATTCAGAATGAAGCCTAGCAATATGTTTATTTTTGGTCAAATTTTGTGTCTGTGGCTCAAGCAATCTGTCTGTCTGTCTGTCTGTCTCTCTCTGTGAGAGTATGAGTATTGGGTGTATTATTAAGATGTATCCCTACGGGCGGGGACTGGATGTAAAAAGCACATGTGTGCTTGTTCATTATCCTCGAAATAAAAGAATTTGTCATTGTCATTGTCTCTCTGCGTGCACACACACACACACATTTTGTTACTGAATTTGTAGAAACGACAACACAGTTGACATTGCAAAAGTATTAAAGCAGAGGAGGAGTACAACATTCTTACATAGATATCACAGCATCTGTTATCAAAATTTGTTGAAGAAACAAAACACAACACAACACCAAACAAAAACATGCTATATTGAATCCTACTGCTACAGAATTTTGTTATCCCCCCAAATGTTTAAAAAAATTTACTTATCCAAACCACCTCACAGAGACAATTAGAACCAGAACCAGAAATTCAAAATTCACATAATTTAACGCAATAAAATAAACTCCTCATAATTAATAAATACAACATATGGTCAACGTAAAGAAACGGGGTGCATGGAAAAAGTGTGTAAGTGTATACAATCGAACCTCTTTCAGGGCTCTTTTCTACTTGTTTCTTTTCCAGTTTCGCTTGTTTGCTCTACATTATCCAAACCGGAAGCCAATTAAGCCAGAAAATCACGCATGCGCACTTCCACTAATGTTAGCGTGCTCCAAATTGAAACGCAACCATTTCGGGATACTCTATTCCCTCTTCGTCAGGCCGCTTTTCCTTCCAAGTCTTGGCAGATCGGAAACGCCATTTCTTTCCGGGCAATTTGACTGACAAAATGACGCACGCCACCAGTTGAACAGCGGAAACTTGAGAAGACAACGAAAACAAGAACTTCGGGGGTGTGGGTACGGGAAGCGGGCCAAAGAGGAGGAACTCGCAAATTGTGCTTTATGAGCTAAATTTGTCTGAGGCGTCAGAGGTTAGCTGTTGTGCTAGAACTAACAAACTATGTCATAAAAAAATGAAATAATAATAATAATGTATGGAATTTATATAGCGCTGAATCTTGTAATACTATAATTAATTTCTGCTACATTTGTTTTTTTCAAGGAAAGTCGGGTTTTTTTTTCCTGTTTTTAAAAGTAGTATATAAGCTTATCGAGGGAGAGGAGATGGGCGCCGCTCTCAGTATGCTGGCCCTAGAGGTCTCTGACACATCGCTCCCCTACGACCTTATAGGTTATGGGACTCCTTTACCTTTTTTTTACCTATGTAAGCTTATGCTTCCCGCGCACACGAGTACATATAGGCACGCAGCCATGCATATGTGTATATAATTATATGAGTGTGTGTGTGTGTGTGTGTGTGTGTGTGTGTGTGTGTGTGTGTGTGTGTGTGTGTGTAACGTCTAGGAAAGGAGAAGTAATGATAAGGAAAATAGAAACAGCTGTTATAATTATACAAAAAAGAACAATCAAAATTATTCAAATGTACGAGCAATCACTGAGGAAAACAGAATTAGAAGAAGAAGAAGAATTGAAGGAAGAATTTACGGATTTTGATGAGGATGAGGATGCTGCTGCTGCTGCTGATGAGGATGATGATGATGATGAAGGAGAAGAGGAAGTTTAAAAAAAAAAAGAAGAAGTCAAAGTAGAAGAAGATTCAAAGAAGAAAAAGGAGACGAGGAAGAAGATAAATTTTCACAGAAGATTTCAAAGAAGAAGAACAAGGAGAAGGGTCACTTCCTCGTTTGTAAAATGTCTTTCTTTCGAGCTAACACAGATCCTAGTGAAAACTACATAGACACCCGGTAAAGGTGGAATAACCATCTGTAAATTATTATACACTGACCAATCCGAAGGGGACCCGTGGGAAGTTTCAGTCATTTGTGAATGCAATGAAGGGTGAAATGATCGCTTAGCAGTATTTATAAACAGTCAAATATGATCCCCATTACCATTGCAGTGAAACCGTGACAGTTCACAGAGAGAGAGAGAGAGGAGAGAGAAGAGAGAGAGAGAGAGAGAGAGAGAGAGAGCAGAGAGAGAGACAGACAGACAGACAGACAGACAGACAGACGGACAGAGAGAGAGAGAGAGAGAGAGAGAGAGAGAGAGAGAGAGAGAGAGAGAGATTGATTTCGAGAAAGTCAGCGAGGTTACTCATTTACCTGTTCGGGTGAGAAGATTTATTGGAATGCAGATGTAGTCTGTTGGTTTTCTTTTTTTCCTTTCTTTTTGGGCTTTGATTTGACGAGGAAGTGCTGTAGTTGCTTTTCAGTCTTGATCTATTGTGCTAGTTGATCTGACTATGTGTTTTGTATGCATAAAGACATACTCGCTCGCTCGCTCGCTCGCACACATACACTCACTCACACACACACACACACACACACACACACGCACGCACGCACACGCGCGTTCAGCGTGTTTCGGGAGAGTAGGCCATTGTGTGCCGGTGGGAACACATGACAAAATTTACAAAACTACATAAATACGGGGACTTGAAGTAAAAAACAAACAAAAACTTATTCCATTATCCACAAAATAAAGAAATAAAAAATAAAACATAACAATCATACAATGAAATAAAAAATGCAATACAAAGCATGCAACAGATTTCAAACAGTAAAAAAAAGAAGTTAACTCCGGTTCACCCCTCCACCCCCCCCCCCCCCCCCCACCCCCCCCACCCCCGCCATAAATAAAAAAAAGAGAAAATTATTTTAAACTAGAACCAGTCTTGGAAGAGGCTGAGGAAAAATAACATAACAACACTATGTAGTAATATTTTGGTTTAATTAATTTTCACAAATAGTTTTAGTTGTCGACGGTTTTTGAAGAAAAAGAAGAAGACAAAAAGAAAAAGAAGAAGAAAAGGAAAGAAGAAGAAAGAAGAAAGAAAGAAGAAGAAAATGATGAGAAAAAAAGAAGAAAAAAAGAAGAAAAGGATTATTTGATGATAATGATGATGAATAAGAAAAGAAAGAAAGAAAGAAAGAAAGAAAGAAGAAGTAGAAGAAGAGGAGAAGAAGAAAATGTTGATGAGGATGATGATGATGATGAGAGGAGAGGAAGGAAAAGAAGAAGAAGAAAAAAAAACAAAAGAAAGAAAGAAGAAAAAAAGAAAAGATTAGAAAAAGAAGAAAATGATGATGATGATGATAGATGATGATGATGACGATGAAAAGTAAATAACGAAAGAAAGACAATGGTGACGATGATGATGATGATGATATGGAAGCAAGAGAAGAAAGAATGACGACGATTAATACAGAAAACAACACACAAAACAAAACAAACCACCCATTCACACCCACAGCACACCACACCACAACACACACACAACACAACAACACAACACAACAACACACACACAAACACACACATACACACACCAACACAACACACACCACACACACACACAACACACACATACACACAACACACACACACAACACAACACACACACACACACAACACACACACAACCACACACACACACACACACACACACACACACACACCACACACACACACACACACACACACAACACAACACACACACAACACACCTCCCCCCCCCCCCCCCCCCCCACACACACACACACAAACATGCAACTCACCACCAACGAAGCCAAAACCACACTAAATGCTCCAGGACCAGCCTAGAACTCGTCGCCAAATTTCTACAACCTAGGCGCAACCTTCTATCACGATAGCATCTCGGCAAAGTGCAGTCAGACACATGGTCCTTAATGGGCAATTTCGGCATTAAGCAAATGTTGTTGCTGTTGCTGTTGTTGTTGTTGTTGTTGCTGCTGTTGTGCGTTTCCCCCAGCTTAACACACTCTGGGGTCACCCAGAATGTGCACTCTGTTCCCGTATTGTTTCCTGTGCCTGTATTCTAGAGAAAAATTTTTCTTCGTTCTCTTCTTGTTTCCTGTATTTGTATGCTAGAGCAAACTTTTTCCTTTGTTCCGCTACTGTTTCCTGTATTTGTATGCTAGAGCAAACTTTTTCCTCTGTTCCGCTATTGTTTCCTGTATTTGTATGCTAGAGCAAACTTTTTCCTTTGTTCCGCTACTGTTTCCTGTATTTGTATGCTAGAGCAAACATTTTCCTCTGTTCCGCTATTGTTTCCTGTATTTGTATGCTTGAGCAAACTTTTCCCTTTGTTCCGCTATTGTTTCCTGTACTTGTATGCTAGAGCAAACTTTTCCCTTTGTTCAGCCAATGTTTCCTGTTTCTGTATAGTAGAATAAATTTGCCATTTGTTCTGCTTTGTTTTTTGTGCCTGTATTCTAGGCCAAAAGTTTGGCTTTGTTCCGCTATTGTTTCCTGTACCTGTGTTTTAAAGCAAATTTCTTCTTTTTTCTGCTAATTGTTTCATGTATCTGTATTCTAGAGCAAATTCCTCCTTTGTTCAGTTATTGTTTCCTGTGCCTGTATATATTTTATCCTTTGTTTCGCAATTGTTTCTTGTATTTGTGTGCCAGAATAAATTTCTTCTTTGTTTCGGCTATTGTTTCCAGTATCATTCTGTATTCTAGAGCAAATTTTCCTTTGTTCTGCTATTGTTTCATGTATCTGTATTCTAGAGCAAACTTTTCCCCCTTGTTCTGTTATTGTTCCCTGTACCTGTGTTCTAGAATAAACTTTTCAATTTGTTCCGCTATTTTTCCCTGTGCCTGTATTCTAGAGCAATTTTCCCCCTTTCTGTTTCACTATCGTTTCCTGTATTGATATGCTAGAATACATTTCCCCCTTTCCCGCTATTGTTTCCCGTATTTGTATATCAGGCCAGATAAGTTTGTTTGTTTGGGGTTTTTTTTTTTTTTTTTTTTTTTTTTTTTACTTTGTTCCACTATAGTTTTCTATGCTTGCATTTTAGAGCAAATTTTTTTCTTTGTTCCGCTATTGTTTCCTGAAAAAACATAAATTCGTATGCTCGTCTGTACTTGTAGTCCAGAAGATATTCTTTTCCCCGCCTCTCTTTAGCTCTCTACACTGTTGTGTCTGTTAGGGACTACTACCTGTTAGGGGCAGAACGGTTCACCTGATCCCTGGTTATGGTGTGCAAGCAAAGTGTTGTTGTGTGGAACAAGAGAGCAGGGGCGAGAGAGAGAGAGAGAGAGAGAGAGAGAGAGAGAGAGAGAGAGAGAGAGAGAGAATGGACATTTGTGCCGATAGTGGTAATGGTGGTGGTGGCTGTGGTGGAGATGCTTGTGTGTGTTTTACATATTGTGTGCCATGTTGTGTGCTTGAACAGAGAGAGAACAATGAACAGTGAACAATGAACACATTTTATTTATAGGGGTTTATAGAATAAGCGTAACAATAGCTATTTTTACATCCAGCCAGAGAGAGAGAGAGAGAGAGAGAGTATGGACATTTGTGCTGATAGTGGCAATGGTGGTGGTGGCTGTGGTGGAGATGCTTGTGTGTGTTTTACATATTGTGTGCCATGTTGTGTGCTTGAACAGAGAGAGAACACTGAAAAATGAACAAATTTTATTTATGGAGGGTTTATAAAATAAGCATAGCAATAGCTTTTTTACATCCAGCGAGAGAGAGAGAGAGAGAGAGAGAGAGAGAGAGAGAGAGAGAGAGAGAGAGAGAGAGAGAGAGAGAGAGAGAGAGAGAGAGAACTCGAATATTTTATTGAGGTTAAGCCACAGTTTTCTTTACACCAGGCCCTCTTGTGAAAATGTCGAAGTCTTCGTCCAGAGTTTGGTTGTTTTTTTAAAATGTTCCCTCAAAAATAGCTCAGTGGTCGGAGCACTCGCTTTCCCCCAGCCAAGTTAAGCAGCGTCGAGCGTGGTTACCACTTGGATGGGTGACCGTTTGCGCGCCTTGGCTTCAGTACAGTTCCCCCAGTTCACCCAGCTGTAAATGGGTACCTACCCTCTTTAGGGTCAGGGAAGGTAAAGCAGCGAGGGAGAGGAGATAGGCGCCGCCCTCAATATGCTGGCCCCTAGAGAAGTGAGGTCTCTGACGCCTCGCTCCCCTACGACCTTATAGGTTATGGGACTCCTTTACCGTTACCTTCCTTTACAAAAACCAAGCAAAACTATGACCCATGAAAGTTGACACACCTCCATACCCCTTTGTTTATGCACGCAAAAGAGGGATCAAACCCTGACCCATATCGAACCCTGACTTATAATAATAATAATAATAATAATGACAAATTTTATGTCATAGATTTTGTCTGCAGCGCACCATGTTTGTAATATCTGTTTGTTTAAACTATTGATTATTTTTCATTGATTGCATGACTGTGTAAGATTAGGTTGAATGCATATGCGCTTTGATTTGTCTTTGCAAGATATGGCGCTATATAAGTTCCATTTATTATTATTATTATTATTTATTATTATTATTATTATTATTATTAATGACGACGACCACAATACTAACAACAACAATAATAACACCAACAACAACAAGAAATGGAATCTATATAGCGCTATATCTTGCAAAGACAAAACAAAGCGCTTTTAAACTAGTTTAACTCTCTGCTTTTTGCGTTACCTCTAGACCCCGGCCCCGACCCCCCCCCCCCCCCCCCCCCCCCCCCCGATCCACCACATTTTATAAATACCGTTCCCCTCCTCCTTTTCATTCTATCTCAGATATAAAAAAAACCCTCAAAAACTCCATAAACCACGAAAACACTTTGCTCCCGACAGTACCCCAAAATGAATCGCTTGATTGCTGAACCATCAAAGGTCACCCAGGTTTTTTTTCCCCCTATTCCTTTAATCCGTATGTTGAGTTCCTCGATAAATCCAGCATCACACACACACACAGGGATTCAGCAGACAGCAGGCGTGGTTTAGGGTTGTTCGTGGAAGCCTTTAAATGCTTTCTTGCAGGAGCCAAGTCAGGAGAGATGTCTGGAATGACACGGGTATTTTCCCAGAAGGGTTTGATCTGGCGAGGACTAACTTAGAGATGTGAATAATTTTTAAAAAATTTTTTTTATATCGAGGATAATGGAATAAGCACTTATGTGCTTTTTTTTACATATAGTTCCCTGTGTGTATGCGGTTTTGTAAATTGTCATCTGTTCCCACCTGCACACAATGGCATACTCTTACGAAAAGCGGAACAGGATTTTAACGTGTGCGCAAGATGTTCTGCGTGCGTTCTTGCTGAAGTAGTTTAGGTTTTCTCTCGAGTAGATTTATTGGTAGCATTGCTCAAATTATTTTTGAGATCCACATTTTAAGGAGAATGAATGAGAGAGAGAGAGAGAGAGAGAGAGAGAGAGAGAGAGAGAGAGAGAGAGAGAGAGAGAGAGAGAGAGAGAGAGCATAAAAAAAACCATATAATACATTTTTCATATTTGTGGTGATCTAATTTTGTCTATTTTTCTACTGAAAGAGACAACTCTATTCAAAGAGACGCAATTCCATCCCCCCCCCCCCCAAAAAAAAAAAAAAAAAGGAATGGAATAACATATGTTATAAATTATTGTTATGTAATGTTGATACTGAATCTTGATACTCTAAGAGTTAAACACCGTGGCATCAGAGAGCTTTTCTTTTTTTTGGCACTGTGATGACAATGTTCAGCTGTAAATGGATACCTGCCCTCTTCAGGGTCAGGGAAGGTAAAGCAGCGAGGCAGAGAAGAGATGGGCGCCGCCCTCAATACGCTGGCCCCTAGAGAAGCTGAGGTCTCTGATGCCTCGCTCCCTTACGACCACATAGGTTATGGGGAACAATTTTACGTTTTTATCAGCTCATTGATCAATAACCGAGCGGAGCTATCACTGCCTCTGCAGCTGTCAGCCAAGCAGGAGCTTTAACCAGCTTTTGTTTGTGCCAGCATCCTTTCTCGTGTGTGGCAGCGATTGGTCGACGTGCGTTTGGATATTTGTCACACATGGCCGCCAGCGAGCGAAAGAATAAGCCAGAGTCCCTTTGAAAGCGTACACACCAGTTCTCTTTCTCTTTAAACTGAAAAGCTTGTCTGTCTGTCTGTCTGTTTCTGTCTCTGTCTGTCTCTGTCCCTCTCTGTCTCTCTCTGTCTCTGTCTCTCTCATTTATTCATTTATTTATTCTTTTATTTCGAGGATAATGGAATAAGCGCTCATGTGCTTTTTTTTTTACATCCAGTCCCCATGTGTATACAGTTTTGTAAGTTTTGTCATCCATTCCCACCGGCACACAATGGCTTACTCTTCCGAAAAGCGGAACGGGTTTTAACGTGTGCGCAAGATGTCCTGCATGCGTTCGCACACGGGACCTCAGTTTATAGTCTCATTCGAAGGACTTTTTGGGGGGGATGGGGAGGGGGGCGTTAAAACCCGTTCCGCTTTTCGAAAGAGTAGGCCATTG
>CM054145.1:14292630-14300130 GCA_028751875.1 Rapana venosa
CAGCTCTTCCTTGGTCTGCCTCTTCTTCTTCCTCCTTGGACAGTGCCTTGCAAAACTGTCTTTGTAATTCCTTGGGATCTTGTGACATGCCCATACCACTTAAGTTTCCGCTTTTTCACGATGGTTAGAAGGTTCTCATAGGGTCCAATGGTTTGCTGGATTCTGTTATGCACGCTTTCGTTGCTTATGTGGTCTTTGTAGGAGATGCCAAGGAGTCTCCGAAAGCATCTCATCTCCACTGCCTGTACTCTTCTCTCCAAATCTGCAGTCAGGGTCCATGATTCACAGGCATACAGAAATATGGATATGACAAGGGAGCGCATTAGTCTGATCTTGGAGATAAGTGAGATATTTTTTATCTCTCCAGATGGTGTTTAGTTTTGACAAAGCTGTTATTGTCTGTGCAGTCCTGCATACTACTTCTGGCTTGGATCCCTGGTCGGATACAATGGCTCCCAGGTACTTGAAGCTTTGAACTGTTTCCAGCTTCTGGTCATTAACCCTGATATCAGTGCTAATGCCGTTGGTGTTATTAGTCATCAGTTTGGTCTTCTCTGCACTGATTTCCATGCCGTATGTTTTGGAGGCCTTATCCAAGTGTTCTGTTAGGCTGGCAAGCTCTTTTTCTGATCCTGCTATTCCATCAATGTCATCTGCGAAGCGGAGGTTTGTGATCGTTCTGCCACCAATGCTGACTGATCCTTCATGATGTTCCAGTGCATCAGCCATGATTCTCTCAAGGAAGATGTTGAAAAGAGTGGGTGAGAGTAGACAGCCCTGCCTTACTCCAACTGTTGTTCGAAACCATTCTCCAATGTTGTTGTTGTAGTACACTGCACTGGTGGCCTCGCTGTACAGCTGTTTGATGACTCTGATCAGGTTTGCATTGATGCTGTACAAGTTCATGGTTGCCCACAAAGCTGCATGCCACACCCTGTCAAATGCCTTCTTAAAATCGATAAATACGTGGTAAAGGTCTTGTTGATGTTGAAGGTACCGCTCACATAGTATTCTGAGGTTGAATATCTGTTCTGTTGTGCTGCGCCCTGCTCTGAAACCTGCTTGTTCCTCAGCAATGATGGTCTCTTTTTGTGGCTTCAGTCTATTCAATATTATCTGCAGCATGACCTTGCTTGGGTGACATATGAGGCTGATTGTGCGGTAATTATGGCATTGTTGTAGATTTCCTTTCTTGGGGAGGGTGATGATGAGTGACTGCGTCCATGGTGTTGGCCATTTTCCTGTCTGCCAGATCTTGTTGCAGATTCTTAGTAGGGCGCTGATCATGGCTTCCCCTCCAGCTTGGACCAACTCAGCTGGAATGTTGTCAGCCCCTGCTGACTTCCCCTTTTTCAGCGATCTGACTGCTGTTTCCACTTCTTCTCGGAGGATAGGGTGACTGTCTGTGTCTTTGCTTTCGGGTACATTAAGGACTTCTGGATCTCCTGCGGTTCTATAGTTATACAGGTCGGAGCAGTATTCTGTCCATCTGTTCAGAATATCCTGGTCGTCAGTGAGACACTTCCCATTTTTGTCAGAGAGAATACTTAACTGAATACTGAAAAGTGTTGTTGTACCTCGGCCTTGGGCCACTATACAAACCATGTTTGGGGCAGGCAGGGGGAAGATGAGAGAGAGACAGAGACAGAGAGACAAAGAGACAGAGAGACAGAGAAAGACAGAGAGAGCAGTCATGCAAAAGATCGACACAAGAGCAATTTCCTTTTCAGCCCTCAAGGTGATCAGATTTCTGAATGAAAACACAGTCCCTCCCTCCCTTCCCCCAAAAGCCTACAAGAGTATAGCTGTTGTAGGTGACAGAGGGAACAATGTTGTTCATGAGAGTGGTCATCAAAGTGTGGATTGATTGACTGATTTGATTTGATTGATGTATCGCATCTACACTTGCCGTAGATCCTAGTGTTGGATGCTTGATCAATTCAGCTGATTGAATTCAGGACTAGTATTCAATTGTACTATCCAGCCTTGCTGTGTATAAGTTTTGTATAGAGATTGATTTTGCGCAGTGCATAATCCTCAACATGACAGAGTCACTGACTATGCGGTTCTTTGAAGATCTCATTTCGGAAACAAATGTTATCGCGAACATTTCTGAATCTCCTTTTTTGTTAAAAATTCCTCTCTTTGTTTCTGCCTTGTTTTTTTTCTTCCTGTCGCCTTCTTGTCCATTTCCTGCAATCTTGGTCCCCCATTCTTCTGCCTTTTTACTCCAGAAAGACTTAAAAAGATATCAGTTCTCTCCTATCCCGGGGTTAGATGGGCCGGGCCTGACTTGTCAGGCGCTTAAAGGCAGCGCAACGCATTTTTGCTTATATGATAGAAAACAGTAGTTAGTGTGTGAACATTTGAAGGAGAAGATTATCTTATTACTTTCAGAGTAAACCAAAGTTACTAAACAAAAAAAGGCATTGGTTTTATAAAGTGAAATTCTGAGAGACTATAAGCGCTGCATGTTAAAAAAAAGTTTTTTTAAAAACGTAAAGGTGTCCCATAAAGGTGTCTCGTAGGGGAGCGAGGCATCAGAGATCTCAACTTTAGGTCCAGCATATTGAAGGCGACGCCGTTCTCCTCTCCCTCGCTGCTTTACCTTCCCTGACCCTAAAGAGGGAAGATACCCATTTGCAGCTGGGTGAACTGGGGGACTGTACTGAAGCCAAGGCGCGCAAACGATCACCCATCCAAGTGGTAACCACACTCGATGCTGCTTGACCTTTACTGGGGACATCGAAATCTCCGACCACTGAGCTATCCCGTCCCCTACCTTAGTAAAAAGTACATAGTTTATATAGTGGAATTCTGAGAGACAATAAGCACTGCATGTTAAGGTGATATGTGACATTACCAGCACTGAAGCTTTGCTTTTTGCCCGGGTTGAACACTTTCGTACTTTTTTTTGGTTGTAAAATTTCTTGGAACTGTCAGGGTTGAAGTGGTTACCGCACAATGCTAGTCTATTTCCAGGAGTACTCTTCAACGCTTTTTATCAGATGTTTTGTTGTTTAAATCTTAAACTATTTGCCCTTTTCTTGTGTCGTGATTAACAGCAGATGCATTAACCCAAATGTTTTGGAAATGAAAACAGTATTTTCTCCACACTGGTAAATGAAATAAGTAAGACCTTTCAATTGCATTAAGCTGCATGGTAATGATAGCAGTGAGTAAATGAAGAACAGATTTTTTAAAAGAACAAATAAATAAAACTAACCATACAAATAAGCAAACATTGATTATTCTCTTGCCGGCCATAGGAATCAATGTCTTCCTGACGTGGACAAAACACAGCAATCAACTAAGTGCTATATTCCTGGCAATACTTCGAAGTGGAGAAAAAAATTCAAGCCAGAAAAATGACAGTGATACAAGGTTCACAGCAAGCTATTATGATACTAACTGACACTGTCCTGCCCGGGCCCCTGTTTGTCTCTGAAAAAGAATGCTTGGAAAAAAACCGTAGGCATTTCTCAGATACAGAGATTCCTTGTTGGACTGTAAAGTCTTTCTATTTATTTATTTTATTCTTTTATATCGAGGATAATAGAATAAGCAGTTATGTGCTTTTTTACATCCAGTCTCCAGTTTTGTAAATTGTCATCTGTTCCCACCGGCACACAATGGCCTACTCTTACGAAAAGCGGAACAGGATTTTAACGTGTGCGCGAGATGTTCTGCGTGCGTTCGCACACGGGGCCTCGGTTTATAGTCTCATCGGAAGGACTTTGGATGCAGGTTAAAGGGTAGGGAGTGGGGAGCTAGAATAAGAAATCTGTTTCCAGTTACTTCACTCTATTCCTTCTGCTACCCTCTCCTGGGGACGGGATAGGCTCAGTGGTCAGATCCCTCGCTTTCCCCAAGCTAAGGTGAAGCAGGATCGAGCGTGGTGGTTACCACTTGGACGGGTGACCGTTTGTGCGCCTTGGCTTCAGTACAGTCCCTAACTTCACCCAGCTGTAAATGGGTACCTGCCCTCTTTAGTGTCAGGAGAGGTAAAGCAGCGAGGGAGAGGAGATGGGCGCTGCCCTCAATATGTTGGCCCGTTGAGAAGTTGAGGTCTCTAATAATAATAATAATAATGTATGGAATTTATATAGCGCTGAATCTTGTAAAGCAACAAATCATAGCGCTCAGATGACATTTTATTTATTTATTTATTTTGTATCGAGGATAATGGAATAAGCACTCGTGTGCTTTTTTTACATCCAGTCCTCGTGTGTATGCGGTTTTTAATACCTCCCTCCCTCCCCCTACGACCACATAGGTTATGGAGCACCTTTACCTTTTTACCTTCTCCCCTCACTCTGACCTTCACAGTTCAAAACACGAAAACAGAAAAAAAAGTTCATTCATTCCACGTCCACTCCATCCAACAAGCCATCCACGTCCAGATCGATGACTCAAACCATCAGAGAGGGTCACCAAGTTTTCCCACCCAGCCCCTTTAATCTGAAAGTTTGGTCTGTCTATTAATCCAGCATTACACGCAGAAGAGGTGCCTATGCCTAATACAGAGTTTGTCCTGGGAGCTGAAAGCTTTCTGTGGACAACACAGGGCTGTCTGGAATGGTGTGTGTGTGTGTGTGTGTGTGTGTGTGTGTGTGTGTGTGTGTGTGTGTGTGTGTGTGTGTGTGTGTGTGTGCAGGCAGTGATCGGGTTACAGTGTGGTGTTGTGCAGGAGGTGATAAAAGCAGAATGGTGTACCTCAGGGCTGTACATAATTAGTATGATATATACTCGACTGTACGTGACTGTAATAGTTTGGGCGAAACTCTGTCCTTCTCTGTCTCTGGTTCTCTCTCTATGTCTCTGTCTCCCTGTCTCTGTCTCTCTCCGTGTCTCTGTCTCTGTCTCAGTCTCTCTGTCTCAGTCTCTCTGTCTGTCTCTCTGTTTCTGTTTCTCTCTCTATGTCTGTCTCTCTGCCTGTCTCCTCTCTCTCTCTCTCAAGGAATTAGAATTCAAGCTTTTTGTCGACTTTGATGATTTACTGCAACTGTGTGTAAATGCTCATTCACCTTTGTTTATGAACACTCTTGAGTCTGATCAATAAACTATTTTGTCATTGCTATTCTCTCTCTCTCTCTCCAAAAAAAAATCTCGTGGCTATAGATTTTCAGGATCATTTTTCTTGCTGAAGTAAAACGCAGTAGTCTTTCGTTACAACCTTTGTTGACAAGGAATTCCCTCCTCTCTTGGGTTGGTGGCTAGGCTTTAAGGATTGATAAAATGCGGCTAGGGAAGGTGATGAGTAGAAATGTGTGGATGGAGATGGGGCTTGGGAAACGATGGCGAACTGGAATGGAATGTTGTTGTGCGTTCCCCAGTTTAACACTCCAGGGAGGTCACCCAGAATGTTGCACTCTGACTCAACTCATCATCCCACCTGGGAATCACCGTGAGATTGAAAATGCACACTTGAATGAGAAGTTTGCGTGTATGACTGTTTTTTCAGTACCTCGCCATATAGGCAGCCATACTCTGACTTCAGATGATTTTTTGGTCTCCTTTTAAGGAGAGTTCGGGATGTTATTTGAAGAGCTTGGCATGGCTGAAGGCAATCTCAGCATAACGTTTTACACCATTTTAGTGTAGGCCTTGGCAATTAGCTGACATCAATAATAACTGACACAGCTTTGGCCTGGACCAAACTGGAATGGAATAGACAATGGTCTGGGGAGAAGGAGTGTATGGAGTATGGTGGTTGGCTGACCAGATGAGCAGCAAGAGGATGGGATGATGATAGAGGAACATGCGTTGCATGCAGTACCAGAACAGAAGTGGGTTGAATGCAGTGTGACAAGTAAGAGAAAGATGCCAAGTAGCACAAATTAATGAGAAAACTTTGGACGTGGAATATAGAATAAGAGTGGTTAGACACAAAAAACCGGAAAGAAAACCATTGGTAGGACCAGGAATTCTTGAATATCTTACAAAGAACAGAGTAATGAATTTGGAAGCTAGTGCAGTGTGATTGAGGAAATTGTAAGGAGAGCAGTTGTCTTAAATCAGATGTTTTGTCCGCCAATTCCCGTTTCCAAGAACACACACACACACACACACACACACACACACACACACACACACACACACACACACACACACACACACACACACACACACACACACACCTGGCTCATTAGACTGCAGGCAATCACCATACAGCAGTGCAGGGGGGGGGGGGGGGAATGAAACAGTCATTCCAGATACAAAGAACGCAATGAACGGTAATTGTCAGCTTTAATGTTCTGGCACTACTCAAATAACCATAATATGCTTTGGACGTAACAATGGTGATTGTGATGTCATGTTTGCTTTTTGGTGAGATGGTAGAAGGTGTGTGTGTGTGGGGGGGGGGGGGGTGTTGGGCAGGGGGAGGGGGGGGAGGCTGCTTCTAAAGAGAGGTAATGCAAATGCCTGATATTTCTATGTGGTTCAGGCAGAAATGCTCACACTGCTCTTAATTTGATACAAGTTGGTGGCCTAGATAGCTCGATTGATAAAGCATCAGATTTTTTCAGGTTTAAATCCCAGTCACCCCATATCTAAAAGTAGTAATTTGTTTTACTGTTAAAACTCAGCATTTGTTGGAGAAGGGGGGGGGTGGGGGGGTGGAAGGGTCAATCTTAGTGTAGTGAGGTAGGTGGTGGTGATGTGTAGGACTACGGAGTAATCTTCACCGCAGCTTCTGTTCCCCAGTCGTTTAGTTGGATTATCTACATCAGCCAAACCATTAAGATATAGTAATAATAATAATAATAATAAATGGGACTTATATAGCGCTATATCTTGCAAAGACAAATCAAAGCGCATGCATTCAACCTAATCTTACACAGTCACGCAATCAATGATAAATAATCAATAGTTTAAACAAACAGATATTACAAACAAAATTTCAAGTAAAATGTTTTTCAAAAGCACACACACATTCACACAGGTTGTATACTTTAGCAGGGTGATAGGACATGGGTTAGTGAAGGTGGGATAGTTCTGATATGAAACAGGAGGGGGTGGGGGGGAATCTTAGGTTTGAAATAAATATGTCTTGAGGCTGGATTTAAAAGTGTCATAACTAGGTTTCTGACGAAGAGAGAGAGGGAGCTCATTCCAGGTCGATGGATCCGAAATAGAGAAAGAGCGGCGGCCAACAGTGGATTGGTTGAATCTAGGTATTCGTAGGCACAAGGTATCTGCAGCAGAGCGGAGGGAACGTGAAGGAGTGTTAAGACATTCACAGCAGGACAGGGCTATAAACAAGAGGATTGGATTGGATATGAGCCACCTTTGACTGTGACTACATGATAGCTGCCAACAGCACGCCCAGTCTCTTTGGCAAGAGGAATGGAACGCTCAGACGACAATAATTTTTTCCAGATTTACCCTAACCTAAAAGAAGTTCTCCCTCTGCAAGCCAAAAACCAAAGGGAAGCAACCGTGCTCACCAGGCTACACACGGGTCATTCTCATGTCACCCAAATTCATTTGCTTAAA
>CM054145.1:14302630-14360130 GCA_028751875.1 Rapana venosa
ATGGATTGGGCGAAATGCGTTCAGCAAGAATGCTTGTCAGCGTCGTGGATGGATGCTTTGTCCTCGGAACTGCTGTTTATGTTAGCAGGCGAGCCGGTATACATGATTGATTGAACTGGTGCAGGACAGGTTTCGGGTTTTTGGTTTTCTCTCTCTCTCTCTAAAGATTGCCAGTTCGACATCGTGCCAATCACTTCCTATAATTATCAGTTTGGTCAAAGACTCTGACCATCTTTAAAAAAAAAAAGTAGTGGCCATCTTTTAAAAAAAAGTAGTGGCCATCTTAAAAAGGACAAACGTTGCGATTTTGTTGTTATTTTTGTTGTTGTTTTTGTTGTTTAGCTGTCTCAGTGTTGTTGCGGCACTCCCTTCCTGATGTTCCTACGTTGCCCTGCTGAAGGGCTGTACTCTACGCTTTCTATTACGATGTAAAAAGGTTGTTTTTTTTAAATAAGAGGGGAAAGATGTCCCATAGCCTATGTGGTTGTAGGGGAGCGAGGCATCAGAGACCTCAACGTCTCCCTGGGCCAGCATATTGAGGGCGGCGCCCATCTCCTCTCCCTCGCAGCTTTACCTTCCTTGACCCTAAAGAGGGCAGGTACCCATTTACAGCTGGGTGAACTGGAGGAACTGTACTGAAGCCAAGGCGCGCAATCGGTCACCCATCCAAGTGGTAACCATGCTCGTTGCGGCTTAACATTGCCTGGGGGAAAGCGAGTGCTCTGACCACTGAGCTATCCCGTCCCCAGTTACGATATATCCCGGCGTAAACCAGGCCACAGAGATACAGACACCTGCAGTGTGAGAATTGTGAGAACTCAAGTCTCCCATATGAGCCTAAAGAACACCAAGTCTGGGTGGGAATTGGCTAGAGTTAAATCAAAACCCAACCCTAGGACTCTTTTGGGAATGGAACCTTTAACCTTCCAGCCAGGAACTAAATACACTAACTACTGCACCACGGTAACTGGTTAGAAAGTTTTAAGTTAATTGAGCCCAATAGTTCAATGAAACCTCTTTGATAATGTTAGCATTTCTTTACATTTTTATCGTAAACCAAAGTCACTCTGCAGGAGAAAAAAAAACCTAGCATTTTATGGCGATGTATAGCATCACCAGTGCAGTCGATGTTGTATTTGTCCACACTGTAGAAAAACAACAAAAAACCCATTGATCTTTTTACGGTCAATCATGAAGCGGACTAAGCTTTGCTTTCGTAGCTTACAGTGTCAATCATGACTTCCTTGAGGCAGCAGACATGCCAAGTCATTTGAAGCGGTCAGGATCAAGTTGGTCTTTGCACATGATCGATGCGGTTTCTATGGGCAATGAGCAATTGTACTGTACTAGAAAGGTTTGCCATTCTTTTAGCCCGTTTTAATCAGTTCTGGCACGCCATGTGCCCATCAGCAGATCTTTCTGTCTCTGTCTGTCTGTCTGTCTCTGTCTCTCTCAGGGTAGAGAACCCTGAAACTGAAATTGCTATGAATCCAAAGTATTAGGGGCCTCAAAATCAAAGAAAATTCTGTTGCTACATGAAAATCAACAGTAATGAAAAGATATTCTTTTTCTTCGTAGTGTGCTCAGATAGAGGCCCTCACAAATGCTATAGTACATACGCCTAAGGATTTTCAAGGGTTGGAAGAGCTTGTCCCTCATCAGCAGGTCAGTAGGCCAGATAATTATCAGCCCTCAGGTTTTGGCATATTGGACAGGTCTGGAGGAAGTGTCCCACTGTCACGGGAGAAGTGCCACAGGAGCACGCCTCAGAATCGCCAGTGTGGAACTTGATAAACGTGTGATGTCTGAGTCTGCAGTGTCCAGTCCTCAGCCTCACAATTTTTATTTGGTCTACTCTGGGCAGGAGGTAGTAGTCATCCTTACTGTTGAAATTAGGGTGCTGCTGAAGCCATCTTTTCTATTGCTTTTCCTTTCACTGATGTCCTTCGGATGAGACTATAAACCGAGGCCCCATGTGCGAACGCATGCAGAACATCTTGTGCACACGTTAAATCCTGTTCCGCTTTTCGAAAGAGTAGGTCATTGTGGGCCGGTGGGAACAGATGACAAAATTTACAAAACCGCATACACACGGGGACTGGATGTTAAAAAAAGAGCACATGAGTGTTTAATCCACTATCCTCGATATTAAAAAAAAGTCATCTGAGTGCTTTGATTTGTTGCTTTACAAGATTCAGCGCTATATAAATTCCATACATTTTTCTTCTTCTTCTTCTTCTTCTTCTTCTTCTTCTTCTTCTTCTTAATAATGTCCTTACTTCTTCATACAACCCTTCCTGCGCCTCTTGAGGCATCTGACATGAGGATGGGTATCTGGCCTACTGACCTGCCGATGAGAGACAAGTTCTTCGGACCCCGGGAGGGCCCTCAGCGTACCACAGCATTTGTGAGGGCCACTGGAGTTGCTGTCTGAGCTATCCACAAAGACGAAGAATATATTTTCATTGCTGTGGATTTTCATGAAGCGACAGAATTTTCTTGGATTTGAAGGTTCCTAATGCAATACTTAATATGTGGAAGGCCTAGCTGAAAAGCTGTGGATTTTATTAGCTATCAACTACTTTATGGGAGCAAATTTCCAAGTGTCTCTCAGATTAGTTTATCTTTTAACTCTTTCTGGGGAAAAAACGGCAGGAGAGTGGACCAAGAAACCAGAAAAATAAACAAGAAAGAGGTGGTGACAGGAAAAAAGGAACAATGCAGAAACAGAGAGGGATAGAAAAGAGGGAACCCATGGCACAAAATTTACAGAAGATATGGGATACTATTTATACTAACAGCTCCTCGACATCCCCCACATGGTGTATACTTCAGAAATGAAAACAGGAAGGCCTGTAATCCTATAACCACTCAAACCCAGCAGTACCCACACACACATAAGGGATCCATAACTAAACCCTCACAGCGGGTCACCAGTTTCCCTTCCCTGTAGTCCAGCTGTGTTGTCTTCCAATGAGTCCAGCAGGAAAGGCAATGGTCCAGACGAGAGGGGGGGTTTGGGATTGATCGTGGGGAAGCTTAAAGCCTTCTAGGAGCCAACCCAAAAGCTGTTTTGGAATGGCACAAGTGTTTGTGCAGGCGATAATTAGGGTGTATGCTGAGAATTCGTGAAGGAGATGATAAAAGCAGAATGGTGTAATGCAGGTTTGCCACTTTGATCTCGTGTACTCTCAGGGTATTAAGGAGTTTCTAGGGGGAAAATTTGTCTGTGAAATAGGTTTTTTATCTTAACATGTTTTTCTTCTTCTTCTTTGTCTTCTTCGTCATCATTATCATATTAGTAGGGGAGAGGGGGGGGGGAGATTGCTGTGAAAAAGGTTTTTTGATCTTAATGTGGTTTCTTCTTCTTCTTCTTCTTCTTCTTCTTCTTCTTCTTCTTTCTGACATAGTTGCTGTCTGTCATAATAAGCTAAAATGCTTTTTGACGCCATTAAGCACCTGACAAGTCAGACCCAGCACATCCAACATCAACTTAGAAGAGAATCATTATCTTTTATGTATTTCTGGAGAAAAAAAGAAAGGAGACTGGACCAATAAACCAGAAAATAGACAAGGTTTCCAGAAGGGTGGGGGGGGGATACTATTTATACTAACAGACCACCCGACATCCCCCACAGGGTGTATACTTCAGAAACCAAAACAGGAAGGTCTGTTGATCCTATAATCACTCAACCCAGCAGTACCCACACACACATAATGGATGGATAACTAAAACCCTCACAGCGGGTCACCAGTTTCCCTTCCCTGTAGTCCAGCTGTGTTGTCTTCCAATGAGTCCAGCATGAAAGGCAATGGTCCAGACGAGAGTGGGGGATTTGGGATTGATTGGGGGAAGCTTAAAGCCTTCTAGGGCCAACCCAAAAGCTGTTTTGGAATGGCACAAGTTTTTATGCAGGCAATAATTAGGGTGTCTGCTGAGAATTCGTGAAGGAGATGATAAAAGCAGAATGGTGTAATGCAGGTTTGTGTACAGTGATCTCAGATAGTCTGTAGTTGTTAAGGAGTTTCTAAGGGTGGGGGTGGGGTTAAGAATGTTGTGAAGTAGGTCTTTTTTTTTAAATCTTAATGTGTTTTCTTGTTGGTGGTGGTGGTGGTGGTGGTGCTCTTCTTCTTCTTCACAATTCTTCTTCCTCCTCTTCCTCTTCTTTTTCTCCTTTTTCCTTTTCTTCTTCTTCTTCTTCTTCTTCTTCTTCTTCTTCTTCTTCTTCTTCTTCTTCTTCTTCTTCTTTGTCATTATTATTATTATTATTATTATTATCATCATCATCTTCTTCTTCTTCTTTAGTGGAATTCTCAGACAGCAGCTATTGTTGTCTGTCAAAATGAGCGAAAATGCGTTGTGCTGCTATTAAGTGCCTGACAAGTCAGACCCAGCACATCTGACTTCAGCGTAACAGAGAATCGTTATCTGTTAAGTCTTTGTTTATAAAATAAAGGCAGGAGAATGGACCAAGAAACTAGAAAATAAGCAAGGAAGAGATGGTGAAAGGAAAAAAGGAACAAGGCAGACACAAAGAGAGGGATAGAAAAGAGGGAACTCATGACACAAAATTTACAGAAGATATGGGATACTATTTATACTAACAGCTCCTCGACATCACCCACATGGGGGATACTTCAGAAACAAAAACAGGAAGGTCTGTAATCCTATAACCACTCAAACCCAGCAGGACCCACACACACATAAGGGATGGATAACTAAACCCTCAAAGCGGGTCACCAGTTTCCCTTCCCTGTAGTCCAGCTGTGTTGTCTTCCAATGAGTCCAACATGAAAGGCAATGGTCCAGACCAGAGGGGGGATTTGGGATTGATCGTGGGGAAGCTTAAAGCCTTCTAGGAGCCAACCCAAAAGCTGTTTTGGAATGGCACGAGTGTTTGTTGTGCAGGCGATAATTAGGGTGTATGCTGAGAATTCGTGAAGGAGGTGATAAAAGCAGAATGGTGTAATGCAGGTTTGTGTTCAGTGATCTCAGGTAGTCTGTGGGTATTAAGGAGTTTCTAGGGGGTTAAAGAACGCTGTGAAATAGTTGTTTTTTATCTTGTGTTTTCTTCTTCTTCTTCTTCTTCATCTTCTTCTTCTTCTCTCTCTCTCTGCCATTTTGTGCTGGTGGGAACAGATGACAAAATTTACAAAACCGCATACACACGAGGACTGGATGTAAAAAAGCACATAAGTGCTTATTCCATTATCCTCGATATAAAAGAATAAAATAAAATAAATAAATCTCTCTCTCTCTCTTGCGTATTTATTTACCTTTCAATTTATCTTACAATACACACTAAGAACATTAAACATACAGACTTCAGACACACAGACAAACAGACGATGTATATATATATATATATATATATATATATATATATATATATATATATATATATATATATATATATATATATACAGAGAGAGACAGACAGGCAAGAGGCAGGCAAAGAGTGTCAGTGAGAGAGAGAGACACAGACAGACAGACACATACACACACACACACACTTTCACACACACATACTTTCACACACACACACACACACACACTTTCACACACACACACACACACACACACACACACACACACACACACACACACACTTTCACACACACACACACACACACACACACACACACACACACACACACACACACACACTCACACATAGCGAGTCCACTACCTTATTCTCACCTACTAACTACAATCTGGGGGGGGGGGGGGGGGGGGGGGGGGGGGTTCCTCCACAAATCGTTGGCCCTAGGCAAGAAGCCTCCTGGCTATAACTTTTCAATATCCTTTATTTGCTGCTAAAAGACATTGTAGGCTTTTTATTCTATAATTAAGTCTTCGTGGACACGAAATCCCTCTCACGTCTGGGGATGAATAGGGATTAATGAGTTGCTGCTGCTGATGATGGGTGAGGGGGTAGGGGGGATCTGATGAGGGCTGTGGAGAGGGAGGCGAGTGTGTGTGTGTGTGTGTGTGTGTGTGTGTGTGGTAAGGGGGGGGGGGGGTGAACGTGGTGTGTGTGTGTATGTGTGTGTTGTGTGTGTATGTGTGTGTGTGTGTGTGTGTGTGTGTGTGTGTGTGTGTGTGTGTGTGTGTGGTGTGTGTGTGTGTGTGTGTGTGTGTGTGTGGTGGGAGGGTAGGGTGAACGTGGTGTGTGTGTGTGTGTGTATTGTGTGTATATATGTTTATTTATTTTTTTAATTTATTTTCTTTTCTTTTATTTTTTGTATCGATGATAATGGAATAAGCACTCATGTGCCTTTTTACATCCAGTCCCCGTGTGTATGCGGTTTTGTGAATTCTGTCATCTGTTCCCACCGGCACACAATGGCCTACTCTTACGAAAAGCGGAACAGGATTTAACGTGTGCGCAAGATGTTCTGCGTGCGTTCGTACACGGGGCCTCGGTTTATAGTCTCATCCGAATGGTGTGTGTGTGTGTGTGTGTGTGTGTGTGTGTGTGTGTGTGTGTGTGTGTGTGTGTGTGTGTGTGGTGATGAGGCGTGGTTAGACATGTTGGACTTAGGAGTTATTGAAATACACAGAGGCAAGAGTGGGAGATGGTTGGTGGGCTTGGTTGGTTAGATGGTTGTTTGGTTGGTTGGGTGGTTGGTTAGTTGGATGGTTGGTTGGTTAGTTGGCTGGCTGGTTGGTTGGTTAGTTGGTTGGTTGGGTGGTTGGTGGATGGGTTGGTTGGTTGGTTGGTTGGTTGAATGAATCAGAATGGAAGGGGAGAATACGAGAGTGAATGACATGGTTTGGATTTATTGATTTCTTATTTTATTTCGAGGACAATGGAATAATTTATCTATTTATTTGTTTATTTGTTTATACCCCTTTAAGTCACGGCAGATTTCTCTGCGTGAAATTCGGGCTGCTCTCCCCGGGGAGAGCACGTCGCCACAAGAGAAGCGCCACCCATTTTTTTATTTTTTCCTTTCTGCAACAGTATTTGTTTCCCTATCAGAGTGGCTTTTTTCTACAGAATTTTGCCAGGGACAACTCTCTTGTTGCCGTGGGTTCTTTTACGTGCGCTAAATAATTATGTGGAACACACGGGACCTCGGTTTATCGTCTCATCCGAAAGACTAGCGCCCAGACCACCACTAATGATCTAATGGATGGGGAAAAGTTTCGGGTCCAAACGGGATTCAAACCACCGCACACTTCCAACTCGGACTTTTCGCTTTCTAGACAGGCGCGTTACCTCTAGACCACCGATCCACTCGTGTGCTTTTTTATTTTATTTTTAAACATCCAGTCCCTGTCAGCATGCGGGTTTTGAACATTTTGTCACCCGTTCCCTCTGGCAGGTAACAGCCTACTCTTTCGAAAAGCGGAACAGGTTTTAACGTGTACGCAAGACGTTCTGCTTACGTTCACACACGGGGACCTCAGTTTATAGTCTCTGCAGGAGACTTTTTGGGGCGGAGTGGAGTCGGCACTAATGGTAACTCCAGCGGGGGAAAAAAAATCCCCTTGAACGGGATTTGAACCTCGGTCAGCAGATTGCGAGCGCAATGCGCAATGTTTTAACCCCCTGCCTCTGTCTGTCTATGAGTTAGGCTGAAAACAATGTGACAAGCTTTGGAGGTGGGAGTGGTGTGGTGGGGGGGGGGGGGAGATGTAACAGAAAAGATTTTGGAAGCTGGTGTCAAATAGCTTCCGACTGAGTAGAGGACGGCTAGGCAGCAGTTCAATCCAATGGGGGGAACGGGATAGCCTAGTGGTCAGAACATTGCGCTCGCAATCTGACGACCCGGGTTCGATTCCCGCCGACAACAAAAGGCCATATCAGGGCTGTCACCCCGTCAACTTTTAAATCTCAGATCAAAACTGTGCGGCTGTATACAGATTAAAACAGGGTATAAAACCAACTCTACTATCGTAGAGACGAGGTAGCATAGTGGTTAGAACATTGCGCTCGCGATCTGACGACCCGGGTTCTATTCCCGTTCAAGGGGATATTTTCCCCTGGAGTTAACATCAGTGTAGACTCCACTCTCCCCCAAAAGTCCTTCGGATGAGACTATAAACCGAGGCCCCGTGTGTGCGAACGCACGCAGAACATCTTGCGCACACGTTAAATCCCGTTCCGCTTTTCGAAAGTGTAGGCCTTTGTGTGGCGTTGAGAACAGATGACAAAATTTACCAAACCGCATACACACGGGGACTGGATGTAAAAAAAAGAAGCACGTGAGTACTTATTCTATTATCCTTGATATAAAAGAATGAATAAATAAATAAATAAAAGAATAAGTAAATAAATAAAAGAATAAATAAATGAATAAAATAAAATCGTTCCTTGTGTCGTCCCCTCCCTCCCCCTCCCACCCCCCCACCCCCCCCCCACCCCCCCCCCCCCCCCCCCCCCCCCGGGGGCAATCGTAAAGGTCAACAACCTAGAACTGGCACCCGCGTTGTGGGGGGGAGGGGGGGGAATACCCCCCCCCCCCCCCCCCCAACCACACACACACGCACACACACATCAACCCCACTAGGCAGCTGTGAAACTTGCCTGAAAGAGCCAGGCTACAGGATGAGAGAGAGAGAGATGGGTGAAGTAGTAAAGGTAAAGGTAAAGGAGTCCCATAACCTATAAGGTCGTAGGGGAGCGAGGCGTCAGAGACTTCACTTCTCTAGGGCCAGCATATTGAGGGCGGCGCCCATCTCCTCTCCCTCGCTGCTTTACCTTCCCTGACCCTAAAGAGGGCAGGTACCCATTGACAGCTGGGTGAACTGGGGGAACTGTACTGAAGCCAAGGCGTGGCGCAAACGGTCACCCATCCAAGTGGTAACCACGCTCGACGCTGCTTAACTTGGCTGGGGGAAAGCGAGTGCTCCGACCACTGAGCTATCCCGTCCCCATGGGTGAAGTATTGGCCTTTAATTCATCTCTTGCAGCAGAACGAAGGCAATGCTTGACTCGTTACATCCCTAGACTATTTATCACCACGCGACGCAGTGCGACGGCTGAGGAAAATGAAACCGTCATCGCCGACTCACAAAAAGACACACATAGTCCCAGACATTATCAGCTGCCATGTTCTCCTTCCTCACCCCCCTTCCCCCCACTCTCCCCTCTCCCCCCTCCTCCTCCTCCTCCCCCCCCAACTTTCCCTTGCATAACAATATGCACGGAAGTAACGATGGTGACGTCACATGTTTGCTTGGGTGAAGATGTGGAGGAGTGAGGGTGGTTGGGGGGGGGGGGGGGGGGGGAGGCCGAGGGGCGAGGGGGGGGGGGGGAGAGGAGGACGGGGGGGGGGGGGGGGGTGCGGGTTGTGGTCGTCATTTCTTGGTGGGCAAACTTTGTGGTGGCTAAATTGTGGCTGCTGTTGTGGTGGTGGTGGTTGTTGCTGGTTGCCAGTCTTGAGTGGTGGTAATTCGAAACAATAACAACAATGTTGTAGAGATTAATGGACACAGCGCTGAATGAATGAATCTGAGGGTTCTGGTTTGTTTGTTTATTGAGCGGGGGAGGGGGGGGAGGGGGGGGAGTTGTTTGAGATTTCGTGTATTCGAACGTTTTTTCTTTACCCACATTGAAGGGACGGGATAACTCAGTGGTCGGAGCACTCGCTTTCCCCCAGCCAAGTTAAGCAGCGTCGAGCGTGGTTACCAGTTGGATGGGTGACCGTTTGCGCGCCTTGGCTTCAGTACAGTTCCTCCCCCAGTTCCCCCAGCTGTAAATGGGTACCTGCCCTCTTTAGGGTCAGGGAAGGTAAAGCAGCGAGGGAGAGGAGATGGGCGCCGCCCTCAATATGCTGGCCCTAGAGAACTGAGGTCTCTGACGCCTCGACCTTATAGGTTATGGGACACCTTTACCTTCTTTTTTTTTTTACATTGAAGGTAGCTGTATTCCGGGGTTTATGCTGGGTATGTTTGTGTGTCCGAAACCTATCGAACGCTGACACAAGTTACGGGATCTTTAACGCGCATATTTAATCTTCTGCGTGTGTATATACATGAAGGGAATGAAGGCACTGGCAGGTCTGCACTTGAAGTTGACCTGGGATATCGAAAAAAAATCCCCACCCTGAGTTCACCAGACTTCGCCAAGATTCGAACTCAAGATTTCATGGGTTCATGGGATTGAAGCCGAGCGGTCTTAACCACCCGGCTATAGCTTCTGTTGTTCTGGGGTTCGAATCTCCGTCATGTATCTTCTTATATCAATGATAGGAAATGTTTAACCATTCGAAATCATCAGTATTTTTTTGGCTTGGGTTTTTTTGTTTGTTTGTTCTTTCCATCTTCTTCCTTTTTTGTTTTGTTTGTAGATTACGATATGTTGATACCTTAGTGGTGCAGTTTATAGTTAAATTCCTCTCTCACACACACTCACCACGCTTCTCACTGCTCCAACAATACAATACAACACATTACACTGTAGTACAATCCAATACACGACAAAAACGCAATAACACTATCAATAATACAATAATTATAATATAGTGCAATACAATACAAGACACGACAATAACGATAACGCAATAACACTATCAATAACCAATCAAATCAAATCCAGGACAATACAATACAAAACGATACGTGGTGACACTACTTTTGGTCAAAGTGAAAACTGAAAGAGAAAACACTGGTGAAGGTTGTACGAAGCTTATATCACCCCTCACCCCTCCCCCACCCCACCCCCCACCCCCACCCAACTTTCTTTTTTTCTTTCTTTATTTTATTTTATTCTTTTATATCGAGGATAATGAGATAAGCACTTATGTGCTTTTTTTTTTTACATCCAGTCCCCGTGTGTATGCGGTTTTGTAAATTCTGTCACCCGTTCCCACCGGCACACAATGGCCTACTCTTACGAAAAGCGGAACAGGATTTAACGTGTGCGTAAGATATTCTGCGTGCGCTCACACACGGGGCCTCGGTTTATAGTCTCATCCGAAGGACTTTTGGGGAGAGCGGAGTATGCACTGATGTTAACTCCAGGGGAAAATATCCCCCTTGAACGGGAATCGAACCCGGGTCGTCAGATTGCGAGCGCAATGTTCTAACCACTAGGCTATCCCGTCCCCCCTCTAATCTGATTAGTGAGTGCACTGGTCCATATGGACAGGGCAATAAGTCTGCCAAGGTGGCCCTGTTAGTTACTTCAACATCGTCCGTTTGTTTAATCATCACTTTGCTGTAGTAGAGCAGGCCTTTTGCTGCACAGGTTTCAATAACACAGCAGTCTGTCTGTCTGTCTGTCTGTCTGTCTGGCGGACTGTTTCTATGTGTTTCTGTCTCTGTCTGTCTCTTTCTGTATTGTCTCTGTCTTTCTGTCTGTGTCTCTCTGTATTCTCTCTCTCTCTCTCTCTCTCTCTCTCTCTCTCCTTCTCTCTCTCTCTCTCTCTCTCTCTCTCTGTCTCTCTCTGTCTGTCTGTCTCTCTGTCTGTCTGTCTCTCTGTCTGTCTGTCTGTCTGTCTGTCTTGTCCAGAATTAAAAGATGTTAGAGAACAATTTATTCCGGCAAAATATTTCAGGTATCCATGTCTGTTTAAACTCGGTAGTGTTAGCAACTTGTTAATGTGGATGTGTCGTATCAACAGTGTCTTGTACAACCCCCTTCTAAGGGCCCATGGCCTTTTTGAATAAATATCATATCATATATCGTATCTGTCTGTCTGTCTGTCTGTCCTTGTGTCTGTCTTTGTGTCTGTCTGTCTCAGTGTCTGTCTCCGTCTGTCTGTCTGTCTGGCTGGCTGTCCGTCTGTCTGTCTGTCCTTGTGTCTGTCTGTCTCTGTGTCTGTCGCTGGCTGTGTCTGTCTCCGTCTTTCTATCTCCGTCTGTCTGTCTGTCTGTCCGTCTGTCTGTCTGTCTGTCTGTCTCTCTCATATTGTTATCCTAAGTCATTTTTTGTAGCTGACTTTTTGTTATATAGTAACATGTTGTCGGTTTTTTGTTTGTTTTTTGTTTTCTTTTTTGTTTTTCCAATTCTTTTACCCCCACCAAAATACTAAGCAGTTCGGCAACCCCCTTCATGTATGGGCCAATGGCGTTTTTGTGAATATATCATTCGAGTTCGAGTTCGAGTTCGAGTTCGAGTTCTTCTTTCTCTCTCTCTCTCTCTCTCTCTCTCTCTCTCTCTCTCTCTCTCTCTCTCTCTCTCTCTCTCTCTCTCTCTCTCTCTCTCTCTCTCGGAGATACATTTTCAGTCGATTATGGACTAACGATGCCTCAAGGACATGGGAGTCTGCGAGCGCAAACCCTCCGTAAGAACCTTTGGTGAGATTGCACGAGTGTGCTCTGGAATTCGGTCTTCTCAAGTCAGGCTCACTGCCCTTAAAAGATTACTCAACATTAGGTACTTGTACCATTACCGCGGCTCGCTATGGCGCAGTGCAGTGGTTAGTGCTTTGAGTTCCTGGCTGGGAGGTCGAGAGTTCGAATCCCGTAAGAGTCACAGGGTATTTTCGGACCCCGGCCGGCTTCTACCTAGAGTGAGTTTGCTGTTGGCTCATTCGGGATCGTCGACCTTTTTCAGGTTTTGATTTAGAGAGTGTTGATCCAACAAGCTGAGCATCACAGCAGGTGTCTGTATCTCTCGGGCCTGGCTGGCTTCGGGATATATCATGGACAAAAAAGCGTAGAGAACAGATTTTCGAGTAGACTCATAGCAGGCGTCCACTTTCATTGACATTGGTCATCTGCAGAAAGAAAAAATGGTCTGATTCATGGTCGGTTGCTCTTTGATTTCACGTTGATCTCATTTTCGGTTCCCCTCCCTTACACTTCTAAAGGCATATGACCCCCCCACACCACACACACAAATAGCGTATGAGATAAGGTAAGGTGTCCTATACCTATGAGGTCGTAGGGAGGCGAGGTTCAGAGACCTCACTCTAAGGAGCACATATTGACGCGGCACGCCGCTCCTCTACCTCGATGCTTTCCTTCTGCCTCATTAGAAGGCAGTACCTATTTACAGTGGGTATGGACTGTACTGAAGCAGGTGACAACGTCACATCAAACTTGTTAGCCACGCTGGACGCTGCTTAACTTGCGGGCAAGCGGTGGCTTGCATTGGGTATCATCTCCTGTAGACAGTAAACGCGGAATAAGACTACCACACAGCTCTTTTCTCCCTACTACAAACAAGTGTGGAGGCACTGTTCAAACAGACGGCGCGTATGCTGGCTCCTGCTGATAGAAATACACAATCGCTGGCCTGTTGGGCTCGGGCTGTTGCAGATAACTCACCCTCTCCTCTTTCATCAAAACATGCAAACGAAACCCATGCCAGAGGGTGTTCTTGTCGCTAGCCTAGCAGCGCAGAGCTGACGAGATTGAAACTTGGGGACCAAACGTTTTGGGGCACGATTGAATATAACGTAAAAGGTAAAGGTTCCCATAACCTATGTGGTCGTAAGGGGAGCGAGGCATCAGATACCTCAACTTCTCCAGGGGCCAGCATATTGAGGGCGGCACCCATCTTCCTTTTCCTCGCTGCTTTACCTTCCCTGACCCTAAAGAGGGTAGGTACCCATTTACAGCTGGGTGAACTGGGGGACTGCATTGAAAGCCAAGGCGAGCAAACGGTCACCCATCCGAGTGGTAACCACGCTCGGTGCTGCTTAATCTTCGCTGGGGGAAAGCGAGTGCAGGACCACTGAGCTATATCCCATCCCCTCCTGTCTAGAAAGTAAACGGCGAATAATGACTACCACACCAGCTCCTGTTTCCTCCCTACTACAAACAGAGTGTGGAGGACACTATTCAAACAGACGGCGCGGTAATGCTGGCTCCCTGCTGACTGAAATACACACTCGCCAGGCCTGTTGGCTGGGCTGTGGCAGCATAACTCACTCTCTCCTCTTTCCACAAAACATGCAAACGAAACCCATAGCAGAAGGGTGTTGCTTTCTTGTCGCTAGCATACCAAGCGGCAGAGCTGTGACGAGATTGAAGCTGGTGTGCGAACGTTTTGGACACGATTGAATATAATGTAAAAGATAGTGGTGTCCCATAACCTATGTGGTCGTAAGGGGAGCGAGGCATCAGAGACCTCAACTTCTCCAGGGGCCAGTATAATTATTGAAGGCGGCGCCCATCTTCCTCTCCCTCGCTGCTTTACCTTCCCTGACCCCTAAAGAGGGCAGGTTATCTATTTACAGCTGGGAGAATTGGGAGACTGTACTGAAGCCACGGCGCGCAAACGGTCACCCATCCAAGCCGTAACCACGCTCAATGCTGCTTAACCTTAGCTGGGGGAAAGCGAGTGCTCTGACCACTGAGCTATCCTGTCCCCGTGATGAGGAAAATCCAGCAGAGGTCATAATGGATTGTCAAGCGCGTGCGTGCGCGCGCGTGTAAAATAGTGGTGAATCGGTGGTCTAGAGGTAACGTACCTGCCTAGAAAGCGAAAAGTCCGGGTTCCAAGTGTGTGGTGGTTCGATCCCCGTTTGGGCCAGAAACGTTTCCCCAATGCATTAGACCGTGAGCGGTGGTCTGGGTGCTAGTCTTTTGGATGTGGTGTTAAACCGAGGTCCCGTGTGTTACACATAATTATTTAGCGCACGTAAAAGAACCTACGGCAATAAGTGAGCTGTCCCAGGCAAAATTCTGTAGAAAAAAGCCACTCTCATAGGGAAACAAAGTTGCAGACAGAAAATGATAAAATGGGTGGCGCTGCTCTTGTGGCGACGCGCTCTCCCCGGGGAGAGCAGCCCGAATTTCATGTAATCTGCCGTGACTTAAAGTGGTATACAATACAATACAAAACAGTACAATACAATGTAGTGCAATACAATGCAACACAATAAAATACAATACCATACAGTACAACACAACACAGCACAATACAAGACAACACAATACAACACAGTACAACACAACATAACACAATGCAACACAACACAACACAACACAACGCAACACAAATACACACTCAATTCCAGCAGACTGCATTCAGTGTCAGCACTCATATCTGTTTACTGAAAGATCGCTGAATTGTGCCGATAATGGTCCTCTAGTTCTTGTGTGTTGTTGTTGGGTTTTTCTGTGAAAGTGCTAGCTGCTTTTGACACCACAGTTGCGCCATACCTTGCACTTTACTAGTGCTTCCAGTGCTGAAGTCAGTTCTCGGCTAACAGAGCTCTGGCATTGTTTTCTGGCTATCTTTGAGTGAGAGGGTGGAAGCAACTATGTTCAAATCATCAGGGGATGGATTTACACCTGCTACTTCTCTCTCTCTCTCTCTCTCTCTCTCTCTCTCTCTCTCTCTCTCTCTCTCTCTCTCTCTCTCTCTCTCTCTCTCTCTCTCTCTCTCTCTCTCTCTCTCTCTCTTGAAGATGTATCCCTACGGGCGGGGACTAGATGTAAAAAAGCACATGAGTGCTTATTCATTATCCTCGAAATAAAAGAATTTGTCATTGTCATTGTCATTGTCATTGTCTCTCTCTCTCTCTCACTCTCTCTCTCTCTCTCACTCACTCTCTCTCTCTCTCTCTCTCTCTCTCTCTCTCTCTCTCTCTCTCTCTCTCTCTCTCTCTCTCTCTCTCTCTCTCTCTCTCTCTCTCTCTCTCTCTCTCTCCTCTCTTCTGGTCATGCTCTACAGAAATTCGTTTCCAGCCCCCCACCTGGATCGGTGGTCTAGAGGTAACGCGCCTGTCTAGAAAGCGAAAAGTCCGGGTCGGAAGTGTGCGGTGGTTCAAATCCCGTTTGGGCCTGAAACTTTCCCCCATCCATTAGACCATGAGTGGTGGTCTGGGCGCTAGTCTTTCGGATGAGACGATAAACCGAGGTCCCGTGTGTTGCACAAAATTATTCAGCACACGTAAAAGAACCCACGGCACAAGGGAGTTGTCCCTGGCAAAATTCTCAGAAAAAAGTCACTCTGATATGGAAACAAATACAGATACAGACCAACAAAAAAAATTTAAAAAATAAAGGGTGGCGCTACTCTTGTGGCGACGCGCTCTCCCCGGGGAGAGCAGCCCGAATTTCACGCAGAGCAATCTAGTGACTTAAAGTGGTATAAATAAATAAATAAAAATAAATAAACCCCCACACCTTCTTCCTTATAAACCATAAAGCAGTCATACTGCATCCAGACGTTCTTATGGACTCTTTGACATTAAAAAACATTTCTGTTGAAGGAAACGCTGCACTTGCTGCCATCAATAATCCTGGGGGCAGGGAACATTTTTTTCTCTCCCTTTAATTGCTTTGTATCAGTCCTACCAAATCCCAGTCCTATAGCCCCTGATAACCACAGAGGTCTTAGTGGTGGTAACGACTTTTAAAGTTCAGACAAAGACTGTGCAGTTACTCGAGGAGCAAACAGTAAGATTAAAAACAGCAAGCTCTTCAGTCTTTCTTGGCACAAAAACGCCCCAGCCAGTTCCAAAGGGACAAAGAAGGGCAGTCACCACGTATTTGGGGCCTAGCCTCTACGGCAACACCACGGCTGCTTTGAAGAGACAAAATCCTCTTACCAGGTGAAAGAGAAATAACCACAACCTTTCAGAAGTCCAGTTGTGTATATTCACACGGTCAAAGTCAGCAGTTCGTCTGAATAGCATGGAGCTATTGACTGACCTACTTACCACCTGAATCTACACTCTGCACTCTTTTGGTCAGGAGAAGAAGAATGGCTCCAACTGTGTTATGCAGTATTATGGGAGTAAGAGCCAGTACTTCTCTTTAATGTTCAATCCACGCAAATGTGTTTTTTTTTTGTAAAGAGTATGTGTGGTAAGAAGGTTGGGGGGGGGGGGGGGGTGGGAGGGGAGGAAGAGAGATGGGGGGTGAATGTGAAAAAGGTGAGACCAAAGGGAGGTAAGAGCATGAAGGATGTGGAGAAGAATTATCCATCATGATTAAAAAAATCAGTGTTATGATCATCAAAAACAAATAAACAAAGCAGAGAAAGCAAAAATCCCAAGGTTTTAAAATTGCAATAAATAGAAATAAGAAACAGAGAAACGAAAGCTGTAAACACGATTTATTGCTGTGGTGATTTTGGTCTGCATCTGTGATGATCTAGCCAACTGAAGTTGTCCAAAAGAAAATATAGTGGGTTAGAGGAAGAGGGGAAGGGGAGGGGGGGGGGGGTGATGCTGTGAGGGAGGAGATGTGAGGAAGGAAAGGGGAATGCCATTGAGTACACCTACTTAAAAAAGAAAGGAAAGAGAAGGGAGAATGCAGGAGGGGGGGAAGAGAGAGAGAGAGAGAGAGAGAGAGAGAGAGAGAGAGAGAGAGAGAGAGGAGAGAGAGAGGGAGGGATGGAGAGAGAGCAGGGGAGAGAGAGAGTGGGGGAGAGAGAGAGAGAGAGCAGGGAGAGAGAGAGAGAGAGAGAGAGAGAGAGAGAGAGAGAGAGAGAGAGCAGGGCACAGAGAGAGAGCAGGGGAGAGAGAGCAGGGCAGAGAGAGAGAGCAGGGGAGAGAGAGAGAGAGAGAGTGGGGAGAGGGAGGGAGAGAGAGAGCAGGGGAGAGAGAGAGAGAGTAGGGAGAGAGAGAGTGAGCGGGAGAGAGAGAGGGGGAGACAGAGAGTGAGAGATGGAGGGAGGGAGAGAGAGAGAGGGAGCAAGAGAGAAGGGGGAGGGAGAAAAGAGAGAGAGAGCGGGGAAGAGAGAGAGAAGGGAGGGAGAAAGAGAGAGAGAGATGGCACTCTAACACACGCGTGCGCGAGTGCGCGCGCACACACACACACACACACACACACTAACACACACAAACACATACACACTAACACACACACTCACACACTAACACACTGTGCTTCCACAACAATAACAAGAAGAACAAAAAGTCAAAGACTTGAAAATGCAAGTTTTAATTCTGATGTTTGGCATCAACAATCGTGCTGTGACACAATAAAATCATAAGAAAAGTTATGATTTATTGTATCACATCTCTATCGAAAGCAATAAGCAAAACAAAAAGAAGAAGAAATTTAATGCCTATAATTTTTTTTAAAGCAGCAAGTAAAACATTGGCAAACAAACAAACAAAAAAATGACACTTTTATAGTCATATGTGCAAAATGCTACTTTGTGTGACTTTCAAAATAAGTTATTGTAATCCTCCTTCAGTTCCCTCATGGGGATGCCAGGGGCCTGTCAGTATAACTAGCGTCCCCACCTTCTGGAAATTCTGAGCCAGATATTTCCTCTTTTCTATCACTCTCTTTGTTTCTGCCTTGTTCCTTTTCTTCCTGTCACCTCCTTCTGGTCTATTTTCTTCCTTCTTGGTCCATTCTTCTGTCTGTCTTTTTTTCCAGCGAGACTTATAAGATAATAATTCTCTCTCATTCCGAAGTCGGATGCGCTGGGCCTGACTTGTGAGGCGCTTAACAGCAGCGTGACTCATTTTTATGTATTTAGTTTTATTTACTCTTTTATTTCTAGGATAATGGAATAAGCACTCATGCGCTTTTTGTTTTTCATCAAGTCCCCGTGTGTATGCAGTTTTGTTAAGTTTGTCATCCCTTCCCACCGGCTCACAGTGGCCTACTCTTCCGAAAAGCGGAACGGGTTTTAACGTTGGCTCATATAACAGACAATAATAGCTGCTGTGTGAGCGTTCTATGAAGAAGGAAGAAGAAGAATTTCCTTCAGTAGAAGGGAGGTACATGAAAGTCAACACTGCTTACAGTGGATGTTTATGAATTTTGTTGTTGTTGTTGTTGATTTTTTTTTTCGTTCCTCGGCTAGAGCTCCGAAGTTCACCAATGGTAAAATTATTCGTAAGCGACTGGGGTTTTTTGCCCACCATGAAGGTAGCCGCATTCTGTCTCTGGGGGATTGTTGTGTTTGTTTGTTGTTTTTTTTAATAGAATTTTGATGTGTGTGTGTATGTTTGGAGAATGTGCATGTTAGGTGTGTGTGTGTGTGTGTGTGTGTGTGGTGTGTGTGTGTGTGTGTGGTGTGTGTTTGTGGTGTTGATGTTCGTGGGTGCTGTTGACATGTTAACCTCTATATAGTAAACAAACATACTTTCGAATATAAAAAAAATTGTTCTACCTGAAACAGAAGAAGACAATAATAATGATGATAAGCTAAATCTATATGCTCGCCAAAAAATAGTTGCCAATTACATAATGTAACAAACAAGATAAGGTAACAGTAATCGTGTACGAGTGTAAGATGTAATATTGGGTGTATGGCACTTTTAGGTACTCATGTACAGACTTTCAATAATATGATCTCGAAAACTCTGTGTGTGTGTGTGTGTGTGTGTGTGTAGTGTGTGTGTATGTGTGTGTGTGTGGTGTGTTGTGTGTGTGTTGTGTGTGTGTGTTGGGGTGTGGTGGATTGAGAGAGAGAGAGAGACAGACAGACAGAGACAGAAGAGCAGAGGCAGAGAGAGAGATAGAGAGAGAGAGAGGACACTGCAATGCCAAAAGATCTGTATATCAAGATACAACAGCAGCAACACAACACACACAATGTAACGGCAACAACAAAATATCAACAAGCAAAGCTCCTACAATATACTCACTTCGTGCCTAGAACAAACAAATCAATCTAAGCAGTGGTGGCAATTAAATATATATTATATATATTATATTATATACACATAAAATATTATAAGAGATTTCATATTATATATATATATATATAAAAAGGAAGGTAAAGGAGTCCCATAACCTATAAGGTTGTAGGGGAGCGAGGCGTCAGAGACCTCACTTCTCTAGGGCCAGCATATTGAGGGCGGCGCCCATCTCCTCTCCCTCGCTGCTTTACCTTCTCTGACCCTAAAGAGGGCAGGTACCCATTTACAGCTGGGTGAACTGGGGGAACTGTACTGAAGCCAAGGCGCGCAAACGGTCACCCATCCAACTGGTAACCACGCTCGACGCTGCTTAACTTGGCTGGGGGAAAGCGAGTGCTCCGACCACTGAGCTATCCGGTTCAGTTAAAATCTTTCTGAATAAATATCAACTGATACTTAATGTCGGTGAGATCCGTAGACAAAAAAATACCCCAGAAAATTTGTTTTCTCTGAGATACTAAAGGTTTTGTTAGTGTGTTTCACAGTATAGGTGTACACCTACTGTGATAGTCTTGGAAATCGAATTATAAGCAGCTTCTATATATATGTATCCATTGTTCGTGTGCTAACTTGCACGTGTTTCATTCATCGAGTTAGCTTTTGAGTTACATAATGTGAACGTTAGCTTCTGTGCTTTAATCTCAATATCTGAATGAAATTCGGGATTTGTGGTGACAAAGTCCATATAAACATAAATCAATCATGTTCAATACATCACCACTAACTATATACTGTCAATGACCTCAACAACTTATCACAAGCATACACAACATTTATTCTGTTTCTTCAAAACTTGGTTGCAAAGTTTTTTTTGCAGAAGAAAAGGTAGACGCAAATAATATTTTTTCAAAAAAAACAATAACATGCAAACTTACCCCATTTTTTTCTGCAAATATAGTTATACAAATCAAAGCGCTGTTTTTCACAACCAAATTTTCGCGGCTGCTTATAAAGTCTTAAACCCCTAAACAATGCCTACACAGCAGGTGTAGAATTACTGTAGGTTTGCAACCAGTTCATCTTTTTCACGTGGAATGAAATTACTTGGCAAGAGACACACAAAACTAATGACACAGTCCAGAAAAGCTGAAATTTGGACAGAATTTAACTGGCACACAAACATTCCTCTCTCTCACCTCTCTCTCTCCCTCCCCCCCCCCCCCCCCCCCCCCCCCCCCCCCCCCCCTCCCTCCTCTCTCTCTTTCTCTTGCTCGCTCTGTCATTCCAAATTCCTCAGTCCTCCTCCAAAGCTCACTCAGCTCTCGCCTGTTCCACCTCTCTCGCGGGCGGCGTTTAAAGTGACGTAAGTTCCGGTATCGCTTCCGGCCATGATGAAACTTCCGCCTCCTGCGCACTGAGCGACCTCCTGAATGTCGAGTGTGGCCGTCTTCCTCCGACGACAGGGCCCCTCTGGATCGGAGTCGCAGTCTACGTCTTCGATGAGAAGCTGGCTGGGTTCTGTGACTGGCGTGGCGTGGGGATGCTGGCAAGGTCGGCAAAGGGTCTCCTTCTTGCGTCGTTGCTGTTGTTGCGGGTGCTGGCGTTGTTGTCACGGAGTGTTGCTCCTGGGGAGGCGTTGCAGGTTCTCTCTTTTCAGCTGGTGTGGTGGTGGTGTGTGGTGGCTGTGGTTTTCTTGCCTTGGACGGTGGTTTGACGGCTAGGCTTTGTGGATGTTGTCGGGCCGGGGCAGAGTTTTCTTGTTTGATTTTTTTAGGCTGGATGTTTTCGTGTTCTTGGTTGTCCTCGACAAGGTCGTCGTCGTCGTTTTCGTCATCATCCTCGTCGTCATCTTCTTCTGCGTCGTCTACAACTTCGTCCTCAGATTCAGCTAGTCCTAAGCTGTCAGGGTTTTCTTCGCTTCCATTGTCTGCTTCTTCATCAGTCAGATCCTCCTCCTCTTCATCCTCTATGTCTTCAGCTATCTCAGCGAAAAGTGTCCTCAGCTGTTCTGCTTCCAGCTTATGTCTCCGGTCCCGCATTTCTACAGCCTTCTGCGCTTCCGAGCTTCCTTTGTGAACTTTGCCGTGAGCCTTCGACATCTGATGGTGGACTTTCTGTGAAACTGGGTTTTCTTTCTGGATACCTTCCTCCTCCTCCTCCACTTCCTCCTCCTCCTCTACGGGTCGCGAGTTAGCTCTTCTCGGCCCATGTCGGTTTCGCCGTTCTTTACTACGGCCTCCTCCGCTGCTTAACCGCCTTCTCTTAAACGCGGGGGCTTCATCCTCTTCGTGTTCCACGTCGTCCTGCTGTCGTCTTGACGACGCTCTCATCCTCTCCTGCCTCTCTCTGGACCTTCTGCCAAGCTTCTGCCTCTCCCGGGAGCTAGATTTTCGGAACTGCCTCTGGCGTCTCGAGCCGAGGTCGTCCTCCAGATCCAGCTGCCTCGACCTCGAGACTCGCGTTTGTGAGAGTGGGGTCTCCGGTAAGGTTTCGGGCGTTTGTTCTGGGGTTCTTCGTCGATTTCGGGCTCGTCGATGAGGAGGGAGTGCAGGCGAGTAGTCCTGACTGCTGAGAGGGGGCGCCTGGGGTCTTTGGGTTTCGGCAGCCCTCGCCGCCTCTCGGCGCTGGTTTGGCCGCGAGTGCGGGGCAGGTCTGGGTGACGTTGCCGCGACGTCACGTCCGGGTAGGAGCGGGCGTGGGGAGGGAGGTAGACGGAGTGGACGAGGTGACGGTCCCTGTCCCATTCTCTGCTGGAGGCCGAGTCCGGGGCCATGGTGACCACTTCTGGGGGGAGGCTGTGTACGTACACACACACATACACACGCACGCATGCACGGCGCGCACGCACGCACACAAACACACATAATTATATGCATATGTTATTGTCTTTTTCTTGTTTGATTTGAATAGTTTACTATAGATTAGAGGTTTTTTATTCTATGTCTGTATATACATTATCTTTTTTTTCTCTCTTATTTTCTTTAGATAGATGGCTTGATGGAGAAAAAAAAAGCAAATGCACTGCTTATTCAATGTACCATCTGAAAATAAAAGTTTGACTTTGACTTTCACGCACGCACACACACACACACACACAGAACAGAACAGAAGACGGTTATTGTGTTGTATTGTACTGTATCGTATTGTGCTGTATTGTACTGTATTGTATTGTGCTGTACTGTACTGTATTGTATTTCTTTTCTCTTATTCTTTTATTCTTTTAGTCCTTCGGATGAGACTATAAACCGAGTCCCCGTGTGCGAACGCATGCAGAACATCTTGCGCACAGGTTAAATCCTGTTCCGCTTTTCGAAAGAGTAGGCCATTGTGTGCCGGTGGGAACAGATGACAACATTTACAAAACCGCATACACATGGCGACTGGATGTAAAAAAGCACATGAGTGCTTATTCCATTGTCCTCGATATAGAAATAAATAAATATATAAAAAATAATAAAAAAATAAATAAAAACACACACAGAACAGAAGACGGTTATTATGTTGTATTGTATTGTGTTATATTGTGCTGTATTGTATTGTACTTCTATTCTCTTATTTATTCTTTTATTTCGAGGATGATGGAATAAGCACTCGTGTGATTTTCTACATCCAGTCCCCCGTGTGTATGCAGTTTTGTAAATTTTGTCATCCGTTCCAACCGGCACACAAGGGCCCTATTCTTCCGAAAAGCGGAACGGGTTTTAACGTGTGCGCAAGATGTTCTGCGTGCGTTCGCACACGGGGCCTCGGTTTATAGTCTCATCCGAAGGACTTTTTTGGGGAGTGGGGTTGGAATGTTATTGCATTGGATTGTACTGGATTGGATTGGATTGTACTGTTTTCAGTCACAGCAGAGCTCTCTGCGTGAAAATGGGACTCTTCTTCCGAAGAAGAGCGAGTCGCCACAAGAGCAGCGAGAGTGTGTGTGTGTGTGTGGTGTGTGTGTGTTGTGCGTGCGTGCGTGCGCGTGCGTGCGTGCGTGCGTGTGTGCGTGTGTGTGTGTGTGTGTGCGTGCGTGTGTGTGTGTGCGTGCGTGCGTGTGTGTGCGTGTGTGTGTGTTGTGGAGGGGGGTGGGGGCATGAGGGTCGCATCAGTCGACAGTGTTTTTCCATTGCTTGTCTGTCTTCATCCCTTTTGCATCCAAGGGAGCTTTAATACGTTAAAAGGTTATAATTGAGCTTTGATTAACTCTCAGCCTAAAGAGAAGCTTTTAACACCCTATTATAGTGGAGTTTTAATAAGCTATCAGCGTAAAGGTAAGGTTTAACACACTGCCAACTTAACATATAAGGAAAAAAACGTAAAGGTATTTCCATAACCTATGTGTATCGTAAGGGAGCGAGGTGTTTAAGAGACCTCAACTTCTCCAGGGACCAGCACATTGAGGGCGGCGCCCATCTCCTTTACTGCTTTACCTTCCCTGACCCTAAAGAGGGCAGGTACCCATTTACAGCTGGGTGAACTAGGGGGAGGAACTGTACTGAAGCCAAGGCTTGCAAACGGTCACCCATCCACTTGGTAACCACGCTCGATGCTGCTTAACGTTGGCTGGAGGGGAAAGCGAGTGCTGTGACCACTGAGCTGTCCTGTGTCCATCCCCTCCTCCAGAAAACAAAACAAATACCCCCCCCCCCCCTCCCCAACAAACCAAACCACCAAAAGCCAAACCAATAAATACTACCACTACTACTACTACTACTACCACTACTACTACTACTACTACTACCACTACTACTACTACCACTACTACTACTACTACTACTACTACCACTACTACTACTACTACTACTACTACTACTACTAATACCACTACTACTACTACTACTACTACTACTACTACTACTACTACCACCACTACTACTACTACCCCTTCTACTACTACCACTACTACTACTACTACTACTACTACCACTACTACTACTACTACTTCTACTACCACTACTACTACTACTACTACTACCACTACTACTACTACTCCTACTCCTACTACTACTACTACTACTACCACCACTACTACTACTACTACCCACCACCACCACTACTACTACTCCTACTACTACTACCACCACTACTACTACTACTACCACCCACCACCACACTACTACTCCTACTACCACTACTACTACTACTACCACTACTACTACTACTACTACTACTACTACTACTACTACTACTACTACTACTACTACCACTACTACTACTACCACTACTACTCCTCCTACTACTACTACTACTACTCCTCCCTCCTCCTCCTCCTACTACTACTACTACTACTACTACTCCTTCTACTACTAACTACCACCACCACCACCACTACTACTACCATTATCACCACTACTACTCCTCCTCCTACTACTACTACCACTACTACCACCACCACTACTACTACTACCACTACTACTACCACTACTACTACTACTACTACTACCACTACTACTACTACCACTACTACTACCACTACTACTACCACCACTACTACTACTACTACTACTACTACTACCACCACTACTACCACTACTACCACTACTACCACTACCACGACTACTACTACTACCACCACCACTACTACTACCACCACTACTACCACTACCGCCACCACCACCACCACCACCACTACTACTACTACTACTACTACTACCACTACCACTACTACCACCACCACCACTACTACTACTACTACTACTACTACTACTACTACTACTACTACTACTACTACTACTACTACTACTACTACTACTACTACTACTACTACTACCACTACTCGTCCTACTCCTCCTCCTCCTCCTACTACTACTAACACTACTACTCCTCCTCCTCCTCCTCCTCCTCCTACTACTACTACTACTAGTACTACTACTACTACTACTACTACTACTACTCCTCCTCCTCCCCCTCCTCCTCCTCCTCCTCCTCCTCCTACTACTACTACTACTACTACTACTACTACTACTACATGGAATTTATATAGCGCCGAATCTTGTATAAAAAAAACAACACAACACAAACAAATGGAAGCCCAGACAAATGGCGGCCCTCTCACCTGATAATAATAATAATAATAATAATAATAATAATAATAATAATAATAATAATAATAATAATATATGGAATTTACCTGATGGACATCTCCATACAGCAGCGATGGAACTGGGAGGAGCACATCTTGTGGCCGTGGCGCAGACGCTGACCAGCCATGTACTTGGTGGCACTATCCGTGCACTGCGACCACACGGCGTTGAAGTTGCCGTACGCGGCATTCGCGGCATTGACGCCTGCCTGACAGCAGCGAGTCTTCACGGACAGCTTCCACATCCTTCTCTGGAGCGCTGCAAGTCAAAACAAGTCAAGTCAGGTCAAGTCAAGTCAAAAGTCAAGTCAAAAGTCAAGTCAAGTCAAAACAAGTCAAGTCAAGCCAAAACAAGTCAAGTCAAGTGAAGTCAAAACAAGCCAAAACAAGTCAAGCCAAGTCAAGTCAAGCCAAGTCAAAACAAGCCAAGTCAAGCCAAGTCTAGTCAACCAAAACAAGTCAAACCAAGTCAAGTCAAAACAAGTCAAGTCAAGCCAAGCCAAGCCAAGCCAAGAAAGTCAAGCCAAGCCAAGCCAAACCAAGTCAAGTCAAGTCAAGCCAAGTCAAGCCAAGCCAAGCCACGTCAAGCCAAGTCAAGCCAAGCCAAGTCAAGCCAAGCCACGTCAAGACTTTTCCCTACTCCCCCCCTCCCCACCCCCTCTACTCCCTCCCACAAAATTATCCCTTAAAATCCACTACTACTACTATATTTTAAAAATCTTAACCCCCTTTTTTCCCCCCCTTTCCCCTCCTAACTCTCTAAAAAAACCCCCCCAAACCACACCCCCCCCCTACCTCCCCCCTTTCCTTTCCTTCCTCCCCTCTCCCCCCCCCCCCCCCCCTATCCCCCCTCCCTCCTCACCAACAAAACCCCCAAAATCCCCTTTTTCTAAAATTTGAATTTAAAAAGGCCCATTTTGAAAAAAACCCCCAAAAAAAGGAAACCCCCAGCAAACCCCCCTCTATATAATTATCCCCCCCGGTAAAAATAAAAATTTTTCCAAACCTTTTTGGTTTTTCCTCCTTTTTTTTTTTTTTTTTTCCCCCTTTTTTTTTCCCTTTTCCCCCAAATTTTTTCCCCTTCTCTGGGTTTTCTTTCCTTTTTTTTTTTTTTCCCCCTCTCTAATTTTTTCCCCTTTTTTAAACCCCAAAAAAAGGGGGCCCCTTTTTTTTTTTTAATTTTTTTTCCAATCCCCCCTAAAAGTAAAACAATCAAAAGCGGGAAAAGGGCCCAAGTCAAAAGAAAGCCAAGTCAAGCAAAAATACCCACAAAAATCGGCCCAAATACCCCATGGCAGGGTTTTTGAATCTGGTGAACAAACCCGGGTTCGATTCTCGTAAAGAATATTTTCCCCGGGATTTTAACCAGTCCCAACTCCACTCTCCTCAAAAACCTTCGGGAGAAAACCGAGTCCCCTGGTGTGGGGAGCGCCGCAGAACATCTTGCGACCGTTAAATCGTTCCGCTTTTTTGAAGAGTAAGCCATTTGTATGCCCCGGGGGAGAGATGGGAGAATTTACAAAACCGCAACAACGGGGACTGGATTAAAAAAATCACATAAGTGCTTTTATTATTCCGTATAAAAGAAAAAATTAAAAAAATAAATAAATAAAACGATACACGTGAAGTTAAAATTTTTCTTATTGGGGTAAAAGATTTAGTTTCACTTAAAGCTTGCAGGCAAGCAAGCAACCGACAGCTGTTGTTATTGTTGTTCTTCTTTAGCAAAGTAAACCGCTGGTTATTAATTTGTCCACTAAAAGTGTTGTTAGATTAAAAGACTGTGTGTGGGGGTGGGGTGGGTGTGGGTGAGTGAGTGACAATGACAATGACCAATTCTTTTATTTCGAGGATAATGAATAAGCATCCATGTGCTTTTTTACACCCAGTCCCCGCCCTTAGGGTATATATAAGAGAGAGAGAGAGTGTGTGTGTATGTGTGTGTGAGAGAGAGTGTGTGTATATGTGTGTGTTAGTGTGTGTGTGTGGAGGGGGGGGGGGAGTGAGTGAATGAGTGTGGGTATATGTGTGTATGTGTGTGTTGTGTATCTATGTATATATACACACACGCACACACACACATACACAAACACACATATAGATATATCTGGATATATATATATATATATATATATATATATATATATATATATATGTATGTATATACATACATACATGCACACATACATACATACATCCATACATACAAGTACACAGCTATTATAAACTGATTTGGATCTCCTCTCGAGATTTCGCTAGCGTATCTGTGACGATCTCTCTCTCTCTCTCCTCTCTCTCTCTCTCTCTCTCTCTCTCTCTCTCTCTCTCTCTCTCTCTCTCTCTCTCTCTCTCTCTCTCTCTCTCTCTCTCTCCATTCTACAGAAACCAGAACAAACATACCCACTACGCACGTTAAAGGTTAAGCTTTTTTCTTGGGGTGGGTGGGGGGGGGGGGGTTGCTTCTTGGGTTTATTTTGAGGGCAGGGCATGGGGTCACACACATTAAGATAGGTTTGGGTTTTTTTTCACGTGAAATTCAGTAGTTGAAATTTTATTTACATTTTTCATTGGAACGACTGACTTTGTTAGAAATTGTTAGAATTTTGCATTTTCCTGTTGTTTATTGTAGTTCGATAGGTTAGTAATGTAAAGGTGGGGTTTTTCCTATTATTTTGGTTGTTTTTTATTTTAAATTTTATCATTTCGCATGCATTGATCCCGTGAAATTCCTTCTCCTGTACAGTACCAACTACACCCTCCTCCCTTGACACTCATACACCTTCCTTCTCCCCCCGCCGATCCCCCCCCCCCCCAGCCTCCCCCACCCCCACACCCGTCTTATATCACAGGTGGATCGGTGGTCTAGAGGTAACGCGCCTGTCTAGAAAGCGAAAAGTCCAGGTCGGAAGTGTGCGGTGGTTCAAATCCCGTTTGGACCCGAAAAATTTTTCCCCATCCACTAGACCTTGAGTGGTGGTCTGGGCGCTAGTCTTTCGGATGAGACGATAAACCGAGGTCCCGTGTGTTACACAAAAATTATTTAGCGCACGTAAAAGAACCCACGGCAAAAAAGAGAGTTGTCCCTGGCAAAATTCTGGTAGAAAAAAAGCCACTCTGATAGGGGAAACAAATGCAGTTGTAGACAGGAAAAAAAAAGGGTGGCGCTGCTCTGTGGCGACGCGCTCTCCCCCGGGGAGAGCAGCCCGAAGTTCACGCAGAGAAATGTGACGTGACTTAAAGTGATATAAATAAATAAATAAATAAATAAATAAATAAATAAATAATCACAACTTGTGAAAAGACGTTAAATACATTTGAACGTTAAAAAAAACCCCAACAACCGACCACTTCACGCTGCTAGCTGCTCACCTGCAAACGTCTTGTCAATAGACCGTCCCCCTTGCTCTCCAATCTCCAGGCTTGTCAAAGAGGCTTTCTCCTCCTCCTCCTCCCCCTCCTCCTCCTCCTCTTCCTCCTCCACCTCCCCGCCCCTCTCCATGCCCCCAGGCTTCCTCACTCCTCCTCCTCCTCCTCCTCCTCCACCACCCCTCTCCGCCTCCCCCTCCTCTCCTCTCCTTCCCCCTCTACCACCCCTTGCTGCTGCGGAGTGTGAAGTCCTCGATGTTCTTGGGACAGAGATGATGGGAGTAGAGGCGGGAGCGGAGGTTGTGAGGGTGGGGAGGGGGGTGTCGCCGTGGTGGTGGTGGTGGTGGTGGTGGTGGTGGTGGTGGGGGTGGTGGGGGTGGTGGTGGTGGTGGGGGTTGGGGGTGGGGTGGGTGTAGGGGTGGGGTGGTAGTAGTAGTAGGGAAAGATGGGGAGGAGGAGGAAGAGGAGGATGGAAGTGAAGTGCCGGCTGGGACGAGGAAAATGGTTCCCTGTTCCTGTTTTTAAAAAAACAACAACAACAATTTAATTTTTAAAAAGGAATTTATGTAGCGCTGTATTATATATATGCAGAAGATCGAAATATGCACGTTCAAGATCCCGTCATGCATGTCAGCGTTCGTGTGCTTTTCACTCTGCAGGAGGTCTGCCCGCTGGCCTCAGCCGACACGTTCCGACTTAAGAGCAGCTCACTTCCCTGTACAGGCTGCATGCTGGGTATGCTCGAGTTTCTGGGACCAACCTAACGCTGACATGAATTCCGGGATCTTTAACGCGCATATTTTATTTGATCTTTTGCGTGTGTATAATGATTATGCACTATGGGAACTAAGGTACACTGACATGTCTGCACTCGAGTCTGACCTGGGAGATCGTACAATTCCTCACCCTCAATTCACCAGACGCCGCCGAGATTCGAACCCAGGACTTAAGGGCCCTACGGGATTGAAGTCAAACGGTCTTAACCACTTGGCTATAGCGTCCGTCATGCGGTCCATTTGATGGTGAACCTATTGGTACTGGCAAGGGATGTCTTGCTCTTCTTTGAAAGATAGAACGGGATTTAACGTGCGTATAAGGGGACGGGATAGCTCAGTGGTCGGAGCACTCGCTTTCCCCCAGCCAAGTTAAGCAGCGTGGAGCGTGGTTACCAGTTGGATGGGGTGACCGTTTGCGCGCCTTGGCTTCAGTACAGTTCCCCCAGCTGTAAATGGGTACCTGCCCTCTTTAGGGTCAGGGAAGGTAAAGCAGCGAGGGAGAGGAGATGGGCGCCCAGAATCCAAAAAAGATATTGGCTTCGAGAGAAAAAAAAATCTTCCTATATCTGGGTACTGCATATAAGCTTTGAACTCATGGCAACCAAAATAGGAACCTAGCGTTTCACCTACTCAGCAATTCCTTCACTTTTACCTATCCCGTAGTCTCATGGGGCCGTAAAGGCACCGATGAAGATTTTGTAACCAGCTTCCTCCACTCTCTGCGGTCCTTTGCTTTCCGTAGCAAATCGTTCCAACTCAAGGCAGGTCCACTCTCTGATGTATGTTGTCTTCCCATCGTTTTCTCTGTCTGCCTCTTCTGTCTCCCTCCTTGTGCTGTTCCCTGTAGGACAGTCTTGGCCAGTCCAGATGTTCGCGTGACGTGCCCGTACCACTTAAGTTTTGCGTTTTTTTCACCGAAGTCAGGAGCTCTTCTATGTTGTTTTTAATTCAGTTATTCCCTTTCCTAATTAATTTAGTGGTGTGATCTCTGTATGAGATATCAAGGAGTTACGAAAAACACATCTCAGCAATCCTTTCCATCTGTGAATCTATTATTCTTCCCCATTGTTCATGGTACCTTCAGTTTAACGTCTGTTCACATTCAGTGATTTTAGACCATTGATCATGATCATGGTTCATGATCTTCTGTTGTCCTTACCTTTTCCAGAGCCACCAGTTCTGCGCCATAGTCGGCCAGGTCGTTGAGAGGGTTAGTCTCATCCAGGGAGAAGTCCACGGAACGTCTGACAGACGTCAGCTCAGCCTTTGCCGAGAAGCAGGAATAGCGAGATTTCCCTGTCACAGAAAGAAGGCGTTGTTTGAACGATCAGATCAGATTTTTGTTTTTGGTTTGGTGTTGCTCTTAAGTGATGGGTTTTTAATTGAGATTCAGCAGATCTGATTTTCCTTACTTTCTCCTTCACCTCCTATCTCGTAGTCTATTAGACCGTCGGGACACCACTGACGATTTTGCAACCAGCTTCCTCCATATGATTTTTTAAGGTGAGCTAATAATTATTGAAAGTGGTGTGTAAAAGATTTACAGGGTGTAAGATTGCAGAGGAAACGTAAAACTCGGTCCCTGAGATCCTGTGCTTTGCACCGTACCCTGTGGAATTCCTAGCACATAACTTCCAGAAGGCCATTTTGTTTGCTATCTTTATACTGACAGACCCCGGCACCCCCACGGGGGGAATCTGGTTTAAGTCTAATTCCATCATAAGTGAGGTGGCTTAAAGTGAAAGGCGCTCTGTGGACTGGGGGAACGTCAGCGTGCCTTTTATTGTGAGGCTAGTGAATGTAAATTTTGTCATCTGTTCCCACCAGCACACCATGGTCTACTCCTTAGTACTTTGTGCTTATTCAGGGTGAGGAGAGGTGTGGGTTTCCGCCTGATGTATATGATGATGATGATAATAATGATAATGATGTGTGGAATTTATATAGCGCTGAATCTTGTACAGCAACAAAATAAAAGCGCTTACATTTACATCACTTACACGCACGCGTGCAATTGTCCACAAAACAGGATTAACAGATATCAAATTTACACATAAACGTACACACACAGACACACACATAGGCACACACACGCACTCACACAAAGGTAAACATTCTCATATTCAACTGGAAGAGCCCCTCAAAACAGACGAGACACAGAAAGTAAAACGGCACCACCACAGCGGACAGCCAGATGGCCGGTGGTATGGACCTGGTAGTACCTGATGTATGTTTGTCCGTCGTGTCCGACGATGACCTCCAAAACAGCAGAGGAGGCAGCTGCTGTTTTGGAAACTGGGCAGAAAGTTGATTATAGTGGAGATGCCTTGCCCACAGTACATCCCCCACTCTCTCGGCCAAGTGGGCATAAGGACAGTCAGCGTTGGAGATGTTCTCCAAAGGCCAACCAGCCCCCAGGGCTGCAGCACATAAGGAACTGTGCGAGTCAAGCCTCCTAGTCATAGTCGATCACTAAAAGACTTAAGCTGTAAAGTGGAATTCCATGAGTGGGAAAGCAAGCCACTGGGTCATACTACTGCCTCTCACTTTGCTGTTGTTGCCACCAGCGTCAAGGGTTTGATCAAGAGCTGGGATAAAGCCCAGGCGCTGACGCAAGCGTGTGTCTGTCCTGGCAGCACCTACCCAGCCTCCAGCAGCACTGCTCCTCACGCTGTCTCATGAAGGCGGCTCTGAGGACAGTGAAGGGGATGTCGGGTACCCCGTCCGCACAGAAGGCATCCACCCGTCTGCGATGAACGTCCTCCAGACACTCCTGTCTCTCTGCGTCCTTCTGCACGCATTTATTTGACTGACTTATATATATTGAGCGCTTTGATTTGTTGCTTTACAAGATTCAGCGCTATATAAATTCCATACATTATTATTATTATTATTATATTATCTGTTTATTAGTTCATTCATTCGTTTTCTCGAAAGGAGATATTTATTTATTTATTTATTCTTTTATATATTATATCTATTCTTTTTTTTACACGCATAAATTTAAAAAAAAAAAAAAAAAATTAAAAAAATGTCAATGTCATCTGAGCGCTTTGATTTGTTGCTTTACAAGATTCAGCGATATATAAATTCCATACATTATTATTTATTATAATGGGTTAAGCACTTATGTGCTTTTTTTTTTTTTACATCCTAGTCCCTGTGTGTATGCGGTTTTTTGTCAATGTTGTCATCCGTTCCCACCGGCACACAATGGCCTACTCTTACGAAAAGCGGAACAGGATTTAACATGTGCGCAAGATGTTCTGCGTGCGTTCGCACACGGGGGCCTGGGTTTATAGTCTCATCCGAAGGACTTGAGAGAGAGAGAGAGAGAGAGAGAGAGAGAGAGAGAGAGAGAGAGAGAGAAGAGAGAGAGAAACCATGAACCATGAACAAAATTTATTTCTTCAGGCCACTAGTCCCTAGAATGGGGTCAAACCAAACGTAGGTTTTGTTAAATATATTTGTCACTTGTCTGCATAAGCATCCTATGTTAACTCCTCATGGGGTGGGGGCTCAAAATAAGCTGTGGCTTGATGCCTTTCCCCCTGCTGCTGTATTGGTGGTGTTTGCTTATGTTGTATGGATATTGAATAAACCGTGTTAAACATATCAAAACGAAGCCAAAAACAAACCATGACATGATTATATGGCAACTGCCAAAGCATAACTGATGTGATGAATGCTGTTAGAAAGAGAGAGAGAGAGAGTGAGTGAGTGAGAAAGAGAGAGAGAGAGAGAACTCAGAACTCTGAGATAGAGTGTATATGTGCGCGCGCGCGTGTGTGTGTGTGTGTGTGTGTGTGTGTGTGTGTGTGTGTGTGTGTGTGTGTGTGTGTGTGTGTGTGTGTGATATTAACGTCTACAATAACAAAACAACAACAATATTAATGAAAACAATTTTATGAAACAAAAAGTCCTAAGAATTATTATCTTATTTTACCTCTAAAACGGTTTAGCGACCTGAAACTAAAACGGTTGACCCTGACCCTGACCTTGACACAGCAGACGCCAATATCATGGCGGCGGGCACTAAGGGCAAGGTCGATGACCCGACTATCCATGTAGCGGGGCTCCAGACGATGGTTATGCAGGAAGCGGGGCCTTTGGACAATCGACAGGCCAGAATTCCTCTCTGTCACTTGACACAAAACGTCCGTCCTCTCTTCTCTCGTCAGCTGAAAATAAATAATAGCAATGAAATAAAAGGGTGGAAAGGAGAAAAAAATGACAGGATCCAATGTCTGAAAAAGTGAAGCGACCTGAAACTAAAAGTACACGAGAATTCCATTAATTCTTTTTTGGGTTGTTTTGTTGTTGTTGTTTTGTTTTGTTTTGTTTTGTATTTGGGGGTTTTTTGGGGGGGTGGTTGTTGGTTGTTTTTCATTGTTTTGTGCTGCTGTGTTGTTGTTTGTTGTTGTTGTTTGTTTTGTTTTGTTTTGGTTTGGTTTTTGTTGTTTTTTTTTGGGGGGGGGGGGGGGGGGGGTGTTGAATATTGGTTGAAACTTGTCAAATTTTCAATGAAACATTTCGAGGATTTCTGAGTTAGAGTTTCTATAGGGGGTTTTTTGTGCATTTATTTGCTATCTTTTTTCTATACTAGGTTATCTATAATAATTGTAAGTTTTCTGTATTGTTTTCTATATTGCTGAGAAAAACTAACGTTCTTTTGTGTAACTAAAGCAACTTTGGTTTTTTTTAACAAACATAGTTTTTTATGTCTGTAAAAGTAGCCATAAAAAGCCGCTCGCGTTTAATTGACAAAAAAGGGTGACATAAGTCATGCTGGACCAGAAGCTTATTGGGCTTTTTTTTAATGGGATGAATGGTTTTGAAAGATGTCGAAAACTTCAGTATTACATTGAGAGAGAAGCTATTTTGAAAGCTGAAAAATTAGTGACAATTCTATCATGAATATCAAATTTAACCTTCAATGAACAATTTTTCATGAAAACAACACACAAACACAGTTTCGGCTGCCATAAAAATCACACACACACACACACACACATTATAATATATATATATATTATATATATATATATATATATATATATATATAATATTATATATATATATATATCCAATAAGGTTGTCTAATCTCTTCAAATCCTCTCTGTCTGTCTCTCTCTCGATTGTCTCTTTCTCTCTGTTTCTGTCTGTCTGTCTGTCTGTCTGTCTGTCTCTCTCTCTCTCTCTCTCTCTCTCTCTCTCTCTCTCTTCTCTCTCTTCTCTCTCTCTCTCTTTCGTTTCCGTTTTTTTTCGAACAAATATTATGTGCTTACATGATATATTATATATATATATATATATATAAATATATATATATATATATATATATATATATATATTAATTATATATATAATATATAAAATTATACAATAAATTATTATGTTAAGGGCTGGATATAAAACAATCTCTTACCCTCAGAAAATAAAATTTAGTAATGGTTATTCTCTCTCTCTCTCTCCCTCTCTTCCTCTCCTCTCCCTCCCTCCCTCTCTCTCTCCACTCCATCTCTTTACCCCCCCCCCTCCTCCTCTTTTCCTTTCTCCCTCTGCTTCTCTCCTTTAAAATCAAGCCTCCATCATCATCATCACCACCATCATCATCACCACAACCATCATCATCACCATCATCATCACCACACCATCATAATCATCACCATCATTATCATCACCACCACACCATTCATCCATCATCATCCCACACCATCATCACCACCACCACCACCATCATCACCACCACCACCACCACCCTCACCACCACCACCACCATTATCATCATCACCATCACCATCATCACCACCACCATCACCGTCGTCATCGAGACACGAACCTCTGTGTGTGTGTGCCTGGGTTCGGAGAAACAGATGGTGGTAGCCAATGGCCCGTCAGTCGTGCTGGCAAGCTCGGCGTAATACACCGTGGATGCTTCGATCACCATCGCCCTGCACACACACACACACAGCAGACACATGAGCCAACGCACGTCAGAATGCAAACACGCTCGATCGTGCGCACGCGCGCGTGCGTGAGGGTGCGTGCAGCTAAGAACAGATTCATTCTGTCTGTCTGTCTGTCTGTCTGTCTGTCTCTCTCTCTCTCCCCCTCTCTCTCTCCCTCTCTCTCTCTCACTCACTCTCTCTCTTTCTCTCTCTCACTCACTCTCTCTCTCTCTCACTCTCTCTCTCTCTCTCACTCACTCTCTCTCTCACTCACTCTCTCTTCTCTCTCTCTCTCTCTCTCTCTCTCTCTCTCTTCTCTCTCCCCCCCCTCTCTCTCTCTCTCTCTCTCCCCCTCTCTCTTCCCCCCCTCTCTCTCTCACACACACACAAGTTTGTCACTGGATCAGATTTTGTCTGAACCATTGTTACTGTTGGACATTGTGTTAGGATTGATAAGAAGTCCGATAATTTAGTTTTTGTAGTATGTTAAAGTTAGTTGGGTTGTTGTTTTTTTTTAATTAAGTACCGTTATCTGACACTTTTCTATTATTGTTTGCGTTCTCTTGTTTAGATTACTTTTTTCTGTCTAAAATCACTAAATGTGAATAGACGTTAAGCTGAAGATAAAATCACACACGCACGCACGCACGCACGCACCCACACATACACACACACACACACACACACACATACACACACACACACACACACACACACACACACACACACACACACACACACACACACACACATAAAAAGTCTAATATTAAGCTTCGATTTGTTGCTTTACAAGATTCAGCGCTATATAAATTCCATACATTATTATTTTTATTAATAACACTGAGAGTGAACAGACGTAAAATCGAAGAAAAACACAACACCAACAAAAACACACACACACACACGCACCCCCCCCCCCCTCCCACACACACACACACATGTACACACACACTTTACTTTCTTAACGCGTTACAGCTTAAAACAGCTCCCATTCATTCTCTCGTACCTGAAACGAACACAGCCGCAAGCGGGCACCTGCCAGCGCAAGGGAGGCAATCCCTGCATGACAGATTTTCGGTTGGTGGTGAGCAGGAGAGGACAATTCAGAGGCGGCTGCACTACACGGTAGAAATCGCCGTCGTCGTAGAAAAATTCGCCGACGCCGCAGCTGCCGTTCGTTTCCGCCGAAACGAAGGCATCGCTGAAGGGAAGGAGTCGGTTGCCCAGCTGAACTGAAACTGAAAGACCAGCAGACGATTGTTTTAGAACTGTTTCGTACTGTACTGTCTACTTCTTCTTCTTCTGCTGCTACTGCTAGTGGTGGTGGTTTTTCTACTGCTTCTTCTTCTGCTTCTTTTTCTTTTTCTTCCTCTTCTTCTTTTTCTTCTTCTTTTTCTACTACTACTGCTATTGCTGCTGCTGCTGCTTCTGCTGCTGTTACTACTGCTGCTGTTACTACTACTACTACTGCTGCAGCTGCTGCTGCTGCTATTCTTCTTCTTCTTCTTCTTACTATTACTACTACTACTGATGCTGCTGCTGCTGCTGCTGCTACTGCTACTGCTACTACTACTTTTTTTCTACTTCTACTTTTTTTCCTACTTCTTCTTCTTTTTCTTCTCCTCCTCTTCCTCCTCCTCCTCCTTATCCTCCTCCTACCACTACTACTACTTCTTCTCCTTAATCTACTACTTCTTCTTCTACTATTTATCCTTCTTCTTTTTCTCCTTCTTCTACTACTTCTTCTACTTCTTATCCCTCTTCTTCTTCTACTACTTCTTTTTCTATGTCTACTACTACTACTACTGCTGTAGTAGTAGTAGTAGTAGTAGTAGTAGTAGTAGTAGTAGTAGTAGTAGTAGTAGTAGTAGTAGATGTTATTCCTCCTCTTCTTCTCTCCATCCTCCTCCTCCTCCTTCTTCGTCTACGACTTCTTTTTCTTCCTCCTCTCCTCCTCTTCTCCTCCTCTTCCTTCTCCTCCTCCTCTTCTTCCTCCTCCTTCGAACACCCAGACAACAGTTAACGGCTGTTGTCTGTCATAATAATTATCATTAGCACAAACACGTTGCGATGTCGTTAATTAAGCGCCTGACAAGTCAGGCCCAGCGCATCCGACTTCGGCATAAGGGAGAGAATCGTATCGTATTAAGTAAGCCTTTCCCGGAAAGGACCAAAAATAAAGCAGAAGAATGGATGGACGCAGAAGGCTGAAAATAGACAAGAAGGAGCTGACGGGGAACAAAAGAAACGAGACAGAAACAAAAGCGAGGGACAGAATATAGAAGGGAATGCCTAGCACAGAATGTGCAGAAAGTGGGGTTGCTATTTATACTGACAGAGTCCCCCCAGGGCATTCACACGAGGGGGTGGTGGAGAGGGGTGGGAGTGTTGTTAATGTTGTTGTTGGTTTGTTGTAGGATAGTACTTATGCTTCACTTGCCTGCACAATGGTACCCTGCCTACGCTGCACTGATGGAGGTTGTGGTTACGTGGTTTATAAGCGTTCCCCTTTATTTATTTATCTATTTATTTATTCTTTTATATCGAGGATGATGGAATAAGCACTTATGTGCTTTTTTTTTACATCCAGTCCCCGAGTGTATGCGGTTTTGTAAATTTTGTCATCCGTTCCTACCGGCACACAATGGTCTACTCTTACGAAAAGCGGAACAGGATTTAACAACGTGTGCGCAAGATGTTCTGCGTGTGTTCGCACACGGGGCCTCGGTTTATAGTGTCATCCTCAGTCGCATAGGTCTGTGGAATCAGGTTCGAATCTTGGCAACGACTTCTTGCTGAGTTAGAGGGTGCGGGAGTGGTGGTGGTAGTGGTGTATTTATTTATTTATTTATTCTTTTATATCAAGGATAATGGAATAAGCACTTATTGCTTTTTTACATCCAGTCCCCGTGTGTATGCGGTTTGGTGGTGGTGGTGGTGTAGTTTTACTATTATTATTATGAATCTTGGCAAGGACTTCTTGATGAGTTAAAGGGTGATGGAGTAGTAGTAGTAGAAATAGTAGTAGTGGTGGTGGTGGTGGTGGTAATGGTGGTAGTAGTAGTGGTAGTAGTAGTAGTAGTAGTAGTAGTAGTGGTGGTGGTGGTGGTAGTGGTGGTAATTGGTGGTAGTAGTAGTACTAGTAGTAGTAGTAGTATTGGAGTAGTAGTATTGGAGTAGTAGTATAGGAGTAGTAGAAGTAGAAGTAGTAGTAGAAGTAGTAGTAGTAGTAGTGGTAGTGGTAGTAGAAGTAGTGGTGGTGGGGTGGTGGTGGTGGTAGTATTGGAGTAGTAGTATAGGATGAGAAGTAGTAGTAGAAGAAGAAGAAGTAGTAGTAGTAGTGGTGGTGGTGGTAGTGGTAGTAGTAGTATTGGAGTAGTAGTATAGGAGTAGTAGTATAGGAGTAGTAGAAGAAGTAGTAGTAGTAGTTGTGGTAGTAGTAGTAGTAGTAGTAGTTGTATTGGAGTAGTAGTTAGTAGAAGTAGTAGTAGTAGAAGAAGTATTAGTGGTAGTGGTGGTGGTAGTGATGGTAGTAGTAGTAGCAGTGGTGGTGGTGGTGGTGTGGTGGTAGTAGTAGTAGTAGTAGTAGTAGTAGTAGTAGTAGTAGTAGAGGAGGAGTAGTAGTAGTAATATTATAGGAGTAGTAGAAGTAGTAGGAGGAGGAGGAGTAGTAGTGGTGGTAGTAGTAGTAGTGGTGGTGGTAGTGGTGGTGGTGGTAGTAGTAGTAGTAGTAGTGGTGGTGGTAGAGGTGGTGGTAGTGGTGGTGGTAGTAGTAGTAGTAGTAGTAGTAGTAGTAGTAGTATAGGAGTAGTAGAAGTAGTAGTGGTGGTGGTAGTGGTAGTAGTAGTAGTATTGGAGTAGTAGTATAGGAGGAGGAGAAGGAGTAGTAGTAGAAGTAGTAATAGTAGTAGTAGTGGTAGTAGTGGCGGTGGTAATGGTGGTAGTAGTAGTAGTAGTAGTAGTGGTGGTGGTTGTGGTGGTGGTAGTAGTAGTAGTATAGTAGTAGTAGTAGTAGTAGTAGTGGTGGTGGTGGAAGTAGTAGTGGTGGTGGTGGTAGTAGTAGTAGTGGTGGTGGTGGTAGTAGTAGTAGTGGTGGTAGTAGTAGTGGTAGTAGTGGTAGTAGTAGTGGTGGTAGAAGTGGTAGTGGTAGAAGTGGTAGTGGTAGTAGTAGTAGAAGTAGTAGCAGAAGAAGTAGTAGTAGTAGCAGAAGTAGTAGTAGTAGTAGTAGTAGTAGTAGTAGTAGTAGGAAGAGGAGGAGGAGGAGAGTTTTACTATTATTATTGTTGTTGTTATTATTATTATTATTATTATTATTAGAAATCTTGGCAACGACTTCTGCTGAGTTAAATGTGCGGGAGTATTATTTATTTATTTATTCTTTATATCGAGGATAATGGAATAAGCGCTTTTTTTTTACATCTAGTCCCCGTGTGTATGCGGTTTTATAAATTCTGTCATCTGTTCCCACTGGCACACAATGACCTACTCTTACGAAAAGCGGAACAGGATTTAACGTATGCGCAAGATGTTCTGCGTGTGTTCGCACACGGGACCTCGGTTTATAGTCTCATCCGGATTTAGGAGGAGGAGGAGGAGGAGGAGGAGGATAGGAGGAGGAGGAGTAGTAGTAGTAGCAGCAGCAGCAGCAGTAGTAGTAGTTGTAGTTGTAGTAGTTGTAGTTGTAGTAGTAGTTGTAGTAGTAGTTGTAGTAGTAGTTTACGTGTGCGCAAGATGTTCTGCGTGCGTTCGCACACGGGACCTCGGTTTATAGTATCATCCGAAGGACTTATTATTATTATTATTATTATTGAGCGCTTTGATTTGTTGCTTTACAAGATTCAGCGCTATATAAATTCCATTCATTATTATTATTATTATTATTATCATCATCATCATCATCATCATCATCATCATCATCATCATATTATTATTATTTTTTGGCAATATCCTGAGACAGCTCGAAGAGCAGACCCGCGCCAGTACCTGAATTCCATAATTATTATGTGTGTGTGTATACCACATGCAGATCAACTATGCACGTTAAAGATCTTTTGACTCTTCCTGTCAGCGTTTTGGTAGGCTGTGGAAACAGTGACAATATCCCGCATGGAAAGAAAAATTATTAAAGACAAGAGAACAAAAATGAATACGTTTATAAAAAAAAACCTCAGAAATGAATACATCATTAAAACTAAGACGAAAAAAGATCCCCTTACCCCCTCTCCTCCTCTCCCTCTCCCTCCAGCACCCCCCCCCCCCCCCCCCCCCCTCTCCTCCTTCCTCCAAAAAAAAATACAACAAACAATGAACGTGTGAATGAATAAAAGAGTGAAAAAACGAATGAAAGAAGATCCTCCGCAAAAAAAACCCCAACCCCAAACAAAAAAACAACAACCCTGAATTAATGATTGCGGTTGTGGAAAATTTTCCACTGTAGATGTACTTTACCATGGCAGTGTGTTGCCCTGTGACAGTGGTGTCGAATTGCGCTTTCGTCCAAACCTTTTCTTTTCTTGGTAAAATTTAAACTACTCGTCTTACTGTGACACACGTACAACTGTTCCTAACCCTCCCTCCCTTCCTTCCTCCCTCCCTCCCCCACCACTCCGTCTATCAGCCTAACTTCCCCACTAACAGACACACAGAGAGAAAGAAACATCACACACTTAGGCGTGCAGACATACACACACATAAACACATAGACAGACAGACACAAAATACAGACACAGACACACACACACACACACGCACGCACACACACACACACACACACACACACACACACACACACACACACACACACACACACACACACACACACACACACACACACACACTCACTCACTCACTCACTCACTTACTCACTCAATCACAGTGGATCGGTGGTCTAGAGGTAACGCGCCTGTCTAGAAAGCGAAAAGTCCGGGTCGGAAGTGTGCGGTGGTTCGAATCCCGTTTGGGCCCGAAACTTTCCCCCCATCCATTAGACCATGAGTGGTGGTCTAGGCGCTAGTCTTTCGGATGAGACGATAAACCGAGATCCCGTGTGTTACACAAAATTTTCAGCGCACGTAAAAGAACCTACGGCAACAAGAGAGTTGTCCCTGGCAAAATTCTTAGAAAAAAGCCACTCTGATAGGGAAACAAATACAGTTGCAGACCAAAAGAGAAAATAATGGGTGGCGCTGCTCTTGTGGTGACGCGTTCTCCCCGAGGAGAGCAGCCCGAATTTCACGCAGAGAAATCTCGTGACTTAAAGTGGTATTAAATATATAAAAAAAAATAAAAACCACACACTTCCATCCATCATCATTACAGCCACCATCACAGTGCATCATCAAAAGCAATCTTCACCTTTCCCATACTCTAACACATACACCGTCGGAGCACCACTGAAGATATTCCCAACCAAAAGCCATACAAAACAAGCAAACGAAGAAGCAAACCCAACACCCCCAAACACCCCTCACCCCCCCAAACTTCACCTTCACCTTCTTCACCTATCCCGTGATCCCATGGACCGTGGGGGCACTAATGAAGATTTCGCAACCAGCTTCCTCCACTCCCCGCGATCCTCTGCTTTCTGAAGCAAATCGTTCTTCCACTCAAGGCCAGTCCTCCACTCTCTGATGCTGTCTTCCCATCGTTTTCTCTGTCTGCCTCTTCTTCGTCTTCCTCTCCTTGTACTGTTTGTTCCCTGTAGCAGGACAGTCTTGGCCAGTCCAGATGTTGGTGTGACGTGCCCGTACCACTTTAGTTTGGGTTTGGTTTGGGGTTTTTTTGTTTTTTACTTAAGTCAGGAGCTCTTCATATGGTCCTATGGTGTCAGCGCCTGGGGTTTATCACAGTTCTTGATTAAACTATTGATGCTGGGGGCAACAGTAAAGTGAGAGGCTGTATGACCAGTGGCTTTCCCACTCATGGAATTCCACTTTACAGCTTAGTCTTTAGTGATCGACTATGACTCTCTGACTAGGAGGCTTGACTTGCACAGTCCTTATGTGCTGCAGCCCTGGGGGCTAGTTGGCCTTTTGGAGAACATCTCCAACGCTGACTGTCCTTATGCCCACATGGCCGAGAGAGTGGGGATGTACTGTGGGCAAGGCATCTCCACGATAATCAACTTTCTGCCCAGTTTCCGAAACAGCAGCTGCCTCCTCTGCTGTTTTGGAGGTCATCGTCGATAACGACGGACTAACATACATACAATGCTGGTTTTCACCTCTTCATTATGTATGAGATACCACGGAAACTACAGACAGACAAACAAACAAAACAAAAAAGCTATGACAAACCTGTATAGTGCTGCTGCCCATCATTCCTGAGGGACAGTTGATACACGGGGCCTCTGCGGCTGCTCGACAGTTGGTTGGTGCCATGCGGTCTGTGCTTTGGGATTTCCGCCCTCCGACAGTGGGCCCCTACCACTGAACCACTGTGGGGCGGCTTCACTCCTTGGCCTGAAAAGAAAAAAATTGTATGTGGTTTTGTGTTTTGTTTTGTTTTGTTTTGTTTGTTTTGTTCAGGGTTTATTTTGTAAAAAGCTAGAGATCTGTTTTGGTTTTGAATGCGGAGTGTGTGTGTGTGTGTGTGGGTGTGTGTGTGTGTGTGTTTATTTTTTCTCTTTTATATCGAGGATAATGGAATAAGCACTTATATGCTTTTTTACATCCAGTCCCCGTGTGTATGCGGTTTTGTAAATTTTGTCATCTGCTCCCACCGGCACACAATGGCCTACTCTTACGAAAAGCGGAACAGGATTTTAACGTGTGCGCAAGATGTTCTGCGTGCGTTCGCACACGGGGCCTCGGTTTTAGTCTCGTCTGAAGTGAGTGTGTGTGTGGGGTGTGTGGTGTGTGGTGTGTGTGTGTGTGTGTGTGTGTGTGTGGTGTGTGTGTGTGTGTGTGTGTGTGCGCGTGTGTGTGGGTGTGCGCGCGTGCGCGCGCGCGTGGTGTGGTGTGTGTGTGTGTGTGTGAGAGAGAGAGAGAGAGAGAGAGAGAGAGGGGAGAGAGAGATATCATCATGAAGTAAAAGAAAACTGTATCCGATTCGGTGGCCCTGGTCTCATAGTGACCCCATATTCGGTTTCCCCATACACTTCTGTGCCTGTGGTGAGTTTTGTGTCAAAGCCTTCGGGACTGAAGGTTCACGGGAGAAGGTCGTTGGAGGGACGTTGTGGTGGTGGTCACTGACTAAGGTGGAGGACTCACTCAGTCTGGCTCCGCGACTGAGCTAATACTGTCGTCACTAGAGGACTTTATGCCGTCAGCGCCTGGGCTTTATCACAGTTCTTGATTAAACCATTGACGCTGGGGGCAGCAGCAAAGTGAGAGGCTGTATGACCAGTGGCTTTCCCACTCATGGAATTCCACTTTACAGCTTAGTCTTTAGTGATCGACTATGACTCTCTGACTAGGAGGCTTGACTCGCACAGTCCTTATGTGCTGCAGCCCTGAGGGCTGGTTGGCCTTTGGAGAACATCTCCAACGCTGACTGTCCTTATGCCCACTTGGCCGAGAGAGTGGGGATGTACTGTGGGCAAGGCATCTCCACTATAATCAACTTTCTACCCAGTTTCCAAAACAGCAGCTGCCTCCTCTGCTGTTTTGGAGGTCAGCGTCGAACAAGACGGACAAACATACATAGAGGATTTAGTAGGTGGTGTCTTGTGTATGTTAGCTCAGAACAGGCACCACTGAACACCGCCAAGGTGCAGGGACCCTCTGGCTGGTGGCCCCACGGCGGCCTGACTTTGATAAGCTCCCTGCGGATTTCGCACCATGAGAATGCGACATAAAACAATCTGGGTATAGCTGGGGAAGGAGAGAGAGCGAGAGATGAGCGGCGTGAGAACAGCAGGACACCAGGAACATCGGGAGAGGAATGAGGCAGCAGAAGAAAAAAAATAAGATTAGATGGATTGATAGAAAGAAAAAAAAAGCGCGGGGGTTTTTGGTTTTTGTTTGGAAAGAGTAGAAACTGGGTACAATGTCAGATGATTTAAGTCTATCCTTGGATAACCCCCACACTGCGGTCACCTTTAAGCTGGTGTGACAGAGAAAGAGGCACAGGTTAATGTCGTGATGGCTTGTGTGTGTTTGGGGAACGGAGGAGGGGTGTGGAGGAGGTTCCGGGTGAGGGGGGGGGGGGGGTGAGGGGGAGGGGGAGCAGCGAGACGTTAGGAGTGTGTGTGTGTGTGTGTGTGGAGAGAGAGAGAGAGAGAGAGTGTGTGGTGTGTGTGTGTGTGGAGAGTGTGCGTGTGCGAGATAGAGAGGGCGTATATATATGTGTGTGTGTGTGTGTGTGTGTGTGTGTGTGTGTGTGTGTGGTGTGTGTGTGTGTGTGTGTGTGTGGTGTGTGTGTGTGTGCGTGTGTGTGAGTGTGTGTATGTGAGAGAGAGTGTGTTGTGTGGGTTTTGAGAGAGAGAGTGTGTTGTGCGTGGAGAGAGAGTGTGTGTGTGTAGAGAGAGAGAGAGAGTGTGTTGTGGTGCGTGTGTGTGGAGAGAGAGTGTGTGTGTGTGTGTGTGGAGCGTGTGTGTGTGTGTGTGTGTGTGTGTGTGTGTGTGCGTGGGTGTGCGTGTGTGTGTGGAGATTGTGTGTGTATGTGTGTGTGAGAGAGAGTGTTGTGTGTGTGTGTGTGTGGAGAGAGAGAGAGAGAGAGGGGCGAGATAGAGAGAGGTGTGTGTATGTGTGTACGTTGAAAGAGAAAGAAAGAAAGAGAGAGAGAGAGGGAGAGAGAGAAGAGAGAGAGAGAGGAGAGAGAGAGAAGAGAGAGAGAGAGAGAGAGAGAAGAGAGAGAGAGAAGAGAGAGAGAGAGAGAGAGAGAGAAATCTAAAAACACTTAATCACCATTAAAAAAAACCCACCAACAACACTACTAAGCACGAATAGTCAAGTTTATTTATAAACTAATGGAGGGTTGTCTTATTTCATCTCTCGCGCTACCAGATATGTTCAAAGTTGCACTCCACCTATCCAATTGTCCTCCTCTTTCCACAACAGACGTTTTCTTCTTCTTCGTCGTCGTCGTCGTCGTCGTCGTCAAACAGCTCAAACAGTACTACTACTACTGTTGTCTGTCATTTGAGTGGAAAATGCCTTGCACTGCCATTTATCACAAAGTCAAGTCTCCAGAGCATCCAACTTGTGCAGCGGAGAGAGAGAGAAACTGTTGTCTTGTTTAAAGTCTGTCTAGCAAAAAAAAAAAGCCAGGAGAATGGACCAAGAAGGCAGAAAACAGACAAGAAGGAGGTGACAGGAAGAAAAGGAACAAGGCAGAAACAAAAGAGAGGGCTAGAAACTTTCCTCCCCCCTCCCAATCCATTATTAGACCATGAGTGGTGGTCTGGGCGCTAGTCTTTGGGATGAGACGATAAACCGAGGTCGCGTGTGTTAACGCAAAATTATTCAGCGCACGTTAAAGAACTCACGGCAACAATGGAGTTGTCCCCTGGCAAAATTTCTTAGAAAAAAAAGCCACTCTTGATAGGGAAACAAATACGGTTGCAGACAAAACAAAACAAAAAAAAGGGTGGTGGCGCCGCTCTTGTGGCGACGCGCTCTCCCCAGGGGAGAGCAGCCCAAATTTCACGCAGAGAAATCTCGTGACTTAAAAGTGGTATAAATGAAATGAAATGAAATGAAATACAAGAGTGAGAAATTCCTAGCGCAGAGTTTTCAGAGGGTGGGGATGCTATTTACACTGAGTACAGACACCCCCCCCCCCCCCCCCGCATCCCCCACAGGGGGGGGGGGGGGGTAGGGGGAGAGGAGGAGGAGAGGAGGGGGGGACAGACTTATTATCATGTAGTGTTTATTACTCCTTTGTCGGTCTTTGGATAAGGGACGTGGCCAGAATATGACCCTCTGATTGTGAAAGGGCAGATTGCTGGGGATATATTGTTGAATGAGGTGCATCAAATTAATGGGACTGTGTTTTCTTCCTCGCTTCAATTCACTACCATGTCTTGTTGCTGTGTAAAATGTGTCTACCAGTATTGACACACACGCGCACGCGTACACACACACACACCCGCACACACTTACCCGCACATACACATACATACATACATACACACACATGCATACATACACACACGCCCCACACACACGCGCCCACACACGCGCGCGCGTGCGGGAAGCGCTCACGCACGCATACAAACGCATGCTGACACACACAAACAAACGCACACAATCTGAATTGCGCAAGCAAGCAAGCGCGCACACACACACACTCTTACACACACAAGCTGAATCACACACACACACTGAACAACACACACAAATTCTAATACGAATTACACACACACACACACACACACCACACACACAAAACACACACACACCAATCTGAATCTCTCACACACAAACACACAGAACCACACATCTGATCAACACACACACACACACAATCTGATTAAAAACACACACACAATCTGATTAACACACACACACATACATACATACATACATACATACATACATACACATACGTGCATGCATACATACACACACATACGTGCATGCATACATACACACACGCATACATACACACACACTTTCACTCACTCACACACACAATCTGAATAACATACACACACTCATTCACTAACACACACACACACACACATACCGTCTAATATCACTTTTTGGTGGAAGGACGTTAAACTGAAGAACGAACCACACACACACACACACACACACACACCACAAAACACCACACACACACACACACACACACACACACACACACTGAATCTCTCTCTCTGTGAATCACACACACACACACAACACACACCACCACACACACACACCACAGCACACCACACGTGAACGCCACATCGAGCCTTTCTCGCCCACCTAGCATTCTCCTAAATGGAAGTGAACGTAATAGAACCCACGACAGTGTCGCGTTCATGTTTTTTTTGGAGTTTAACTAGTTGTTTGGTTCTGGTTGGGTTTTTTTTCCAGCTTGCACGTGTCTTCGTTGTTCTTTATACACAGATGTGTTTGTGTGTGTGTGTGTGTGTGTGTGTGTGTGTGTGTGTGTGTGTGTGTGTGTGTGTGTGTGTGTGTGTGTGTGTGCGCGCGTGTGTTGTGGGTTTGTGTGTGTGTGTGCGTGCGTGTGTGTTTTGTGTGTGTGTGTGTGCGCGCGCGCGGGGCGTGTGTGTGGGTTTGTGTGTGTGCGTGCGTGGGGGAAGGGGGGGAGGGGTGGCGTGTCTGTGTGTGCGTGTATGTGTGTGTGCGCGTGTGTGTGCATGCGTGTATGTGTGTGCGTGCGTATGTGTGTATGTGCGTGTGGGGGGCGTGTGTGTGTGTGTGTGTATGTGTGTGGGCGTGTGTGTGGGGTGTGTGTGTGGCGTGGATTTTGTGTGTGCGTGTGTGTGTGTGTGTGTGTGCGTGTTTTGTGCGTGTGTGTGCACGTGTGTGTGCATGCGTGTATGTGTGTGGTGTATGTGCAGCGTGTATGTGTGTGCGTGCGTATGTGTGTGTGTGTGTGTGGGGCGTGTGTGTGTGTGTGTGGGCGTGTGTGTGGGCGGGGTGTGTGTGGTGTGTGTGCATGCGTGTATGTGTGTGCGTGCGTTTGGGGTGTGTGTGGGGGGGGGGGGGGGCGTGTGTGTGTGTGTGGGCGTGTGTGTGTGGGCGTGTGTGTGGGCGTGTGTGTGTGCGTGTATTGTGTGTGCGTGGGGTGCTCGTGTATGTGTGTGTGCGTGTGTGTGCGTGTATGTATGTGTGCGCGTGCGTGCGTATGTGTGTGTGTGTGGGCGTGTATGTGTGTGTGGGCGTGTGTGTGTGTGGGCGTGTGTGTGTGTGCTCGCGCGCGCGTGAGTGTGTGTGTGTATGTGCGCGCGTGCGCGCGCGTGTGTGTGTGTGCATGCGCACGCGCGCGTGTGTGCGTGCCGTGTGTGTGTGTGTGTGCGTTCGTTTTCTACGGCTGTCACTTTATTCTACGCAGTTTATTCTTTTAGATTTCACGTGCATCCTATACTATACTTACTTTCAGAATCACATGGCGCTTTTTAAAAACAACAACAGAAAACAACTATGCTATTTTTACAAACTGACTGAGGCCCACACCTATCTGGGGAAAATGACAAAATGTTGTGTTCACCAACACAATATTAAGCAAACGATATAATTATTACAAACATGAAATCAGGAGATACTGGTAGATCACATTCTTGCGTTTCAGGTTTTCCGAGAGAGAGAGAGAGAGAGAGAGAGAGAGATGAGAGAGAGAGTGAGAGAGGATGGAGAGAGTGAGAGGAGAGAGAGAGAGAGAGAGGAGGGGGAGGGAGAGAGAGAATGAATGAATTGAATGAATGAATGAGGGCTGCAGATAAGCATTTCATACTTTTTTCATCCGGAAACGAACATAAGCCAACCAAACAAAATAGCGAACAAACAACACAAAACCCAAACCAAAACAAATCAAAAACAAATTTAGCACACCCCCCCACCCCCACGACACACACACACATACAAAACCCACAGTAGAGAAGAACAGAGAAGACAGAGAGAGAGAGAAGAGAAGAGAGAAGAGAGAGATGAGAGAGAGAGAGAGGAGAATAGAGAGAGAGGAGAGACTTAACTTTTGAAAACATTCCCATGATTTCAAGTTTGCGTGAGATCTGTGAGTTAGTTGGACAATGACAATGACAAATTCTTTTATTTGAGGACAATGAATAAGCACCCATGTGACAGAGAGAGAGGGAGGAAAGAGAGAGAGAGAAGAGAGAGAGAGAGAAGATGAGAGAGAGAGAAGAGAGAGAGAGAGAAGAAGAAATGAGGGACGAGAGAAAGAGGGACAGAGAGAGGAGAAAAGAGGGAGAAGAGAGAAGAGAAAAGAAGAAGAGAAAGAGAGAGGTAGAGGAGAGAGGTGAGAGGAGGGAGAGAGAGAGAGAGAAAGGGAGAGAGAGAAAGAAAGAGGGGGAGAGAGAGAGAGAGAGAGAGAGAGAGAGAGAGAGAGAGAAAGGAGAGAGAGAAAGAAAGGTGAGAGAGAGAGGAGAGGAGAGAAAGAGAGAGAGATAGAAAGAGGAGAAGAGAGTGAGAGGGGGGGGGGGAGAGAGAAGAGACAATGATGAGAGAGAGAGAAGGAGAGAGAGAGAAGAGAAGAGAGAAAGAAGAGAGAGAGAGAGAGAGAGAGAGAGGAGAGAGAGAAAGGGAGAGAGAGAAAGAAGAGGGAGAGAGAGAGGAAAGAGAGAGAGAAAGAGGGAGAGAGAGAGAGAGAGAGAGAGAGAGAGAGAGAGAAAGAGGAGAGAGAGAGAGAGAGAAAGAGAGGGAGAGAGAGAGAAAGAGGGAGAGAGAGAGAAAGAGAGAGAGAAAGAGGAGAGAGAGAGAGAGAGAGAGAGAGAGAGAGAGAGAGGAGAGAGAGAGAGAGAGAGAGAGGGGGAGAGAGAGACAATGACAATGACAAATTCTTTTATTTCGAGGATAATGAATAAGCACTCGTGTGTTTTTTTACATCCAGTCCCCGCCCGTAGGATAATCGTAATAGAGGGGGAGAGAGGGAGAGAGAGAGAGAGAGAGAGAGAGAGAGAGAGAGAGAGAGAGAGAGAGAGAGATCTGCGTTATATGTCTTTTTATGGCAGATGGCAATATATATAATATCATATTGTATCAGAATGACAGATTCTGGTGTCTTAAGTTACAAGTGACGACATAGGTCACGTTTTTTAGTAGCTGTCTACCCTGATTGTTCTTTATTTAAAGAAAATTCGTCAGTCTGTCTGTCTGTCTGTCTGTCTATCTGTGTCTGTCTGACTCTGTGTCTCTGTCTCTGTCGTTCTGTCTGTCTGTCTGTCTGTCTGCCTGTCTGTCTGTCTGTCTGTCTGTCTGTCTGTCTCTCTCTCTCTCTCTCTCTCTCTCTCTCTCTCTCTCTCTCTCTCTCTCTCTCTCTCTCTCTCTCCTCCCTCGTGTGTGTGTGTGTGTTGTGCGCACGCGCGTACTAGCGGTGTATGTGTGTCCGTGTATGTATGCGCACATGTGTGAGTACATAATGTATGTGTGCGTGCTTACGTGCGTGCGTGCGTGCGAGTTTGTGTGCATGTGTGTCAGTAGCTCTGAATTGTGTTGGACCTAAATCATCACTTTCAGCTAAATCAGATTATTCGGCATGAAATTCGGACTACTCTCTCCCTGGGAAGAGAGCGTCGCCACAAGAACAGTGCCACCTGTTTCTTATAATTTCCCCTCAGCATGTCCATAATTCGTTTCTTCATGAGAGTGCTCTTTTTAAACACAATTTTACCCCACCAAAAAAAACACCAACTTTGTAGTTGCCGTGGGTTCTTTGACGTGCACTAAAAGTAATATACAGAACATCGGTTTATCGTCAGTTTCGAAAAAAAAAACCCTACTATAACACGCGCACCGGCCATCAACTCAAGGTCTATAGATGGGAAATACAATCATTAAACAGAATCTCTGTGAGATGCCTGTCCGTTTCATTCACTATTTAAAAAAAAATTCTTTTATATCGAGGATAATGGAATAAGCACTTATGTGCTTTTTTTACAATCACTCCCCGTGTGTATGCGGTTTTGTCAATTCCGTCATCCGTTCCCACCAGCACACAATGGCCTACTCTTACGAAAAGCGGAACAGGATTTTAACGTGTGCGCAAGATGTTCAGCGTGCGTTTGCACACACGGGGGGGGGACTCGGTTTATAGTCTCACCCGAAGGAATTTTGGAGGAGAGTGGAGTCTGCACTGATGTGAACTCCAGGGGGAAAATATCCCCCTTGAACGGGAATCGAACCCGGGTGGTCAGATTGCGGGCGCAATGTTCTAACCACTAGGCTATCCCGTCTCCACTTCGGTGTGTCGGTTGAGATCTGAGACCAATGGGTTACAAGGACAGGAGAAGGCCGAGCACGAACACTTCCCACTGGGTAAGGGAACGCAGAGGTAGATCAGGGAGAGGAGAGATGCCTTGCCTCAGTAGGGGTTTGATTCCGGCCGTCAGATCGCGAACTCAGCGCTCTAGCCACTATTTATTTATTTATACCACTTTAAGTCACGCAGATTTCTCTGCGTGAAATTCGGGCTGCTCTCCCCGGGGAGAGCACGTCGCCACAAGAGCAGCGCCACCCTTTTTTTTCTTTTTTCCTGTCTGCAACAGTATTTGTTTCCCTATCAGAGTGGCTTTTTTCTACATAATTTTGCCAGGGACAACTCTCTTGTTGCCGTGGGTTCTTTTACGTGCGCTAAATAATTATGTGTAACACACGGGACCTCGGCTTATCGTCTCATCCGAAAGACTAGCGCCCAGACCACCACTCATGATCTAATGGATGGGGAAAAAGTTTCGGGTCCAAACGGGATACGAACCACCGCATTCTTCCGACCCGGACTTTTAGACTACCCTGTTCCTGTCTGTACTTGTGAACCTCTTTGAGAAATGAGTGAAAGAATATTCTGTATAGTTGAAGGAACTGTTCTTTGTCGTAGGTGTTCGCACATGACGAACGTGTGTGTGTGTGTGGTGTGTGTGTGTGGTGTGTGTGTGTGTGTGTGTGTGTGTGTGTGGTGTGTGCGTGTGTGTGTGTGTGTGTGTGTGTGTGCTTATAGGTGCCTTTGCGTGGCACGTGATATGCTGAGAGAGAGAGAGAGGTGGGGAGGGAGAGAGAGGGAGGGGTGGGAGAGAGAGAGAGAAAGAGAGAGAGAGGGAGAGGGTGGAGAGAGAGAGAGAAGAGAAGAGGAGAGAGAGAGAGAGAGAGAGAGAGAGAGAGAAGAGAGAGAGAGAGAGTGTGCAATTGATTGTTGATACATGTATCCAAACACGTTGATTTATCATACCTTTCCTGTACTGTAAATGCTCTTTCACTTTTCATGTCCCATAATTTGTGCTCTTCATTTTGGAACGAATTTGTGTTGCGAGTTGTTTTTTACACGCCCACATCCGCAAGTTGTGGTTTTGTTAAATGTCATGTACCCCTGGGGGGGTCTTGAAATAAAATCTTGAATCTTGGAAAAGTTCCGGGCCCAAACGGGGATCGAACCACCACACGCTTCGAACCTCCAGACTTTTCGCTTTCTAGGCAGGCGCGTTGCCTCTAGACCACCGATGCACTGGCCCCTAGAGAAGCTGCGGTCTCTGTCGCCTCGCTCCCCCCACGACCACGTAGATTATGGGAACACCTTTTTCACCTACCTTTTCCTAAAACTGTCTTCTAATGGTTCAATTCTATAACGAATCCCCGTTCTATACAAGTACCAGAACTAGACTCTAATAAATGAGTGTTATAGGCCTTGATTCTAGCTGTAAATGGGTACCTGCCCTCTTTAGGGTCAGGGAAGGTAAAGCAGCGAGGGAGAGGAGATGGGCGCCGCCCTCAATATGCTGGCCCCTAGAGAAGTGAGGTCCCTGACGCCTCGCTCCCCTACGACCTTATAGGTTATGGGACTCCTTTACCTTTACCTTTACCTATAGGCCTTGATTCTGTTAATATGACTGTGCAGCTGGGCTAGACGAATAGAATGGCGTGTGCGCGCGCAAAGACGTGTATATAGCATTGAGTACTATACCCTTAGTCATGGTAGAGTTCTCTGCGTCAAAACTCTCTTCCCGAAGTAACTGTTGCCACACTAAACTAATGAACGAACCGTCAACAGTTTGGGGTTGGGGGGTTTTCTGTGTGACAATTGGTTTCCACATTAAACTGGTTCTTCTTCTTCTTCTCTCGTTCGCTTTTTTTTTTACACCGTCAGATGTGTTTGGGAAGAAATAATGGCTGTATGTCCTTTCCAGCTCCTCTCGTGGGCCGTACAGCTTAGTTTTTGCATGTTATCTCCGTCGGCCACACCATCTTCCTCAAACTGGTTTACTTCTAGGAAATTTTGCCAGAGACAAAGGTGAAGTTGCCATGATTTTTGTTTTTCTTTTAAACTTGAACTTATTGCATGTTGAACGCGGGAACATGGATATAGTATTGTTTCATCTGTAAGCCTAACTGCCGGACAATTGGGAGTACACATGATTAATTTAGTAAGAAGAGGGAAAAGTCCGGCTTCAGACTGGATTTAAACTCAGAACCTCACGCTTTGGAATGGTTGTATTATCACTATACTGCAGACCGGCAAGAAAGTTTGCTAAAAACAGTATTGTAACAATGATGATGATAACTATTCGTATATTTAGAGTAATATTAAGAACACTCCTGGGTAGTTAGAACGAGTTAAAAGGTGTGGTGAGCTGTAGAAATAATGGTAAAAGAACAGTTCGCATAATTATCTAGAATATAATGCTAAGAGCAACTTAAGCTCTTAAAACAAACCGAAATGTGTGGTAATAAATGAGACACGCGTAAGAAACACATCTTTCACATAATCACAAATACATTCAGTAACAACCCCAAAACGTAAAAGATACAAGTACATATATTATGTTTTTTTGCAGTATTATTCATATTTTCATCATCATACCAATTATCAAGACTCAAAAATACTTTATTACCTCAATAGAGACATTATTTCAGGATTTATAATCGCAAATACAGAAAGAAAATGTCTCCAAGAAAAAAGCTTGAGAAAACTTGAGACAGAGAGACAAACATGAAACAGACATTGTACTCACCAGATATGCTACACAGCATCACCGCAACCATACAAACAACAGCAGAAAGATACATCTTGCTGAACAATCTCCCTCCCACCTTCTATGACTATACTTATCACAAAAGAACTGCTTTCAGTTAGGTGGGTTTTTTGTCACTGATCCATACTAAACTCGTTTTGTCACCAAAACCCCCGTCTCTTCTCCTTAATATTCCTTTTAAAAAAGAAACTTGTCATCATTTCATTCACAAAGCCCCAAATACTAATATCTTCCACGAGTTAGGTTCAGATCAAAGTTTAAGAACGTTATAGACCTACTTTCTCTCTCTCTCTCTCTCAATCACTCAAATCAAAAGTTTGTGTGATTTGCCCTAACCCTTTCCTAGTCTCTAATGAAAGAGAGTAGCGAGCGTATGCTGGCGAGAGAAGGCGGGAAAGTCTTTTTGTAGACCTTGGGGAGGGAGGGGGGGGGGGGGGGGGGGGGGGGGGGGGGGACAGAGCTGACAAGAAGGTGACCCCAGAGAAAGTGTGTCAAGCCATGTGTGTATTCTTCTTTTCTCTGGTGTAGTGTTGGTCTTGTGTTAGTGGAGTGTGTTGTGTGTGTGTGTGTGTTGTGTGTAGTGTGTGAGTGTGTGTTGTTTTAATGTTGAATGTGTGAGAGAGTGTATGTGATTGTGTGTGTGAGAGAGTGTATGTGATTTGTGTGTGAGTGACTGAGTGACTGAGAGAGAGTGTGTGTGTTAGTGTGAATGTGGTTTGTGTGTGAGTGTGTGTGTGTGTTAGTGAGTGTTGTGGTGTGTTAGTGAGTGTTAGTGAGTGTGAGTGAGTGTGAGTGAGTGACTGAAGAGTGTGTGAGTGAGTGTGTGTGTGTGGGATAATAGCCTATACCGTGTGTGTGTGTGTGTGTGTGTGTGGTGTGTGTGTGTGTGTGTGTGTGTGTGTGTTGTGTGTGTGTGTGTTGTGTGTGTGGTGTGTGTGTGTGTGTGTGTGATGTGTGTGAGTGAGTAGCTGGCTGAGTGAGTGACTGAGAGAGTGTGTGAGTGTGTGGTGTGTGTGTTAGTGTGTGGTGTGTTAGTGTGTGTGTGAGGGTGTGTGTGAGGTGTGTGTTGTGTTTTATTTTATTTATTTCTTATTCTTTTATATCGAGGATAATGGAATAAGCACTCATGTGCTTTTTTACAACGAGTTCCCGTGTGTATGCGGTTTTGTAAATTTTGTCATCTGTTCCCACCGGCACACAATGGCCCACTCTTTCGAAAAGCGGAACAGGTTTCAACGTGTGCGCAAGATGTTCTGCATGCGTTCGCACACGGGGCCTCGGTTTATAGGGAAGAATCCTCTTGAACGGGATTGGAACCCGGGTTGTCAGATTGCGAGAGCAATGTTCTAACCACTAGCCTATCCCGTGTGTGTGTGTGTGTGTGTGTGTGTGTGTGCGTGCGTGCGTGCGTGCGTGCGCGCGCGCGCGCAGCGCGCGCGAGCGCGTGTGCCTCTGTGTGTGTGTGTGTGTGTGTGTTCTTTTATTTCGAGGATAATGGAATAAGCACGCATGTGCTTTTGTCATTTTTTCCCCGCAGTACCCGTGTGCATGCGGTTTTGTAAATTTTGTCATCCGTTCCCACCGGCACATATGGACTACTCTTCTGAAAGGCGCAACAGGTTTTAAGGTGTGCGCCCACACACAGGACCTTGGCTTATAGTCTCATCTGACGGATTCTGTGTGTGTGTGTGTTGTGTGTGTGTGTGTGTGTGTGTGTGTGTGTGTGTGGTGTGTGTGTGTGTGTGTGTGAGTGAGTGAGTGAGTAAGTGAGTAAATGTGTGTGTGTGTGTGTGTGTGTGTGTGTGGTGGTGTGTGTGTGTTGTGTGTGTGTGTGTGTGTGTGTGGTGTGTGTGTGTGTTGTGTGTGTTGTGTGTGTTGTGTGTGTGTGTAAAGCTATTGTTGTACTGTCTTGGTTTTGTTTCATCATATACTGTGAGGTCTGGATTTTTTTTAAAAAAAAGATTTTTCTCTTTATTTTTTGTTGTTTTTAAATGACTTGATCAAAAACACACACAACCACACACCCCCAACACACCACCCACACACACACACACACACACACACACACACACACACAAAACCACAGGTAAAGATAAAATTTTGACTTAACACATAAGCAAGAAACAAGCGCACACACCACTTTTACTCCTACTCATCACACACACCATCCACACACACACACAACCACACACACACACACCACACCACACCATCACCACACACCACAAAAACACACACCCACACACATTACTCACTCTCCACTCACACACCACACACACTCACTCTCACATCCAACACACCAATACAACCCCAACTTTTTACTCCTACCACACATTTCCCTCACCACACACTCACACACATTTACCCACACACCACACACTTTTTACTCACTACACACACCACCCCCACACTCACACACTCACTATCCCCAAACTCTCACACCCCACACACACACAACACACACACACACCACACACACACACAAAACACACTTTAAACACACACACACTACACTACACTACATTTTTCGTCCCACAAATCGATCCGTTTTTTTTCCCCCTGATCACAATGAAAGGTTTTTTTTTTTAAAAAAAAAAAAACCTCCCCCGATCCCCTCCCCCACCCCCCTCCCCCCCCCCCCCCCCCCCCCCCCCCCCCCCCCCCCCCCCCCCCCCCTCCAACACAGCACGGTGGGAACCCTTAAAAGACCCCCCCCAAACCTAAATGATACAAGCATGGGTGGGAAACAGTCCTCCCCCCGGGCCCCCCCCCCCCCCCCCCCCCCCTCCCCCCCCCCCCCCCCCCCCCCCTCAACTTTTCCCGACCTCCCCCCTCTCCCCCCCCCCCCCCCCCCCCTTCCCAACCCTTTTTTTATTCCTTCATCTTTTCATTGGTTGGCAGAATCAGGTCGAAGAGAGTGATAATGATTTTTTGTTGTACTACAACGTTCATTCATGAGTGATAGTAGCTGTCGGCGCGCACAATGTGTATTGAGCTGTTTTCTGTTCTTTAATTGAACGTCTGTTCCTTCACTCAAGGTGATAATTTTTAGACCAAAGATTAAAGTGTTGTACAATATCATTTATATCGAGAACGTGTGTGTGAACGTTGTGTGTGTGTGTGTGTGTGTGTGTGTGTGTGTGTGTGTGTGTGTGTGTGTGTGTGTGTGTGTGTGTGTGTGTGTATGTGTGTGTGTGTGTGTGTGTGTGTGTGTGTGTAGTGTGTGTGTGTGTGTGTGTGATTTTGTTGTTATTTAGGTATTGATCTGTGTGTGTATG